>CM053581.1:199119661-199163300 GCA_028627135.1 Pseudochirops cupreus
AATTCAAATTTTTCCTTAGGTACTTACTAGCTGTATGACCCTAGGTAAGACACAACCTCTCTTAGCCTCAGTTTCCTTTTCTGCAAAATGGGGATAATAATAGTATCTCCCTCCCAGGGTTTTGATGATAAAATGATATGACATATGTAAAGTACTTTTTCAAATCTTACAGCACTATATAAATGCTATTGTTCTTCTTCTTCTTATTAACAATAGGAAGCATTTATTAAGCACTGACTCTATATATAGGACTGTGCTGATCTCAGGGGAACAAACAAAGGCCAGGCAAGATATGGTGCTTGTCCACACAGAGCCCATAGTCTAGTGAAAGATAACCATATTATACAATATTATATGATAATTGTATTTTATGGATGCAGATGCTATAGCATATTGATAAATTTATTTTGAAGAATAAATTAGTCACATATGGTGCTGCTTATATAAAATGTACAGCAAAATTCTACTTTCTGGGTAATATTTGGGTTGAAAAAATTTTCAAAATGTTATTGATGCCATTTGTGTTCTTTATTTAGATTAATTTTTTTTAGTTTTTAACATTCACCTTTATAAGATTTTGAGTTCTAAATTTTTCTCCCTCTCTCCCTTCCCTCTCCCAAGATGATGTGCGATCTGATGTAGACTATACATGTATAATCATATTAAGTTTATTGCCATATTAGTCATGTTGTGAAATAAGAATCAGAATAAAAGGGAAAAACCACGAGGGAAAAAAAAAACAAATTAAAACAAAAGGAGACAATAGTAGACCCATTCAGGGTCTATAGTGCCTTCTCTGGATGTGGATAGCATTTTCCATTGTCTTCGATCATTGCATTGCTGAGAAGAGAGCTAAAGCTTTCAAATTTGTCATTGCATGGTGTTGCTATTATTGTGTACAATGTCTTCCTGGTTCTGCTCGCTTCACTCAGCATTGGTTCATATAAATCTTTCCAGGTTTTTCTGAAATCTGCCTGCTCATCATTTCTTATGGAACAATAGTATTCCATTGCATTCATATACCACCACTTGTTCAGCCATTCCCCAATTGATGAACATCCTTCATTTTCCAGTTCATTGATGCCATTTGTTTTCACGTGAAAATCATTTCTGGAAATATTCCTCTCTACTCTCTACGTAACAAAGAAAGTCAATTCAGCCCAATAAAGTTGTGTCATATGAAAATAGAGGCAACACTGTCCTGAAAGTTCCCTGTGTCCCTGCTATGAGTAGAAAGTTATGCTTCAATATCTATTAGGCTTTCAATTCACCTTCTGCTTAGTGATTTTTCATTTACATTGATAAAGTCATTGTGCAACTAGTTGGTAGATAACAATTGTTTCTACTCTGTTGAGAAACTCTTAGTCTTCCCCGTGCAGACTGATTGATTTATGAAGGCAAACTGGGCCACCTTTTGCCTAGGTTCTTATCTAGCCTTTAATTACTGAAAGAGTGTTGCCTCAGACAAACTGAGACCTGGGAAAGACCTTAGCTTAAAAAGGCCAACGTCCTCCCATTGCATCCTGGGCCATTGCCAGTAGTCTTGACCTGTCTTGCTACTGGACTTCGAAGACTCTGGAGGAGAGAGTGAAGTTGAAGATGACTTTTCACAGCTCTGCCTCACTTAAATACAATTCACTTGCAAGTTAAGACATCATCCTTCTGATATCATTGATCCTCTGAGAACAAAGGATGAACAACAACTTGTTTTGGTTCTTTTTTTTTTTGTTGTTGTTTTTTGTACCAGTTTATACATGTAAAAATCTCTGGTTAGCACAACAGAAATCTCAAGATAGGAAAACACAGTTTCACAGTCTGAGATGAATTTTGCTAGAAACCAAATGAATTAATTAGACTGAAAGTATATCTTCACAGCATGAAGAGATCTGTCAGTTTCAAGGTTTTATTGCATTTTAAAGATGGAAAGATATTAGAGGCCCCCTAGTCCAAACCACTCCTTTACAAATGAGGAAATGGTGACAGTAATGGGAGTAGAACCCTGGAGAGAGAATTTCCACTCTTGTACCCTCTCTTAATCACCATCTAACTGAGGTCTTTTGGAGCCACAAAGAATCACTTTCCTACCTGTTTTCTTATCACTAGTAACAATCTTCAATCTTTTTTTTTTTGCTATAAGATGTCCTTTATCAGATGTTCTAGAAAATATAGAAAAGATTTTTCAGAACTTTTGAAAAAGCTACTCATAAAATCATTTTGACTGCTGTGATAAGGGAGTACTCTTACTACAGGACAGACCAAGAGACAGGGGAAGAGAGGGAGAAAGGAATGAGCATTTAGTAAGCATCTACCGTGTTCCAGATGTTGTGCTAAGCATTTTACAAATATTAGCCCATTAGATCCTCACAACAATCCTGGGAAATAAGTGCTGTTATTATACCCATTTTTACAGTTGAGGAAATTGAGACAGACAGAAGTTAAGTGATTTATCCAGGATCACACAATGCGTCTGCATCTGTATTTGAATTCAAATCTTTCTGACTCCAGAACCAGTGCTCAATTCTAAGTAAGGCTCATGCTTTAAGGAAATGCCAGTGTGAAAACTTCTTCCCACCAAGAAAAATGAGAATCCATTTATAATTTAATCGATAATTTAATAGTTAATTAAATAATCCTAAAGAGTTGCCTAAGGCACAAATTAAATGACTTGCCTGTGGTCATACGGTAGTCAGTCAATCAACAAGCATTTTATTAAGCCCTTTGTATGTGTCAAGCACTATGCTGAGCATGAGGCACACAAAGAAAGGCAAAAACACACTCATTGCCTTCAACTTATTCACATTCTAGTGGGAGAGATACCATACAAACAACTACACCCATGCAAGATATACATACACAGGGCAGAACGGGGCACAGTCTCAAAAGGGAGGCACTAAGCAGGGGGCCTGGGAAAAGCCTCTTGCAGAAGGTAGGTAGATTTCGAGCAGAGTCTTGAAGGAAGCCAGGAGGTGAAGGAAGGAGGGAAAAAATTCCTGATGCGGTAGACAGCCAGTGGAAAGGCAGAATTTGAAGATGAAGATGCTCAAAACAGAAAGAAGGCCTGTGTTGCTGATTGTAAAGTATGTAGAAGGAAGTATAAGGAGACTGGAAAGGAGGGAAGGAGGTAGATTTAAAAGCTAAACTGAGGATTTTATGTTTGATCCCACTACTGCTCAGGTTTATTAAGAAGGGGAGTAACATGATCAGATCTGCCTTTAAGAAGATCACTTTGGCGACTAACTAGAGGATGCACTGGAGTGGTAGAGAGGATTTGAACCTGGTATTCCTTATTCCAAACGCTACACTTGTAATGACATGCTGCTGTCCATAAGGAAAATGCAAAGGATAATAATTCTAGCAAATGTATGTATTGCTTGTTAGGGCTTATAAAAGCATTTTATGATGTTATCTCATTTGATACTCACAACAGTGAGTTTAATACATGTATATATCTGGTAGGACAACTTTTGATGAGGGTAGAGGGGTCTTATGACTTTATTGTGTTAGCTATCTTGAGTCAGTAAGCAAGGCAGCTAGGTGGTGCAGTGGATAGAGTATTGGGCCTAAAGTCAGGAAGCTTCATTGTCCTGAGCTGAAATCTGGCCTCGAACACTTCCTAGCTGTGTGATCTTGGGCAAGTCACTTACCCCTGTTTGCCTCAGTTTCCTCATCTGTAAAATGAGCTGGAAAAGGAAATAGCAAACCACTTCAATGCCTTTGCCAAGAAAACCCCGGATGGGCTCTCAAAGAGTTGGAAGTGACTGAAAAACAACTTACCAAAGTGAGTAAGCTGCCTTTATCACTTCAGATCTCTAAATGAATAGCAACTTAAAAGTCTTAAGAGAATTTCCTGGGTGTCCTAGGATGTTAAATGGCTTGCCTCAGATCATGTAACTAGCATGTATGAGAGGTGAGAATTGAACGGAGGGCTTTCTGACTCCACAGACAGCTCATTATCCACTATTCCTCACCACCTTCCTGGGACAACTATTATTATTTATATTTTTCAAGTGAGGAAACTGAGGCTAGTACAGAGGAAGTGACCTCCCTGGGGTCATATAGTCAGTATCAGATCTCACTTCAAACCCAGATTTTGGAATTACAAATCCAGGCGCCTTTCCCCTATATCACTGATCATCACACTTGGTGGGAAAGCAAAGAATCAAGCCAGATGCTGAGGTCTTTCTGGTGATTTATTTTAGAGTTCCTTCAGGGAAAGAAAAAGGATGAGTAACATCAGGGCAAAGAGGGCTTTGGTGAACCGTGGCCCCGAGAGAGGTGAACTCTCTCATCTTGGCTAGTTGCAGAAGCAAAGGCTTGTGGGAGGTTTCCTGAATCATCTTTTTGTCTAGACACATCAAAGGACAAACTGCTTGGTTATCTACATCTCCAATCCCAACCGATGCAGGAAGAATAATATGACAGTTCTGTCTCCAAATCACTCATACCAGATGGAATGAGTTTGGGGGCCAATGGGTTCATTTCATGCCCCAGTTAGTTCTTCAGTCAAGAAAGCATTCTCTCCAGGAAGTTAAATTCATGTTGTCTCTTGCTAGAGACAATCAAACAGAGACACTGTTGAACTGTGCTCTGTCTCTGGGTGGCAAAGCAGACCACAAGGTGAGGTTCAGAATCTGATACTGACATCACTCAAGGTAGAGACAGCATAGTATGCTGGGAAGAGCCTTGGGCTATGACTTCTGAAGACCTAGGTTAGAAAAGTGACTTGCTAGCTATGAGATTCAGAGCAGGACCCTTACATTTTTAGAGCATCGATTTTCTCATTTGCCTAAATATTTTTACATTCTAAAGATAATTTGTAGGTAATCTAATCCATACCTCTTCATTTTACTGAAGAGGAAACAGGCTTAGAAAGGAAAAGTGATTTGTCTAATGTCAGGCCAATAATTATCAGTAGAGCCAAGATTGGCTTACAACTCTGACCTTCGTCTCTGCACTCTTTCAATTTACTTTAATTCATCAATTTAATAAGCCTCCATTAAATCTCTCATTTGTGTGATTGTAAGTACTGAGTATCCAAACCCAAAGAGATACAGAGATTAGCTTCCCCACCTCTAACAAGAACAGTTTTTCAAAATAGACTTTTCCACTCTAGGAGGCTTCTTTGCCTTGCATGCTTCAAAACCCGATAAGCAAATGGACTGTGTTCTACATCTATGGTACAAAGCCTCCTGTCTTCTTGGAGTAGGGATGAGTTTGGCTTTCAAACTTTCATGGCCAGCCCCAGTGGTAAAGGCTAGTAAAGGTTATGGTAAATGGAATGGAGTGTTCATTGTAAAAATTCAAGGGGGCTGAATTGGAGAACTAGGACACTGAGGCTGTTGCACCAGCATGATTCATGCAATAAATCTGTTCTAGGAAAGTTTCAGAGAAATCAAATTTGTGTAAATCAGATTCTTTGAAAAATCCATATGAGAAATTAATGAATAAAAGAGTTTGTTTTACTAAATCTATAAAATGAATCTAGTTCATTGTGATTAAAATAAATACAAGGTGTAGTAGGATGAATACTGTATTTGGTGTCAGAGCACTTGGATTTAAATGCCAACTTTGCTATTTCCTACCTGTATGACCTTGGTCAAGGGACTCAACTTCTCTGGGCTACAGTTTCCTCATCTGCAAAATGAGTGGGGTGGACTACATGACCTGGAAGGGACCTTCTGGATCTAAAACTATGGCCCCAACTTATTAGTTATATAATTTAGATTTCCATAAATAAAGTTGTCTGATCTGTAGAGATGCTCAAGTATTGCTTTCAATTATTGTGAAAAAATTCATTTCAGTTCTGTACATTAACACCAGTTAAACTATTTAAATGACTTTACCTAAATTAAAACAAATCACCATCTGAAAATTAGGGGAGAAAATTACGATGGGAGGAAAGAGAAGAGTAATGTCCTCAATAAAACGACTGAAAACATCAAGATTAAAGAGAAGAAATGAATTAATTATGCGGTTAGGCTAAAATGTAAAAATATAATTTTACATCATTGTTGACATCATCTACTAGAACTTCATTTTTTTAGAAAATTCACTCCCATTACTAGGAGATGTAAAAATTATACCTTAATAAGTTAATATTTTAGGTCAAGATTGGTATGCATTATATGAGGGTAATTAAAAACCTGGTTACTCTTCAGGAGTTGGGGTTCTCTTTAAAGTAATGGAAGAAGCTAAGTGGTTTGAATCTATAAGAACCTACCTTTTGAAACTGGAAAAATTAAGATTTGTTAGTAAGTAAAGGAAAAGGGAGGTAGGACATTCAATGATTAGAAGTCTTTTAAGGAGGAGCTGGAATTTTGTGTAGAGGGAATAACTCCTTTATTGGCTGGACTGGAAGAACTCATATCTCTTCTGATTCTGATACTCTATGGAGTTTGACCAATCCTTCCTATATCCGGAAAGGGGAAAAACCTGTGTTTTCTTTGTCTTTTATTTTTTACCAAGTCAAAACAAGTCAATATCTCAAAGTCAAGGTAGAAAATAATAGAAGAGAAGGAATATATTCCAAAATGTTACCTACCTACCTACCCACTTACCAAAAGAAAAGAATACAGTAGAAGGTCATGGAGTTAAATAGTTTTGGGGTACATTTTGAAAAGAACTACTTCATTTATAGTTGTTTATCATCCTGGTTGCTGTGGATGATGAGACAATTATGGGATAATAAGCTTATATATTTTATCACATAAACCGATCATCTTTAGGTCAAGAATGAATTCCTCTCCCCACACAATTGTGTAATTGGTTCCTGTGTGCTAAAGAGAAAAGAAAGGGAATGGAAAAGAATCTTGGAGGCTTTGGAGGAATCCACAGAAACATCCAGGGCCTTGGATATCAGACTTATTTGGGATTCTGTGTAAGGGCTTGTTAGAATAGACAGCACATCACCCATGCAAGGTGTGCCCAGGGTCCTTATCACAATTGACTGACCTTATTGCAATGTGTGTTTTATGAAAGATTCCAAAATATTCTTGCACTACTACCTGAGTATTCAATTTACTAAAGGTGGTAACTACCAACGAGCAGTATCAGAAAAAAAAAAGTAGATAACCCACCATATACAAAAATATTTATAGTAGCTCTTTTTCGTTGTTCCAAACTGGAAACCAGGTGGTGGTGGGGTGGGGCAAAGAGGGAGATTTGTCAATCTATTGGGGAACGGTTAAGTCAATTGAGGCATATGAATGTAGTAAAATATTATTGTGCCATGAGAAATGATGAAATGGACAGCTTCAGAGGAAAATAAAAAAATTCCTATGAAGCGATACTGAATGAGGTGAATAGAACTAGAGAATGATTAGGTGGTACAGTGGCTAGAGCACTAGCACCGGGACTGTTATGACCCTGGGAAAGTCACTTAACCTCTGTCTACTTTAGTCTCCTCATCTATAAAACTGGGATAAGAATAGCACCCACCTTCCAGGGTTGTTAACAGTGAGGATAAAGTGAGAAAATATTTGTAAAGCACTTTACAAATGTTAACTCTGTATAAATACTATCTCTTATTATTATTATAACAATTTATATAAGACAGTGACATTGCAAAATAATACAACTTTGAAAGAATTTAGGACTCTGATCAACACAATGATAAATCAGAATTCCAAAGGATGAAATATGCTACCCACCTTCTGGCTGAGACGTGATGGCCTTAATAACCAGAATAAGACAGTCATTTGTGGACATGGACAATGAGACGCTTGGCTTTGCTGGACCACCCATATTTGTTTTGAGGGTTTTATCTTTGCCTACTTAGTCTTCTTCATTTTGGGAGAGAGAGTGGGAAGGAGAGATAATTAGTGCTTGTTAAATAAATAAATAATTTTAAAGGAAAAAATAGTAGGTAGATTCCTGTTCACAGGAGTGATTATTAGGTCTCTTTTCAAAAGGAGAAATGATGTTTCTTATCCTGCAAGCTGGAGCCTGGTGAGCCTTTATTTAGACATTTGTTCTTATTGCCTGGCCCTTAGGAATTTTTAATCAGGAGAGTATAAGGGCTTTGAAATACTTAACAAAACAAAGACTAAACTACTTCACCTCCCTCTTCCCTGTCTTATTGTTGCTTAATTGGACACTTTTCTCATTACATTTCCCAGAAAGGACTTAGGGAGTTCAGCACCAGAGAAAGGGCATTGGACCTGAACGCCGGAGATGTTAGACTCAGACAAATAGCATTTATTCTCACCTTTGGAGAGCTCAGCATTGGGAAGTTTTTTTTTTAATGGGATTACTGCAAAGAAGAGAAGGGCTCGAAAATACAGGTTGTTCTCTTGTGATGTTTTTAGAACGAAGGGGGAACAACACCAAGTCACCAGATCTTCCAACTTTCCAGATCAGTAATGGACCCTGACATCTAGAAAGGCAAAATCTTGAACCCTGAGTCACCCATAATTGTCAGCAAACTCCTAAAATTCCTTTGTGATCTTCCAGAATTAGGAATGGCAGCTGAGCATGCTCTGCATCTGTGAGAAGGGTCCCTGTAGACAAATTCAACCTCTGTACATTCAGCTGATTAGAAAGCAAATAAAGTGTCGTTCTAAGCATGTTGTCCCTAAAAAGCAATGTTGACCTGATCTAAGTTAATAACTAGCATTTTAATAAACACTTTGTATATGTTATCTAACTTTATCCTCACAAAAACCCTGGAAGGCAATTGTTACCATTATTCCCATTTTATAGATGAGGAAAATGGGGCACAGAGAAGTTAAGTGATTAGCCCAGAGTCACATAGCTAGTAAGTATCTGAGGCTAGATTTGAACTCAGGTCTTTCTGACTCCAAATCTGAAACACTTACATACCTAGCTATCTCAGAAAACTTCTTTGATATTTTTTTGTTGTGCACATGAATTCCTATGACTCTCTTGGTCACCTTCACTATAATTCCAAAACTTGTGGTAGGGCTTACTGGTACTTGCTGTTTTGTAATGAGGATGGAGACCAGACTGCATGGGAGGAGATGAGCCACTGTAGTTCTTGAAAGTGTATCATTATATTTATACCCTCTTGGAGGAATATATATGATAGTTCTGCTAAGGATGGTTCTGCTAATCTTTTTTGAGTCAATTCAGCAAACATTTAAACAAAACACTTTTCTAGGCAATGGAAATCCAAAGACTCAAACAATGAGAAAACCTTTGCCCTCAGGGAGCTTACATTCTACTGGTGTATAAAAATATGGGTAAGGGGTGGCTAGGTGGCCCAGTGAATAGAGTACCGGCTTTGGAGTCAGGAGGACCTGAGTTCAAATTTGAGCTCAGACTCTTAACACAAAAACTAGCCATGTGACTTTGGGCAAGTCACTTAACCCCAATTGCCCTGCATTTCCCCCCTCCAAAAAGCAAAAAAATAAAAATAAACATATGGGTAAAAGCAGATAAATATAAAGAAACTTAAAGGAGCAGAAAACATGACTGGAGGTGAATGGGGCTGGACAAGAAAAGTGGTGATGTCTGAACTGGTGCTTGAAGGAAGCCAAGAATTCAGAGTCAAAGAAGAGAAGGAAGTGCATTCCAAGAAAAGGGGGGAGCCTGTATGAAAATTTAGAAATGGGAAATGGTACATAAAAAGCTAGGAATACATAGCCAAGTTTGGTTAGCATGGAGAATGTGTGAAAGGGAGTAATGTACAAGAAGTTCGGAAAAGTAAGAATCAGATTGTGACAATAACTTAACGGCAGGCTGAGGAGTTTGTGGAGAAGAGAGATTAGGTCATTGGTAGTTCTTCTAGATCTTTTATAGTTATTCAGTAGGTGACACAGCCTCCTGGGTCTCCCTTTCTAGCACTGATGGCATTTTGACTCATTCCCTGACTCACTGGTCCAGGTGGTAGAATTGGTCTGCTTCTTGCTCCCTGCTATCACCCAAGCTTTCGTGTTTATCACCATATTTATCCTTCAATCAAGATTCTTGAGGCTGTTATCTATTGATCTCCAAGACACTGTCCTTCCTTCTTCAATGAATTTAGTACCTCGCTCACAGTTTTTCCGTCTTCCTCAACTCCTACCCTAATAGGGGACTAACATAATACATATGTGCATATAAAAATACATATATACATATATATGTATATATAAAAATATATATGTAAATAGTCAATACTTCCTAAAATACCCAACCTTCCACTACTTTCCCATCACCTATTCCTCTACCCCACCACAGCTATATACAGAGATGGTCATGCCCTTTATCTTGCCATAATCCTCAAATGCACCACTTTCACGTTTAGTAACACTGAAATTCCTTTAACTCATCACAATCTGTTGTAATTCTACCTCTCCTTTTTCTCTTGTAACTTGAAACCTGTTCTTCATTCTCACTGTACCTCCAAATCCTCAACCCCTCTACTCTTTCCTAGGCTAACACCCCTGCACTCTCCACTCTCTACTCTTCTCCATCTTGACTAATCCATTCGTGAATCAGTTCAACTCTACACTATCCTCTTCTGTCAAGTCCCTTGTCTCCTTATCCTATAAAAGAGTTTGGTATGCCAACATTCAACCTTGTATTATTCCTGCCATCTGTTGCTTCCCTTTGTAAGTATGAACTAGAAAAAAAATGACAAAACCATACTGGTTAGATCCCCTACAAATTTGTTATATAATCTCACCTGAGCCCTCACTGTGACAAGGCAATTCTTTTACTCCTCTGTGACTAACTCATTAACCCATTCACCACTATGGCCTTTCCAATCTTTTCATTCCTTTTATGGTTCTTCCATTTATACCCTCTCAGCTGGAAACTTTGCCTCCCATTTCACTGAAAAGGGTTAAGGTCATTTGTTAAAAACTCCCTCATCTAATTTCTTCTTCATCTCACATTACTAAGATGTCTTCTGCCACTTTCTTCTCCTTTACAACCTATCTCACCCAGGGAGGGGGCCCCTTTCTTTGCTAAGACAAACCCTCCTTATGCACAGTGAACCTTGTCCATCCCATTTTCCCAAGCAGACTGACCCTTCTGATGCCCTCAACTCTCTCACTTACCTTCAATCTTTCCCTGTCTATTGACTGCTTTCCTGATGCTACAAATGCTTACTTATCTCCCCCTCCTTTAAACACACACACACACACACACACACACACACACACACACACACCCCTCTGTCCCAGGCCTCCTCTTTTTAATATTATATTGTTTGGTGATCTCATTAGCTCTCATGGATTGAACTATCATATCTATGTGAATCATTCTCAGATTTATATGTCTAGCCTTACCCTTTCTTCTGTCCTCCACCTTTGTATTTCCAGCTGTCTGTTGGATATCTCAAACTGGAAAATCAAACTCATTATCCTTCCTCCTAAAATCTCTTCTCTTTCCCACTTCCTTATTACTCTTAAGCACACCACAGTCCTCCTGGTCACCTGGGCTCCCGATACAGATGTCACCCTCAAGCCCTCACTCTCTCTCTCATCCTCCATACAATATCCAGTCAGTTGCCAAGTCCTACTGATTCTACAATTGCTTTGTCTCTTGTATTCAACTCCTTTTCTCTGACAATGCCACCCATTGGTGCACATCTTCATTGTCTCATGCATAGGCTATTACAATAACTTTCTTGTTAGTCTCCTTGTTAGTCTTCACTGGCTCAAGTTCATCCTCTGTCCAGTTGTCCAATTGATCTTTTTTTTTTTTGGAGGGGGGAAGGTAGGACAATTGGGGTTAAGCGACTTGCCCAAGGTCACATGGCTAGTTTATGTGTGTGTGTCTTAAGTGTCTGAGGCTGTAATTGAACTCAGATTGTCCTGACTCCAGGGCCAGTGCTCTCTATTCACTGTGCCACCTAGCCACCCCAGTCCAATTGATCTTAAAGCATAGGTCTGTCCATGTCAAAACTCCCTGCCCCCCATTCGGTGAACTCCAGGGGCTTCCTCTCACTTACAGGATCGAATATAAAATCCCTTGTTTGACTATTAAAACTCTTCATGTCCTGGCCTCTTCTTACTTTTCCAATCTTCTTTCATGTTATGTCCCACTGCCTTCCATACTCTGGGATGCATTGAAAGCCATCTTGCTAACACTGCATCTCCCAACTCCCAGTTCCCTAGCTGGCCCCTAGGGCTAGAATTCTTTCCCTCTTCATCTCTACCTCATGGCTTCCCTGACTTCTTCAAGAAGTTTTTACACAGTGCCTGGCACACAGTAGGCATTTAATAAATGCTAGTTGACTGCTTCATTTTTGTCTTCAAATTTCTGATGCATAGTACAGTACCCAGTACTTAGACAATTAATAAATACTTTTTTGAATTAAAGAATGAATGACTGTTTCAACTTGGTAAGTTAATTGATAATTTACTTTGAGATCTATGGGGGTAACTCTATTATTTTCTGTGTTTGATTGGGCTAGGTCAATGATGAATTCTGCCTATTACCTTATTGCAATTTGCCTAGGCTCCCCTGTGAAGTTAATCTATCCAGGACTAATATTACATAAAGAGAGAACATGGTAAGGTCTGAATAGTGTCTGAGAGCCCTTTACTCCACTAACACACACTCACACATACACACACACACACAATTTGAAAGTCACCATAATTGAAGGCAAGAGACTGTTTGCTAATTTTAATACTAGCTGTGTGATCACAACCAAGTCACTCAATATTTCTAGGCTTCAGTTTTCTCATCTGTAAAGCAAGGATAACAAGTTATACTACCTACCTCACAGAGTTCTGAGGAAAATACTTTGTAAACCCTAAATAACTACACAAATATATATCATTATCAAAGTTGCATGAGACATTAGGGCTTATCTAGTATATTCCTCTCATTTTAAAGAGGAAGTTGAGGCTCAGAGAAAGAAAAAGACATCTAATTTCATATAAATAATAAGTAGGTGAGTGGGAATTTGAACGAACTCAGGTCTTCTTTCTTCAGTCCCAGTGTTCTTCCAATGTCACTTTCATTCTTCTGACAAACTTTGCATCTCCAAGAATCATTAGTTAAAATAAAAATATTGGTAGAAGGATAGTATATGAAGTCATTATCAGTCATTCACGACTCAGAAGAAATCAAGTCATTGGATTGCTTTCCTTAAAAATAAATGTTTAATTGTTCCTTTAAAGAATCATTATAATTGTAAGTCTTTCACATTCTGACTCCAACCTTTCTAGTCCAGTTACTCATTATTACCCTCATTCACCCTATAATTATCCCTTCCACATCTTGACTTTCCCCATCACAGTTCTGATATATTATGGGTCAGCGTAGCAGAAATTAAATGGGAATTTTGGGGGAGTTTTCTGGAGCCGCAGATCATGAAGGCCAGCAGAAGACACAGAGTCTATGACCAAATGCTTAACCCAAATTTTACAATAAGATACTGCAAATACCCCATAAAAAAAAAGAAAATTCCTGACTACTTCTCTGGTATGAAGGGAGAAACAAAAATAATTCTACGTGGATTTTTCACGTCATGAGGATAGCATGCCACCAAGCCCAATGATCTGAAAGAGATATCTGCATATCATAGTCCAACTATCCTACTTTCTGCTCCTGGCACATGACTTTCTGTCCTTTGCCTCCATAACTTTGGCCATGCCCATCTCCCAGATCTGGGATATATTTTGGATTCATTTCTATCCCTAGCTATCTTCCAAGTTCAGTTCAAGTGCCATCTCCTTCAAGGGGTCTTTCTGAATACTTCAAATTGTCAGGTACCCCTACTCAAAATCATTTTATTTTGCATTAATCCATTATTACTCAAACGTAAACTCCTTCTAGGAGAATGAAAGTTCTTTGAGAGTAGGAGCATCCTTTTATATATTCTAATTGAACCAGAAATTAGCATAATGTCTGACCCATAATCACTTAATAAATATTTGTAGATTAATACTACCATCCCTAATAAAGCCTTTTTCTGTAGCAGAAGTAGGATTAAGCAAAATAATCTGAAACATTGATTATGTCATAGCATATGTCTCTTTCTACATGGATCGGTACCTATCACCTTTCTATGAAAAGGACACATACATATATATGCATGTAACCATATGTACATACATATGCATACACATATACATTTTATATACACACACATTCATGTGTGCATGTGTATAGAAACGGCATGAAGGATAGAAAGGGAAGGTTAATATATGAGGTGATCTGAGTTACCAGGGAAAAGGACCTTGGAACCTAAAGAAGGAAGGGAAGGGTGTGGAAAGGGAAATGGAAACATGCCAAAGACAAACTCTGTATAATTTTCCCAACTCCATAAGGATAGGCCATGTCTAGCCCTGAGTACTCTTAACAAGTAGAGGATCGTAGATTATTGTTTTTTCCTGCTAGACAAGTATAGCATTGAACCACGTTCTCCCTTTGGTACTCCAAGTACACTTTCCTGGGTGGCCCTCCCAGATTCTTGAAGACTTAGTCAGTTTGACATGGTTGCTGGGCAAACAAGACCAAAAAGAATTCAGCGAACACATCTTTTTCAGGACACGAAATGAGGGTTTGGGGAGCATGGAGTGGGTGGAAAGCATATTTACACTGATTTCTTCTTTCCATGAGGTAGCGATTGGCCTGTATATCATGTGAAGTGTTCTAGGACATACATGGACACTATCAACAACTAAAATAGTGACTATAAAAGTTGTAAATCTCTTATCATGCTAACATTCATTGACTTTTTTTTAATCTTCAATTTCCAGCCCTAAAACTTTGGTTGGCATCAGTCTATTATTAAGCATAATTGTTGATTAAGTATTACATTAAAAAATGAAATGATCGCCCTTACTGTTTTGGCAGCTGTTTTCAAAACAAACATCCATTGCTTTCATTAAGGAGAAGAAAAAAAATTCTTTCCTTTTCAAGGAGAGAATTTACAGCCATAGTTAGGAAATCAACTATGTATTTAGCAGTCTTGCAATAAGTTGTATTCTGCTGGTTGCAGCAGTGGGGTGTGTGTGTGTGTGTGTGTGTGTGTGTGTGTGTGTGTGTGTGTGTGTGTGTGTGTGATTCACAAGAATTTGGGATTTTCATATACTTTGAAGCCTAAGGTTGCCTAATTGTTGAGGTTGTGAAATATTCATTTGGGTTAAAAACCTGAGGGGTTATGTGATTTAGTCCTTAATGCCTGTATGTGAAATGTCAACAGCTTGTTGGGGAGTAATTTGGGAGCAAGAATATTCAGGGAGAAGTTTCTGGGCATTTATTGCCACTAGTGTGATAACATTAGGTGGCAATGTGTCCAATTAAGAGAAAAGCTAAGACATATATTAGAAACAATGCCCAAGACCATTCATGTTTTCATAAAATTTACTTTGAAGACTAATGTCATCCTTGAAATGATCAGAATGGATCTACCTGTGTCTGTTACTAAACCACTTGACCAAGTTAATGAGAACTAGGTATCTTTACAAACATTATTTGGGATCCTCTGAGTCTCTCCAGGAAAGGAATGGAGAACAACCCTCATAACCATTGTATGGGTTGGCAGAAGACGTTTATTTCCTGCCATCTAGGGGGTGCAGTGAACAGAGTGCCAGAGTTCCGGGTCTAGAGTCATGAAGACTCATTTTCCTGAGTTCAAATCTAACCTCAGACACTTACTGGCTGTGTGACCCTGGGCAAGTGATTTAACCTCATTTGACTAAATTTCCTCATTTGTAAAAATGAACTAGAGAAGGAAATGGAAAACTATTTTAGTATCTTTACTAAGAAAATCCCAAATGGGGTCACGAAGATTTGGACACCACTGAAAAGTGACTGAACAATAACAACAAATTAATTTAAAGTTACTCTGTCCTTTTATTCTCCTAAAAAATTTGCCAGTTGTAAGTGAAGCCAGTGTCTTGGTTCAACTGTGTACTTTTGGCCTCATTCCCAGACTTGAGTCATTGAATAGCAGTTTGGTATCCTCAAAGGCCAAAGGGTACCTTTACTCCAACTACTGATTTTTGCTGTCCTGAGAATCACACAGTTATATTCTAACTAGCATTTCCTCTTTAGCAGAACATTGAACTGTGTACTAATGTTAGCCCTTCCATTCCTCCCTGCCCCTTCCTTCATACCTAATTAGCCCTTTTCTCTCCTTCTTCCCCTTCACCTTTTCTTTCTCTACTTTCCTTCTGAGGTTGTCAGAATTGTATTGCTATTAATCAAAGACTTTTGTAAAACAGAGTCAAGAATAGGACAAGGTGATTTAAAAAATAAGCTTTAATGATTAATTCAACATTAAGAGATCCAAAGGAATCATACAGGATGGAAAGGGACAGATGGGTTTCAATCTTCTTTTCATGAAGATCAGAGACCCACTAAAATGTCATAGTATGTAAATCAAGACACCATGAAGTCAAATTGTGTTTATGTCTAAAAATAGATAACATCTCAGATTAAAAAAATCTTAAACCTATGTATCATCTTGACATTTTGTAATACAGTTAAAAAAAATTTGTTTTTGAGAGGGCAATTGGGGTTAAGTGACTTGCCCAACGTCACACGGCTAGTTTTGTGTTAAGTGTCTGAGGCCAGATTTGAACTCAGGTCCTCCTGACTCCAGGGCCCTGACTTCACAGTGCTTTATTCACTGTGTTACCTAGTTGACCCGTGTAATACAGTTTTTAAAGTAACTTTTGCTCAGCTTTGGGAAGCAGGTATGCTCTGAAAATTAGTATAAAAGTAGATGTCCATTGTATATGTACAAGAATGTAATAGAATATTACTAACCTATATGCACTATAAAAATGAAGAATTTAGAGAAATATGGAAAACTTGTATGACCTGATGCTGGGTAAAGGAAACAGAACCCAGAAAACAATATATGCAATAGCTACAGCAATGCAGGAAAGAACAACAAAAGCTGAAACTCAGTGCTATGTAAATATAACGAACAAGTTTTGTTTTGAGAAGAGATGAGGAAATGCATGCTCCTTTTTTTTTCAATGCATTAAGTCTCTTTATTCAATTATTTTAATACAATTCCATAATTTAGTTCTCTAAGAATTGATATACCCAATGACCAACAATTTACTGTTATGTGCCCAAATACATCTGAATCATTGTATTCTTTATAGTCAACTGTGAGCATGTGTATGTTCTGTCTGTGATCTTTTAAACTAGCACAATGGGCTTTGGACTTGGACTTGGTGGGACTTAGATTATGTAGAATTGAGTTAAACTGTGGCCCTAATCCCCCTTCCACCCCAAGAAATCAAGGTGGTATAGTGGGGAATTATGATCCTGAGGTATTGGGATAAAGTGGGTATGGTTGTTCCAAAAATACTTTTGAAATAAATTTTCCTTTGTAAAAGCTGATCTGATCCTAAGTGATTAAATGGAACTGGAATACAAATCACTGGCTTCCTAAAAAATGAGGAGAACGGAATCAGTTGGGGTTTGAGCCAGGGGCAGTACAGAGACAACTCAATGCCCTGAATACTGGAGAAGCCTGAGGGCTGGGGGTAAGATGCAACAGATCTGAAACTGAAAGAATGAGGGCCTGTTATATATAGAACTTCACAATGTCTTCCAAGTCTGGCCCCATTATTGGGGCCTATTGCAACTTTTGCAACTTTTCTTGTTCAGACTCTTACATCTTCTTACCTAGAATATTGTAATAGCTTCCAAACAGTTTTTTTCTGACTCTAATTGATTCTTCCTTGGATCAGTCCTTCACTCTTCTTCTTGAACAATCTTTCTAATGTATCATTATGATCATGTCACTCATGTACTCAAAAATGTGCCATGGCTCCATATTGTCTCCTCTCGTTAGCCCTTCCCAGCTTCCTTTAACCCTGTGTCAAGGTGTTTAGACCCAAGAAGGGCCAAGTATCTCCCAGTTCTCATGACACCCTGGGGTTTCTTCAGTCAAAACCACCCAGGAATAGGACATACTTTCCCTCCTGCCTGTCAGGTTCAGCATAGACAAGGCATGATCACCTCTTGACTAGAGTCCTGAAAATCCTTCTGCTTCTGTCTGCTGGGAGGGAGGCATCCTAGGACCTCACAGGATACCACATAGTTAAATACCATGAGGATGGACTCAATTGTAATGGCAAGGGAATCAATATACTCTTTGCTCTCGATATAGCCACTTCAATAAGCTTCCTCTCCTATCATCTCTCAGCAACTCCTCTTCTTTTGAACTTTGCACTATCTAAATTTATTACTCAATACAGTTCAAGATGGCTATTATCTATTGACCCATAGGGAACATTCTTGCTTATTGTCTTTCCTCCTCAATCCTTTTTCCCAAATACCCTAATTTCCAAGTTCCTCAATTCCCATGACTTATTCCTCTATTTTCCTATCAGGTACACATAGAGATGGTCAAACCTTTGATCTTACCATCACTGAGAAGTGTTCTACTTTCTTACTCCTGAACTCTAAAATTCCTTTGTCTGATCAAAATCTTTTATCATTCCATCTTTTTCTATTCTATACAAACCCTAATCTGTTCTTTGTTCTTATCACAACTTCTGAAACCTTCACTCCTCATTATTTCTCAGGCAATCAATCAGTCCTTCATGGTTATTCTCTCCTCCCTTCCTTATCTTGATCTCTCGGTGAAGCAGTTCAACTCTATACAATCTTCTACTCTAGGATTCCTTGAACTATTGTCTTATCACTGATCACATCTTGCCAAATCTCAACACTAAATTATTCCATCAGACTCCTTCATTCTTATTCAGGTACTACTGAATTGAGTTGGAAGAAATCAATAAATCATGATGATTTGGTCCACTACAAATTTATATATAATCTCAATTGGGACCTCACCGCACAAAGGCAATAATTCTATTCTTCATAATAGATTCACTGTCCCACTCTCCACAATGACTATTCCCATTCTCCTCTTCTCTCCTCAGCATTTCAATGATACCTCCTTATCCCATTCAAGGGAGAATTTTGCCTCATTACCAAAAATAATGAGGTCATTTGACAAGAGCTTCTCTTTGTCCCTTCCTCTTCATCTCAAAACCCTAAGACACCTTCCCCCATTATCTTTAAGTAAAGTCCCCTCTCAGATGAAGGGATTACTCTTCTACTTGCCAAGGTCAACCTCTCTACATGTACTCTTGATCCCATCATTTTGTGTCTTCTCCAGTATAGTGGCCTTCTATTACTCCCATTATTTCTTTTATCTCAATTTCTTCCTATCTACTGGCTCTCTCCCTGCCACCTACAAATGTGTCCATGACTAATCTATCCTTAAAACAAAAACCAAAAAACCAAAAAACCAAACCTCATATGTTCCAGAGTCCCTGATGACTATCCATTTATATTTCTCTTCTTCATGGTTGAATTTCTTGAGAAACTGTCTATACTATGTGTCTCCACTTTCTTTCCTTACAATCTCCTTTAAATTCTGGGCAATATGGCTTTGTATTTTATCATCAATTAAGGCAGTTCATTCCAAAGTTACCAATGATATCTTAATTGCCAAATCTCAGTTTTCAATCTTTAATAAACTTTTCTCAGTTCTCATCTGTCTTGGCTTTTCTGCAACATTTGACACTACTTATCTCCTTTTGGACACTCTCTTCTCTGTTTTTATGACTTGGCTACTTCCTGGCTCTTTTCCTGTTTGACCACTCCTCAATGTCCTTTATTTGTTCTTCTTCCATGCCATGCCCAGCAAACATGAGTCCTCCAGGGCTCTGTCCTGGGCCATCTTCTCTTCTTTCCGTATACTATTTCATTTCACTATCTTATCAGGTCCCATAAATTCAAATAACATTTCTATGCAGATGATTCCCAGATTTATATATTAAGGCCTATATTCTCTTTGAGCTATGTTATCTCATCAACTCCATTTTAGACATCATGAATTAAATGTACCGTAGGTGTCTCAAACTTAACATGTTTAATTCATTATCTGCTCTTGTCTACTCCAGTCTGTCCCCTCTTCTGAACTTTCTAGTCATCTAGGCTCACAAACTCAATGTCGTACTCAATTCCTAAATCACACTTATTCTACATATCTAATCCAATGTCAAAGCTTGTAATTTTTACCTTTGCAACATTCCTCAAACATATTCCCTTCTTTCCATTCACCTAGCTGTCTCCCTAGTTTAGACCCTCATCACATCTCACCTAGACTTTTAAAAATCCTCTTAACTGATCTCCCTGCCTCAAGTGTTTCCTCAGTCCAATCTATCCTTTACTCTGCTGCCTAGTTGATTTTCCTAAGGCATAAATCTTACTCTTCCATCCCCCAATCAGTAAACTCCAAAGGCTCCCTAAATCTCTAATACAAAATATAAAATCCCCATTGCCATTTAAAGCCTTTCAAAACCTATCTTCTTCCTATATTTCCAATCTTTTTAAACTTTGCTCCATTCTGTGAGAGGCAGGGCTGATGCCAATAGCCCTGAGGCTGAGCTACACTGATTAGGATTGCAAACTCAGCTTACTCACTGTTTCTAATTATCTCAGAGCATTTTTCACTCATCTATAACCCCAGGAATGTTGCCATCTCTCTTGGTGTACATGCTCCATCTCCCAACTTCAGGCATTTTCACTGACTGTCCCCCATGCCACATGGAGGGTGGAGCACACAAGGGTACCTCACATTTCCACATCCTCATCTTCCTAGATTTCTTCAAGTCCTGGCCAAAGTCCCTTATTCTATAAAAAACCTTTTTGGACCCACCTTAATGTGAGTGTCTTCCCTCTGTTATTATCTCCAATTTATCCTTTATATATCTTGTTAGTACATAGCTGTTTACATGTTGTCTCCCCCATTAGATTGTGAGCTCCTTGAGAGCAGGGATTTTTGCTTTTCTTTATACATCCTAGTACTTAATAAATGTTTGTTGCCTGATTGACTGATGGTCCCCACCCCCTTCCAACTTTTACTATGGGAAAAGAGATCAAATTCCTACTCCTGTTGTTTCCAGAAAGAGCATGATGACTGCACTGTGGCCCCGCTAAGCCATTCCCATGACTCACTAGATCAAAACTCCTTTCTCTGGTTAGGACCTACCTATATATGTGTTAGTTATCTCTTTCAGAATGTGAGTTTCATGAGAGGAGGACGATTTCCTATTTTATTTGTATTTCTAGTACTTAGTATAGTGCATGGCAAGTAGGAAGTGCTTACTGAATGCCATTATTTGTGCAATTATTTCTCAATTGATGGACATCCACTTTTCTTCAATTTCTTTGTTATTGTAAAAATGCTGCTACAAAGATGTTTGTGTATATGGTTATGTGGGGGGAAATTTGTACTAAGCACCTACTGTGTTTAGAACATTGTACTAGGTCTTGGGAACCCCAAAGCTTAGGTGAAATATGGTCCCCACCATCATGAATCTTACAATGTAATAGAAGGACATATGTCTCTCTCCCTCCCTCCCTTCCTCTCTCTGTTTCTCTCTGTGTCTCTGTGTCTGTCTGTCTGATTGTCTCTCTCTCTCTCTGTCTCTCTCTCTCTGTCTCTCTCTCTCTCTCTCTCTCTCTCTCTCACACACACACACATATAATTATAATATAAAAGAAATCATGAGAAATGCATGGTACGGTGGCAAAAGCTTTGGACCTGAAGGCATAGGACTCGAGTTTTAATCCAGGCTCTCCTATTTACTATCTGTGTAATATTTTGTAAGTCACTTATCTTCTCTGGGACAATAACTTCATCTATAGAATGAAAAAATTGGACTAGATGACCTCAGAGTTGCCCTGTAGTTCTAAATCTATGATCCTACAGGAATTCCGTAAAAGAGGAAGTTGGTGGTCCCAATGAACTTCATTTATGCATAGTCAAAGTCTAGTGTTCAGACTTGTTAGGGAGAAATTGCCTTCAACTGGGGAGAATTTGGCAGAATCACCATTCCCAGATGAATTCTGAACTTAAGTCTAGGTTAATCTACCTAATAGGAGTATTGAGTTCATCCCAAACAGAGAATCTAATCAGTGCTGAATGTCAGAGCATGAGCTGGTGTTTTAGGTATTTATGTAGAAGGGTGTGAAAAGATTAGTTTGGAATGGAGCAGAGTGTAAGAAGATGGATTTTGAATGTAGTCCAGAATTGCTTTTCTTAGAAATTTTCTAGGAAAAGAAGCTAATGAGGATTTAAAAAAAATCAACAGCTGCTATAGTAGTTGTTGGATACGATTTGGGATTAACTGTGAAGCTTTTATTGCTTTCTTTGGTTTGCCAACTTTGTATGAATTGCTAGGAGTTTGAAGGTGCTTGGCTGACCATATACAGAATGGCGTATCTTCAATGGTATGGTAGTTATTTATGTACAGATTGATTCCACTAGAAAAGAATTTTTCTCTCTTTTTATGTTTGACTTCCTGGCATATACTTTACAATCTACTTCCACTGAACTACTTGCTCTTCTTTGCATAAAACACTCCATCTTCCACCCTTGGACCTTTGTACTGGCTGTCCTGCATACTTTGATTATTCTCCTTCTTTCCTTCTGCTTAGTTTGCCTGACTGCCTTCAAGACTCAGTTCAAATACTACCTTCCTCAAGAGATCTTCCTAGGTTTCCTCACTGCTAGGAGACTATGTTCCCTGCTTTGTATGTATTTTGTATGTACTTTATTATTTGCATGTTGTCTCCCCCATTAGAATGTCCCTGAGGACAAAGACTGTTTTTGCTCCTCTTGGAGCCCTGGTGCTTAGCACAATGCCTGATACAGAATAACTACCTAATATTGTTGACTATCAGACTTTTAAGATGTTTATGGATTCTCTTTCTTTTCAATTCACATTTTCTAGTTTATTACATATTTTAAACATTGTTTTAAATTTTTTTGAGTTCCAGATTTCCCCCCTCCTTTTCAACCCTCCCTCACCAAATGAAAAGGCAAACAATATTATACCAATCATACATGCATGAAGTAATACAAAATATCTTTTTCATTTTAGCCATATCACAAAAAAACCAAAACCAAAACCAAAATAAAATAAAGAAAATGAGAAAATTATGCTTCAATTTTTACTCAGAGATCATCAGTCCTCTTTGGAAGTGGATAGCACTTTTTCCATAAGTCCTTTGGAATTGTCTTGGATCATGGTATTGCTCAGAGTAGCCAAGTATTTCATAACTGATCGTTACAACATTGTTGCTACTGTGCACAATAATCTCTCAGTTCTTTTCGTTGCACTTTGCATCAGTTTATATACGTCTTGCCACATCTTTTTCCAAACATCTACCCACCCCTTGTTATTTCTTATTGGATAATAGTCCTCCATTACAATCATATGCCACAACTTGTTCTGCCATTCCCCAACTGATAAGGATCCCTTCAATTTTCAATTTTTGCCACCAGAAAAAGACCTTCTATAAATATTTTTTGTACATATAGATCCTTTTCATTTTTCTCTGATCTTTTTTGGGGTTTGAACATAGTAGTGGTATTGCTGGATGAAAGGGTATGCACAGTTTTATAGCCTTTTGGACATAGTTCCAGATTGTTTTCTAGAATGATTGAACCCATTTACTCTTCCACCAACAATTCATTAATGTACCTATTTTCCCTCATTCTCTCCAGCACTGGTCATTTCTGATAGGTGTGAGGTGGTAGCTCAGAAGTATTTTGATTTGCATTTCTCTTATCAATAGTGATAATGAGCATTTTCATATGACTATTGACAACTTGAATTTCTTCTTCTGAGAACTGCCCATTCATATCCTTTGACCATTTATCATTTGGGGAATGGTTCTTATTTTTATATATTTGACTCAATTCCATACATATTTGAGAAATGAAAAAAATTTGTCAGAGAAACTTGCTGTAAAATTTTTTGATATCACTTCCTTGTTTAGGTGCCATTTAGCAAAATGTAATTTCCCTAATCATTTTAATTAAGTCTATGCTTGCTTTTGTTTTGTCTGATCATGATTGCCATCCCTGCCTTCTTTACTTCTGTTGGGGTATAGCAGACTTTGCTTCAGACCTTCATTTCAATTCTATATATCTTTCTGTCCCAAGTGTGTGTCTCATAGATAACATATTTTTGGATTCTACTTTCCAATCCATTCTGCTATTCTCTTCTGTTCTATGAGTTAGCTCATCCCATTCATATCCACAGATATGATCGCTGTGCATTTCCCTCAATCCTATTTTCCTCTGTTTATCCTATCTCTCTTTTTATCCCATCTCTCCTGAAAAGTTTGTCTTGCTTCCAACCACTGCCTCCCCCAATCTGCTCTCCCCCTTGTCATTTCCCCTCATGTCTCTTGGCCCCTTCTCCTTCTATATTCCTATTGGCCAAAATAGATTTCTGTACTTAACTCTGTGTGTGTGTGTGTGTGTGTGTGTGTGTGTGTGTGTATTCTTCTCTCTTTCAACTAATTATGATGACACTGAGGTTCAAGCATTGCTTGCCACCCTGCCATTTTCTCCTCCACTATGAAAGTCCTTTTATGTGACAAAAATCACCTCATTCTATCTCTCCCCTGTCCCTTCTCCAAGTGCATCCTTCACCCCTACACTCTTTTTTTTGAAGACCATCCCAACATAATTGATTCACACTCATGCCCTCTGTTCATGTAGACTTTTTCTAACCCAACCCTTATAATGATAAATTTCTTAGGAGTTACGTTATTATCTTCCCATATAAGAATGTAAACAATTAACTCCCTTGAGTTCTTGTGATTACTCTTTCAGGTTACCTTTTTATGCTTCTCTTGAATCTTCTGTTTGAATGTTGAATTTTCTATTCAGGTCTGATCTTTTCATTAGGAATGCTTGGAAGTCTTCTATTTCATTAAATGTCTATTTTTCCCCTTGAAGAATTATACTCAGTTTTGCTGGGTTAGTTATTCTTGGTTATAATCCTGGCTTCTTTGCGTTCTGGAATATTGTATTCCAAGCCCTCTGCTCCTTTAACACAGACACTGCTAAATCTTGTTCAGTCCTAACTTTGGCTCTATGATATTTGAATTGCTTCTTTCTGGCTACTTGCAATATTTTCTCTTTGATCTGGGAGCCCTGGAATTTGGCTATAACATTCCTGGGAGTTTTATTTGGGGGATCTTTTCAAGAGGTGCTCAGTGGATTGTTTTGGTTTCTACTTTACCTTCTGGATCTAAGACATTGAGGCACTTTTTCATGATAATTTCTTGAAAGTTGATGGCTAGGCTCTTTTTTTGACCATGGTTTTCAGGTAGTACAATACTTCTTAAACTCTCCTCCATCTATTTTCCAGGTCAGTTTTTCCAATGAAATATTTCATATTTTCTTCTATTTTTCTTTCTTTTGACTTTGTTTTATTATTTCTTGAAATCTTATAAGGTCATTAGCTTCCACTTGCCCAATTCTAGTCTTTAACTGATTATTTTCTTCAGTGGGCTTTGGGACTTCCTTTTCCATTTGTCCAATTATGCTTTTTTAAGACATTTTTTTCTTTTTTCTTTTTTTTTTTTTAGGGAAGCTTTGTAACTCTTTTCCCATTTGGTCTATTCTGCTTTTAAAGAGTTCTTTTCTTCAATTAATTTTTACACCTTTTACTGTTAATGCCAATTCTGTTTTGAAGGTGTTATTTTCTCTAGTATATTTGTGTGTCTCTTTTATTAAGCTGTTAAATCTTTTCATAATTTTCTTGTATCACTCCCATTTGTTTATCCAGTTTTTCTTCTACCACTCTCATATCTTTCTTTAACTCTTTTAGGAGTTCTTGCTGCTCTTGTATCCAATTAGCATTTTTCTTCAAGGCTTTGCTTATAGATGTTTTCATCTCCTTCTTAGTTTATGTCTTGGTCTTTCCTGCCACCATAGTTGCTTTTTATGACCAACTTCTCATTTTCTTTTCTTTCTTTCTTTTTTTTTGGTATTTGCTCATTTTCCAAGCCTATTTCTTCATTTGAACTTTTTATTAAGGTCAGGCTCTGCTTTCTTGGTGGCGGGAATTCACTGTGCTAAGTTTCAGGCTTTTTTGTGCTTCTGTTTTTAGAACTGTTTTTGGAGGTCTGTAAGTTTTCAATGCTTCTAAAGGGGTCTTATCCTGAGATAGGTGTGGTCACTGCTCTCCTGGTCTGCCTTCTGGTCTTTACCCAGGAAGAGCCCTTGCTCCCCTGCAGCTTTGGCCCTGGAACTGCAACCACATGTCCTGCTCTCCTACAATCATAAATGCTAGTGCTCCTTTTAGCCTGGAAACTGTGACCAGGGCCCCTGCACCCATGCAACCATGTGTTCCTCTCCATCCTGGAACTGAAACCCAGAACTGCTTATGGCAATAGCATTGCTAATCAGTGCCAGTTACACCCAGGGCCAACAAGAGGTCCCCTTTAATCTCTTGCTGACCAGTTGTCTGATCCCCTTACTCTCTCTGGATTGAGATCCTCTAAAACTTTTGCACATGGTAAGATTTCATAAACATTTATTGATCAATTAATTTGAAACAACTTTCTTATTTAACAAAAATATGAATTTTGTTAAGAATAAGGAGCAGGATGATACATACACTTTCAGATATGGGTAATGTCTTGATTTGTTTTGCTTCACTCTACTTACTTGTTACAAGAGAAGACTTCTGTTTGGGGGTGGAGTGCAGTGAGTTAATAGTGGTAAAGATTCAAGAAGAAAGAAAGAAAAGACATCAATAAAACTTTAAAAATACACTGAAGAAGGGGCACCTAGGTGGTGCAGTGAATAGAGCACCGGCCCTGGAGTCAGGGGGTCTTGAGTTTAAATCTGGCCTCAGACACTTAACACTCACTAGCCATGTGACCTTGAGCAAGTCACTTAACCCCAATTGCCCTGCCCTCTCTCCTCCAAAAAAAAAGCAAAAAAAAATACACTGAAGGAAACAAAAAGAATTTCAAAAGTGGACAAAACAGCAAAATTTTGTTATTACTATGTTGATTTTAATATACATTTATATGAACTATGGAACTGAAGGTATTGGTTCATATACGATCCTGTTTTATTCTTCTTTGTGTATTGGACTATTAATGTTTGTTGGTGATTGGTAAATTCATATTCAAAAGCCAAAATTTTTTAAACAGACGATAAGTTGTTGTTTACATCAGTGTTCCTTAAACAGGCTGGCATGAGAGATATTGTCCTGGCATATGTCTTACTGCAAATAAAATCTTTTGGAACTTACTTTCCAATCTGAACTTTTGGAAAGCAGTCTACATTTTGGCTTAAATAGGTATTAAAGAATGGATCCCAAAAGCAAATTTCAACATGGACTGGGAGATTTACACCTACTATGCCTTCTGTTTCCAAAACAGGAGAAATACTTTCTGCATCATGTAAATGGAATAGCATTCCATACAATTCTTATACCTTTCATAATAACTAACACTTACTCTCTGTTGTCAAAATATTGTTTGCTCAATCTGTTTGTCAGGTCAAATCTTTGTTGCATTGCTAATTCATAGAATAGATTTTAATCTCAAACAACTAATGACTCATTTCCACATATCTCAGAAAGTTCATGACTTGCTGTGGGTATTCTTAAGGCCCTAACACCTAGGGTTTAGGTCCTTTGTGGGCTCCCAGGCAAATGGATATTATAGGATATTGAGAGATGTATTCCTTTTTAACTAGGATGGTCATTCAACATTCACCCAATATGTATTAAACATCTCTTCTAAGTAATACAGCCTCTAAAATTCTACTCTAATTCTTCTATGTAGCATGGAGGTCCTGGGTTCAAGCCCAGGTACTAGCAGGTCCTACCAAGCAGGAAAATCAAGAAGTACAGTACCTAGTAATGAGCTATGCATCTTTCATCCAAGGACTAATTTAACTAAATGCGAATGCTTATCCCCAGTTGACTGTGTATCAGGTAATACACTTTTTTTTCAGTCACATCAATTCACAAAGAGAAAGGGGAAAAAATGGATGTAATCTGCATCAGTGGAGGGAGAACCTACCGTGATGAAATCATGAGTCTTAAACTTAAAATAAGTATAGGAAATGCATTAAGCTAGTCATTGGGGAGATACAAAGATAAATAAATCTTGGTCTGAAGGAACTCAGTGTGAAAAGGGAATATATTCAGTTAAATGTAACACAAATGACATCAGGTATATTAAGGAAATAATCACAGCTCACACTTAGAAATATTTAAAGTTTGCAAAATATCTTCTACAAAACCACCCTATGGGTTAGACCAGTGGTTCTCAACCTTCCTAATGCCGTGACCCTTTAATACTCATATGTGGGCATATCTGTATGTGGGCGGACCTGCCTGGAGACAGATAGAGGAGCAGTGTCTAGGTTCCTAAAACCATCGGAAATATGTTTTCCAATGGTCTTAGACAACCCCTGTGACCCCTGTGAAAGGGGTGTTCAACCCCCAAAGGTATTATGACCCATAGGTTGAGAACCGTTGGGTTAGACAGTATGAAGAATTTTATTCCCATCTTGCAGATGAGACCATTGAGGCCCAGAGGAGGTGAACCAACTTGCAATGGTCACAACAGCTAGTATGACTGATGACTCAAATTAACACAAGTAGATTGGAAAGTTCAATAGGTTTGGAGTCAAAGGAAACTGGTTAAATTCTTGCTCTGCCACTTACCACATGTATGACCTCAGATGAGATACTTTTCCCCTTTGGATTTCAGGGTCCTCAACTATGGAATGAAGGACTAGGTTAAGGAACCTCTGTGGTCTCTCTCAGCTCTAAATCTGACCTTCTAGAATTTTGTGAGTCTACAAACTGACATCATTACAAATACAGGTCTCTTTCCTCTATTCTACATTTCATAAAGCATTGTGCAATCAGATGAGGAAGAGATTTCTTCCAACTAGGAGAGTTGAATCAGGGAAGGTTTCGTGAACCTTTTACCACAATGATACAAAGATGGCTATGAATGATAAATCAAAACATCATATAAGGAGATGATGATTCTAGCTACTGAGAATGTAATCATTTGAGGTGTTTTCTTGTAATATAACAACACCAAAAGGGATGGGACTAGGTTATTTTTTTTCTTCAATTCTCTAAATCATTGATATGATAGTATAGTCTGTAGTTTTTGAGATGGGACAACCTGATACAGTTTAAGGAAGTAAGCGCCTGTCTTTTACGATAGCATTTAAGGTATATCTATATGTCAGCTGCTGGTACCCTTGCCTGCCTTCTTCTCCATCAAAAATAATACCACTTTTTACATATTTTGTATCTGTTTTTATAAATGTTATTTCCCCCAATAGAAGGTAAGCTCCTCGAGGGCAGTATCTATTCACTTTGTTCTATCTCAAGTGCCTAGCATATAGAAGTTACCTAAAACTCTTGTTAATTGGCTAATTTACCTCTCTAAAGCACAGTAGGTACTTAATAAATGATCATTGACTAATTGTTTGCGCAAGTCATGAAGTGGTGAATTTTTTTCAGCCAAGGAACCTCACAAAGCTGTGATAAGGCATAAAAGGGCTACAATCCATTGTTGGTAGGACCACCTACACCAATGAAACCATGGATCCTTGAGAAATTGCAGTAAGTTAGTTACCTTTTTATCATTGGCTGCTATTTTGAATATCTGAGACTAAACTAAAGCAAATTTAAATGACTTGATTCCAGGATGAAAGTTCTTTGCTTCATATCCAACTTCCAGGCTATTCCGGGAGAGTCATTGAGAAATTTGGAAACACATGATTTCAGCAACCTTTTCATAATATGAATAGTCACTAATTACCAAGGAAGTTTGCTATTGACCTGTCCACTTGAAATGTACTCTCCTTAAATGAGGTTGTTTTCGATTTTTCTTCCGGTCCTAGGAAGGAATATGCAGGGCAAGCTGATCCCAAGTTCACTCTGGATTAGTTGATCAGTTAACCATTTTAATCTCTTCCGGCCCTTGAAGACTGTTAAAGGCTTTATATGGAGTTTTCCAGATCACTAGTTAGTGAACCTTGGAAAGATTTGGCAGAGATGACTTGATGAAAATTCAGACTGTGCTCAGCACATTTTCACTGAAGCACAAAATAGCCAATTTATTGTCACAGAGAAGTTATGATACATCAAAGCCATGGGTCACCTTGCTCTTGGGCTCCCTTAAAGGAAAGGAGCAGAAAACATGAGTTGTATCTCAGTGGTTCGCAAAGTTTTTTCTTAGGGGTCATTATTGATAAAGAGGTTGTTTTCTTGCTATATGCAGATTGGTTGAAGGAACCTGAAGGAAGAAGAGATTTGGAATGGAGAGGTAGGAAAGAACATAATAATAGCTTTCAAATATTTGAAGGACTCTCATACAAAAGAAGGTTGAATATGTTCTATTTGACCCTGGAAGGCAGCAGTAAGGACGATGGGTGTGGGCTTTTTCCCTTTCAACTCAACAATGATATATGTATATGTATATATATGTATTTATGTATATATGTGTGTATTTATATATGCACACATATATACACACATGCATACATATATATTTATATCTATTTTGTGTTGGGTGCATAGTACTAAGTAATGGGGACATAAAGACAAAATGAAATAGTTCTTGCCCTCGAGGAGCTTAAATTCTATGGGGGGGCAATACTATCTAGTAATGTAAGAGAAGTGTTTTTCTTATGTTCATTGTCAACAAAATATCTTTCATTTTAGGGTGAGATGTGTAACACAACAGACCTTAACTCAGGAATTCCAGACAAGTTGAGAGATGTCACAGTTTTTTTTTCCCTTCAGGATATAATTCAAAAAGCTTTTAAAAAATATTATTGATGTATTTTGTTTTAATATTAGAAAAATTTAAAGATTATTTCTGTTTTATAAGACTTCCATTTTATAAAATGAACAATACAATGGCCTTATCTCAAAGTGTACCTAACATTTCACATGATAGAACTATTTTTCTATGTTAAAAAAAAACCCACAGAAATCTATTTTCTCTCCCTTTCACCCTCTCTCACCAACACCATTAGAAAAAAAGAAAAAAGTTCATGTAATAAATACATATAGTCAAATAAAATTAATTGCCCTCAATATCTATGTACAAAAACATAGGTCTCATTCTGCACCCAGTTCTATCACCCTTCTGTAATGGGTATCACATGTCATCATTGATTCTCTGTAATCATGAATATTCATGTATTGATCAGAGTCCCTGGAAGCAAATTGGGTTTGAACACAGAAGAAGAAAACTTCTTAAGAATTAGAGCTGTGAGATAGTTTCATGTACAATCAATCCTCTTTTTCTGTTCTATTATGTAGAAAATGCCCATTCTATTTGGTGTTTATTAAGTTCAGAATTTTAAAAAGGCTCATGTGCATTTTTAAAGAGTGGAATTGGGGAGCATTAAACATGCACTTTTAACACACACACACAAAAGAATTAGAGCAGTGAAAAAGTGAAATAAATTATTAAGAAGGGAGTCAGTTTCTCCTCAGTGAGAAATTTTCAGTTGATTTTGAGGGATGTTTTGGTTGACTTCTGTGATACTTTTCATTTGAGCATCTCTGTGGAATTGTTGAAAAAAAGCAATGAATCTTGTATCAGAAGACTTCGTCTTGAATCTCAATTAGGCTCATTTTTGGTCATCTGATACTGGACTTCATTTTCTTCATATGTAAAATGATGGGCTAGAGATCCTCTAATTTCTAAGTTTTTCTCTAGCTGTCAATTCTGCAATTCTATGGAAAGTCATAAAGTGCTATATCAATGTCAACTTAATATTATAGAGTCAATTCTTGATTATCTATATAGATTTGCCATAGTTAACTTTGAATCCTGAGCCTGCTTTGATATGATATCAGGATGCACCTGGGCTATCCTCTCTTCCTAATACTGAGGCAGGACTGTTTTCCACTAAGCAAACCAAATTCAGGAAAATAAAGCTTTTGAAGAAAAATCATATCATGACTTTTAAAGCATAGAGGATAAAAAAGTTGTTGTGTACCTGGAAGATCAAGCATATCACTGGTTTCAAAGGGATTATAGATTTCTGAAAACCCCTCTCTCAGATGGAGAGTGGAATTAGAATTGAGTTCTTCAAGAACTCTTCCAGCCCTACCTTTGTACATTCTATTTCTATGAAACCTATGAAATATATTATTATTAATACTATGATTATTTCAGGGCAAAATACCCATGGAGCTATAAAAATGGTAATGCTATTTGGTTCACTCAGAAGATTATAAAGACCCATATTCACAAATGAAACTGACTTCTAAAAACTTCTAGATTTTGCCCAATGTGTCTACAATAAGCATTTATTGAATGACTGATTGATCCAGTAAATCCCAAGATCCTCAAGGTGTGGGTAACTCAGGCTTGTGGGTAAGAGACTCAGGAAGCCAAAGGAAACTTGAAATGGTTTTCAAAATCAAGGGCCTGCATTGTGTTGGGCAGATGATGTGATACTTTATTTTAGTGATTAAATGGACTCAGCTTAGCATAAGTAGCAAAAACACTTATTCTCTTCTTTAAGACCTGTGCTAGTCACTGAGACTATAAAGATGAAGTGGTTCATAATTTCATATAATTTTTATAATACATGGGTATTGTTGTTTTTGAGTCACTTCAATTGTGTCAGACTCTTAGTGACCCCTTTGGGGTTTTCTTGGTAAAGATACTGGTTTGCAATTTTCTCCTTCAGTTCATTGCATAGATGAAGAAACTGAGACAGGGTTATATGATCTGCCCAGGGTCACACAGTTAGTGTTTGAGGCCAGGTTTGAATTCAGGTCTTCCTGATTCTAGGCCTGGCCCACTATCCATTGTGCCACCTTGCTAAAGTAGATGTTACATTCCAGGTGAGGAAACTGAAGCTGACAGGGGTTAAATTGATCAAGTACACAGCCAGTAAGTGTTTGAGGAAAACTTGGCACTTAGTTCTTCCTTATTCCAAGTCCTCCAGCCTAAGGAACGCTTTCTTGGAGCTCTGGGAGGAAATCAGGGCTGGAGAAATACATTCAGGAGCTATCTTAATTGTAGCATATAAGTGGATCAATTCAGCAAGGGAAAGAGTATTGAGAGAAAAGAAAAGGGGACCAAGGACAGATCTTTGAGGAGAACTGGAGAAAGATGGCAGCTAGTGCTTTCCTCCCCCAAAGCACCCCATAGTTATTTTGTATGCCTTTTTAATATACAAAAACATATATATGTATAAGTAATATATGTGTATAATATGTCTATTATATATATATGTATTTGGTCTTAGTCAATGGAATACATTGAGAGCAGGAAATATTTCATTTTTGTCCTTGAATCCACAGAACATGGCACACTGGTTGGTACATAGTGGTAGCATAATAAATGCTTGTTGATTAATTGATTGATAGGGGTTGGAGGAGATTCGTGGGTGAGCATAGATAGGGAAACTGAATTGTTGATATCTAGTTGGACCTGTAATTACACTTAAAAGTTCTCATTTATTTCATATATGTAGGAGCTTCTGCTTCCTGCTATTTTCCCTATTGGGTTCTGAATATTTCCCTTCACTAGTTCATTTACTATAGTGAGCAAATAACACCTAGTTCTTCAGTTAGTCTCCAAAATCCTTAAAGGTGGGAAGTGAGTCTTATTCATCTGTGTATCTCCCCAAATTATATTAGATCAGTGATTTTATCTGTGAAGGGAATCCATCCATTATGCAGACTGAAAGTCCTTGATGCTTTAGTAGATGGTCTAATGAATCAATATGTCCCAAACAATCACCTGTTAGTCAATATTTTCATTATCAGACTCTAAATTTAGTTACACTGACCCTTGGATAGCAAAAACACAATTTGTCTTAGCACAGATTTGTGCTATTTTCTTTAGAGCGTAAGGGCCAAACCTTTTCAACTTGGTAAAACCTACTAGACAGAATTTATAGTCTCCTTGTATTAGTATTTTTTGAGCTCCTTTACTTTCTTTCAGGGAGAAGAGATATTAGACTGCTTATCAAACTGAAGGTCTATAGAGCCATTGTTCAGACTTCAGCTTTGTGCTCCTGTGAAACCCGGACAATCTACCAGCACCATGCCAGGAAACTGAAACAAATCCATTTGAATTGTCCTAGGAAGATTCTGGAGATCACCTGACAAGATAAGCTACTAGACACTGAGGTCCTTTCTTAAGGCAAACCAACAAGCATTCAAGCTCTATTGCAGAGAGCACAACTCTGATGGACTGGCTACGTTATTCAAATGCCAAATGTATGTTTTCCTTAAAGACTATTTTACAGAGAACTCATGCAAGGAAGGTGCTTACATGGTAGTCAGAAGAAGTGATACAAAGACACTCTCAAGGTCTCTCTGAAGAAATTTGGAATTGATTGTGTGACATGGGAGATGCTGACCAAGGACCATAGTATGGCACAGCTGCATCAGAGAAGGTACTATGCTCTATGAGTGAAGCAGAATTATAGGAGCTGAAAAGAAATGTGAAATGAGCAAATTTAGAGACATCTCCACTGCAAATGTTCACATGGACTATTTGTGACCAACCTGTGATAATCCTTCTAGACTTGTATTGATCTGATCAACCATAATTGGACATACTATACCTTGACTCCAGCATATTGATGTCATTTTGGTCTTCTAATACAATGGACAACAACCAGTCTTTGAGCTATTAAAGCTTTGATCAAGGTCACCTCCATCTTATAATGAAACATAAATGTAGGGCATTAGTGGTGGTATTGCAATAGGATCTTTAATGAATTGTCCCATATTGTTTATTAAAACAGAATTTCAATTGTACTTTTTTCTCATGGATAATGATCTAATTAATAGAGTCAGTGAAGCATAGTAGAAAGGCAATGGGATAGAAGCCAGGAGACCTGGATCTAAACTTGAATTTGCCACTAATTTGTCATAAGCAAGTCATCTGAGCTAGTTATTTTACCTTACTTTCCTCTTCTGTTGAATGTAGAAGTTGAACTATATTTGACTGAGTCATTTCAGCTCTGAAACTGTATGGATCTAGGATCTTAGATTTAGAATTGGAAGGAATCTTGAGATCATCTTGTTCAGTCCCCTAATTTCACAGATCTAGAACTGGAATCAATCCATGAAATATTTTTAAGCACCCACTTCATGCCATAGTGATGCTATTTTCCTTCTTGCTACAGACTCAATAAGTTATACTTATTGAGGAGTTATGCTTACTTACTCAGGAGTTATACTAGGCTCTGTGGATACAAGTACATAGAATAAACCAATCTGTGCTTGTCAGGAGCTTATGTTCTAATGAAAATGTATTGAAGGTACCTTAGAAATCATTGAGTCCAATCCTCTCATTGTACAGATGAGGAAACCGAGGCTCAGAGGCTGGAGGATTTGCTCAGAGGCACACAGGAAATAGAAGCACTGGAAATAGAACCTAGTCCACCTCATTTCCAAGTCAATATTCTAGTCCTCTGAATCTTGTACCATTTTGTCTCAGGATTCTATATACACTCCAAAGGCAAGAGCATTGCATTGAAAATGCATCATTGGCATATGTTGTCAGAGGTTGTAATTAAGTCCTTTAAATGGTCCCTGTACTCTGAAAGTACATTGACTTGACCTATAGCTGGGGGCCATCTTTGAGGCAGGTAGGCTAAAGGAAATGAGAGACTTAATATTAGTCTATAAGTAAAGGTATGTCCTATGGGAGTAGCTACAAACTGTCCCTTGCTGTTATTGAGTCTGTAGCAAGAAGGAAAATCGCATAAACTATAGCAGGGTGATTTGTTATGCATTAGTGACCAATACCTGATTAGAAGGGCTCAGGAATTTCACTATTAGGGATATCAATGGATATTTCTTTTGAGCCTATTAGGAAAAGTTTCCCAATTATCCACTGGGGTTGGCATAATGATGATCCTTTGCCTTGTTCTTAATCAGGAGTGGAGAATTTGTGGCAGGTTCTCTCCCCCTGGTCTAAAGCTGTGCCTCTAGTAATGGTAATTTCAAAACAGAGAGATTGAGTGTGGGAAGAGAGATGTCTATGAATTAAATTTGGATGTGAGATGCAAATCATTAGCACTTTGTAGATACCCTGTGGTATAGGGGGAAAGTCAAGAACTTTATCTAAGTAAGGTCCGAGTTTAACACTCGTTCTGCCAGTTACTAGTTACTGAATTTTGAGCAAAGCACTTCATCTGTCATAAGCTTTAGTTTTCTGACTTCTAAAATGATGATACCAATACATGCTCTATATTCCTCATAGTGGTATTGTGAGGCTCAAGTGAGATAACGTTTGTAAATACAATTTTAATCAGTAAAGGACTACAAAAAGGTTGTTGTTCAGTCATGTCTGATTCTTCCTTGATCCCATCTGGGATTTTCTTGGCAGAAATACTAGAGTGGTTTGCCATTTCCTTCTCCAACTCACTTTTCAGATAAGGAAACTGAGGCAATACAGTTAAGTGACTTGCTCAGAGTCACACAACTGGTAAGTATCTGAGATCAAATTTGAACTCAGGAAGATGTATCTTCCTGACTTCAGGCTCACGATATCCACTGAACCATCTAGCTACTAAATGTGAAGGTTAGTATGTTTATTGTCATTTCAAATTAATAGTGATGTAAAAAAAAAGGATTGACCCATGGTTTCATTGTGGTTCTTTCATTCATTCAGATTAGCACTTGTTCTGAAATTAATACTCTTAGAGTGTTGCTGTGGGAACTAAGAAATTATGTGACTTATCCAGGTTCATTTAGCCAGAATGTGTCAGAGATGGGGCTTGAAACCGGGACTTTTTGCTGCCTCCACCATGACAAACTCCCTCTCTACTACTAAAAATGATCATAGGCATATATGTGTGTGTATATATATATGTATATATATACATACATACACACATATGTATATATACATATATGTATATATACATATATGTATATATGTGTGTGTGTGTATATATACACACACACACACACACACACACACACACACATATATGAAAGAAGCCATTGTTGCTGCTACTAATTTAATTGCTAGAAGGTAATAGGGGACTTAGTAAGGTGAGTGAGGGCAGATGTTTTTATGGGGGGTGGGTAACAGTGATGTCTTTCAAGCATTTCTAATTAGAGGCCACATGGAGTAATGGCATAGGGCTGGCCTGGAGTCAGAAAGACCTAGATTTGCATGCTGGTTAAGTCATTTACTTGTTCTATGACCTTGGGCAAATTACCTAAGTTTTTTTCCCCTCATCTTTAAAATTGGGATAATAACAGCATCTATCTTGGAGGATTGCTTGAAAGGATCAAATAATTGGTAAAGTGCAATATTAAAATGAAAATCTAAAAGTGCTATATAAATGCCAGTTATTATTCCTATAGATGGATACCTCACTCGTTATCTAAAATACATGTTCTTGAAATGTAGAAAAGTAGATTTTTGGAAGTAGAAAGATTTTAAGTAGACAAAGAGAACTTGATATAAAAGCCCTGTAATGGCTCTTTTTTTTATGTAGTAATGATGTATATTTCATGTTGTCATCATCTTTCAATTTACCAGTTTTTAGCATATGACTTTCATATGCCAGACTTTCTTGAAGTGGAACTCACACGCATAGTTTATACAATGACTGCTAACAAAAGTATATTTTGCTAATAAGACAAAAAGGCTCTATTCTTGCATTGTGCTATGTCTGTGTCCAGTGCAAATTAAGGATGGCTATGTCTCAAGCATTTTAAAATTTCATTTTTATTACAGTGCTCCCTGAGAGACCAAAGATGATATACAAAAACATTTTTGGATAGTACAAGTATAATTATAATTATGAAAATAATATGTTGTCATTGTGGAGAAAATACGGAACTACTTTTATAGTATTAACAAATACATGGATGTGAAAGCTTTGCATTTCAGACAATTCAAAATGTGTCATTTACTAAAAATATAAACTTTATTAGATATACATCAATATGTTTAGAAGAAAAACTAATCATAGGAGTATATACAAACAGTGTAGAAATATAAGTATAAGCAAAATTGGCTTCCTTTGTACTATCTGTATGACAAAAACCTTTAGATATTTTGCATTTTATAGTTTCATTTCTTTTGAAGAGTTCAAAAGCACCTAAGATATGTGGCATAAATATGCCTCAGTACAGTCCTTAAGCACAGTGGTTCTCAAAGGATATCTTTGGGATGGCATAAGTTTCTTGCTAAAGATGCAGGGAATTACATGGGACTTATACTTGCAATTATGAGAAGATGTATGAATCTTTTGACTCATAATGCATTGGTATTTCTCAAAGCAAAATATAATACACGAACAAAAAAGTTTAAGGACTATTATATAGGCACGCAGGACCTACTAAGGTCCTATTTTATAAATGGGAAAATTAGGGTAAAATTAATTATTTTCCTGAAGTCATGAATTAAATCTTTTTTGGGCTAAAATGAGTATCCAAGCTTTTGCCCTAGTCTGACAGATCCTAAATTAACTAATATCATTATTATAAAAATAACTCAAAGAAAAAATGATCCTTATTTTAAATGAATAAATTTAATAAAATTTTTAGGCTTTTACCCCCTCCCCCACTTTTCTTTTCTTTTCTTTTTTGCTTTTTGGAGGGGGGAAGGTAGGGCAATTGGCATTACGTGACTTGCCTAAGGTCACACGGCTAGTTTTGTGTTAAGTGCCCGAGGTCAGATTTGAACTCAGGTCCTCCTGACTCCAGGGCCAGTGCTTTATTCACTGTGCCACCTAACCGCCCTTTTTACCCCTTTTTTTAAAGGTCATGTCTTTGCCTATGGTATAATGGTGACAAATCACATAGCAAAAGGGAAAAACAATTAGCAAATTAATGATTTTTGCACTTAGGTTTTCAAGGTGAATTATCTGTTTAAAATAATAATCTTTGTATTCGTTAAAGACACATGGTAAATATATTTTAAAAAATTTTAACTATCCTTAAATTTATCAGCAGGGTGTTGACCCACCTCTTAATACTGATTAAGTTATTCAATAATTGTCTTCTAAACTGTGTCTGTTATGCAAGGATGAGTCTAGCTAAATTCAGAAAGTCTCATTCTCAGAATGCTGGACTCTTGATGACAGATTTTTTTTCCCACCCCCCGCAACTCATACATATTGTTTCCTAAAAGATAGAGAGGTTGTAATCAATGGTGAATTTCCCACACAGATGAAATCATGAGTCCTTGAAATATTGAAGCAATATGTATTTACAATAGAAGTGTAAACTGAGCTTTAGTTCATGGATTTGCTAATAGTTCTTTTCTGCCCCAGATAACATTTGGTCTTCAGCTGTGAGTTATATATAGTGTCCTCGGTGCAGGGTGATGTCCCAGATTCACCTGTCTGAAGGTCAAGACCCCCCCCCCCCAAGGCAAGGACAAAGGTAGTTGCCATCTTCCATCTGGCTTTCTCAGGACCCCACATCCTCCCTTTCTGGGTCATGAGAGAATCCCTAATGTTAGATGGAAAGGTTGGTTCACTAATTATCAAGTTAAGACCAGAGCTAATTCAAGTCAAGGCACCTTTAGACAGTAATAATTGCTTTTAGCTACTGCTGACCTGATATAGAGATAAAATACCCTGCATTCGATATTCTGTGGTCAATACAGTTTCCTGAGTTGGTTACAGTAAAAATAAATACTATCATTTATACATAAACTAGAGGTATTAGAAAGACTAGATAGGAGAAATAATATACACCCAGTGTAGGGATGAAATGCCCTGTGGATGCCATCTGCTGCTCTTGAAAAGTAGTCTTTCCATTGGTCTCCAATATCTTGAACACAAATCTTGCGCAAATTAAAAAAAAAATGCTGTCCTTGGTATTCAGTGGAGAACCTGAAGAATAATTAGGCTGCAATTAGAGATCAAAGAAAAATGTTTAAGTGAGGAGAATGCAGCATAGGTTAGTAGTTATTCTTTTTCCTGGACTTTATATGTGCCCTGTTCATAGATCATCAAAAACTGCCATTGGCTTTTTCTGCGGGCATAGCTCACAATGACAGCATGCCTTCCTTCTCTTTTTCCCCTTCCCTCTCCCAATAAAAAGTTATAAATGGTTGTAGTCCTTTCAGTCCTGAGATGAGATCTAACCCCATTTCCTCATTGATTAAGAAAGTCTTTGTTGAATGTGACAAACCTAGCCAGGGTTCAGAAGAGATAAGAAATGTGTGTGTGTGTGTGTGTGTGTGTGTGTGTGTGTGTGTGTGTGTGTGTGTGTGTGTGTGTGTGTGTGTGCTGGTATTGGAGAGGGAAATGAAGCAGGAGTTTGGCTTTAGCTCAGTGACTTTTTCCTATAACTTCATGTTTACTTAATAAATAATGATAATTTCTATTTCTATAATAATTATCATTTATACTGCTTAAAGGTTTATGAATCATTTCCCTTATAACTCTGCAAGGTAGGTAGTATATATGTGATTATACCCACTTCATGGATAAAGAGAACTGAGTAACTCAGATTTACAGGGATGACTAAAACTGGTCATCATGTGTTTTCCTTACAATCATCTATGAGGTTGGTAGTATTGTTATCCTTATCTTACAGAAGAAGAGACTGAGGCTGAGATGAGCAATGACTTCCTATGGTCACAAAGCTGGTAAGAGGAAGAAGTAGAGCTTGAATCTGGATTTCCTGACTTCAAGTTCAGAGCAATTCCCCAAATGTGCTAATCAATCTATTGCCCCCTAATTGATAGTCAGTTCTTTTATCTGTCCAATGAGTCAGTTGAACTAGGTGTTTTACTGCCTGGAATTGTGAAATCGTTTCTAGAGGTGTCCTAGAAGTGTCAAGGAAAAAAAAACCCATGTACTTCTGGAGAACTAGGGAGGAAAATAAGTACCTGAAAGGGCAGTGACAATCAACACACAGGAGGAATGGGGAGAGATACTGAAGGGATGGGAGAACAGAATATAGGGGGATTGAATAATTCACATTTCTATGATTCCATACAGTTCACAAAGGCTTTTTCTTGAAGCACCTCTGTGAGGTAGGTCATATAAGTCTTATTACTCCAATTTTATAGTTAAAGAAACTGTGGCTCACAGAGACTAAAGTGACTTAACATAGGAATAGATTTAAAATATGGAAAGGACCTCAGAAGTCATTGAATCCAACCTCATCATTTTTCATATGAGAAAACAGGTTTAGAGACATAAAGTGACTTGTCTAGGGTCACCTAGCTAGTATGCGTTTAAGGTGGGACTTGAATTCAGATCTTCCTGAAACTAAGAACTTTTCCCATTAAAGGCTGTAGTACTTGAAGGTAACATTTGATATAACACAGGTTAGTAAAAATAGAATTCTGAGCTTCAAGACTTGGTTTCTTGTCCTGGCTTTGACACTTAATAATTGTGAGACCCTGGACAAATCACTCCCCCCATCACCAACCTCAGATTCAATTCTCTCTTCTTGTAAAGTGATGACAATTACAATAACTACTGTTCACTTCATAGAGTGGTGATGAAAGTACTGTATTTAAATGAGAATTATTGCCATTATGTCAAAATTCAACACTCCTTCCCTCATTTTGTGGAAGAAAACATGACAGTCACTCACCTAAAGCACCTCATCGTGCCAAGAAAGCTATGGGAAGTTCTCGGTTGGGAACCAGGATGCCCAGATGCAGCATTTCCACTGGCTCATTGTCTAAGGCTACAATGTCATACTTTCGTACAATCTGGAACATACAACGACAGAGAGGCAGAATTACCTACTGTCTTTCCTTCCTTGCAGAACCCTCCCAGGTTCATTGTGATAGAAATTCTTAAACAGGAAAGAAATTTCAAGAAGTAAGTTTTACCCAACAAAGAGCCAAATGGAGCTGGAGTTCAGCCAAGCGTTGCCCAATACACATCCTCTTTCCAACGCCAAACGGAAGGTGAGCAAAAGGATGGATTTTCTTCTTTTCCTGAAGCCAACGTTCTGGTCTATACTGATTCCAGTCTTTAAAATTTTCTTCATTAGATCCCATGAACTGAGTATTTAACATTAAAACTGTCTAAAAACGCATATAACATTCATGTTAATCAGAAGGGAAGGTACAGGACAAGTGGTAAAAATACTACTACTATGATTACTATTTTTACTACTACTACTGCTGCTACTACTCATAATATATAATTTAGCTTTTTTTTTGAAGTGTTTTCTCAGAATAACTCTCTGAGATGAGTGGTGTAAGCATTATCACCCTTTTCACAAAAGTAGAAGTCAGACCTCAGAAAGATGAAATTACTTGTCCTAGGTCACATAGCTAGTAAGTTTCATAGCTAGAACACCACCAGAGCCCTTCTGGCTCTAAATCCAATACCCGTTCTTCAATACTATACTTCCTCTCATCAATAATTGTATACCTAACAATGAGTATGTAGCACCTCTAAATAATAATTTTTTTTTTTGCTTCTTTGAAAAGGAAAAGGCAGCACAATTGGGGTTAAGTGACTTACCCAAGGTTACATGGCTAGTTTTGTGTTAAGTGCCTGAGGCCAAATTTGAACTCAGGTTCTCCTGACTCCAGGGCCAGTGCTTTATTCATTGCATCATCTAGCTGCCCCCTAAATAATAAATTTTAACCTTCAACATGACAATTTTTCGCTCCATCTGAATTGACACTCTCCTGGAAGGAAGCTGTCTGAAGCCCTCTCTACCTCTCTGTAGAAGTCTCTTTCAAATCAGTGCTAACATCAAAACCCCTAAGTTCTACTCACCCCCTTGGGTAGTGCATAGTCTCCAAGAACTATTTCTTGGTCAAGAGTCCTAGTTGTAAATGGCACAGATGGCGTTAACCTAAAAAACCAAGTACAGGCTATCAAAGTTGGGCAGTGATTAAATTCTATATCAATTGTTAATAGGAATTAGATCTGATCAAATAAGTCAGGCAGTGTAGTGCTGTGAAAATATAATTGACTTGAAAGTTAAAGGACTTGGGTTCTAATCCAGATTTTGTCATTAACTTGCTGTGTGACTTTAGGCTAATTGTTTCATCTCACTTGGCCTAAAACATGCTTTCAACCTTATTAATGAATGCTCCCAGCATTTATGTGAGAATTATTATTGTTGTTGTTGCTATTGTTTTGAACTTAGAGATGAGAAATATAACATATATGCAGTCTTTCATGAAAAATGGAGCAAAAGAATGGGATTCGAAGGCTCATAGGATTTAGAGATGGAAAGGTTCTTAGGGATCTCACTGTCTTGTTTGATATGAGTAAACTGAGGCCCCAAATGTTGTAAATTTATCAACGCCTTATGGTTAGCAAGGAGCTGTGTCAGAATTTGAACTCACTGCTTCTGATTCCAAATCCAGTCTGCATCTTACAATGCCTCAAGGCCTCCTTAAATTCTGTTTTCATAAACTAACTTTCATTTTCAAATCCATCTGGGGTACTCTGGCTATGGGAGGGGCAGGAGAGAGAGGAAAAGAGGGAAGGTGGGGGGTGTCAAGATATTAAATCATGAGATAATAAGGCAAAAAGGAATTTTTCATCACAACTTAGATGATTATGTTTCTGGCACTGGGTGTGTATCGTTTACCTCATTGATTCTTTCAGGCAGGCTTTTAAATAAGGCATATTCTTCAAGTCCTCTGCATTGGGTATCTGTTGCTCAGGCAGAACTCTCTCTATTTCCTCAAGAAGCTTCTTCTGCACCCCAGGATTTCGAGATAAGTTATACAGAACCCACAATAAGCTGTTGGCTGTCTGAAATGCAAACAGATACCATCATTGAGGCAGGCAGGTGGTGTGGTGAAAAGAACAGAGGACTTAGCATCAAAAAGACCTGAGTTCTAATTCTGTCTCTAATGCTTACTTTGTAAAGGGCTTTGCAAACCTTAATGTGTTTATTATCTTTTTTTTTTAAATTTTTTT
>CM053581.1:199163800-199210283 GCA_028627135.1 Pseudochirops cupreus
GAAACCTGTGCTCATTTGAAATGAAAGCACAACTGGACTGGAAAAGAGAATGCTGCCTTAGAGAGGTTTCTATGCACTTTCAAAACCCAAGAAGTTCTAATCTAGACTCTTCTTTTTCATGAAGGAGGCAAATCTTATGCCTGCCTCTTGGGCAAAATAGTTAACATAATAGGAGTAAAGAATAATTCAACTGCAGAAAGAAGTCTTCACTTTTATGTGCTATTATTATCTATATTTAAAGAGGAGGAAATAGGCTGACACAAGTTAAGAGAATTTCACAGTCTTATGTGTGTCTGAGGTAGGATTCAAACTCAGATGCTCTTGACTCCAAATCCAGTGGATAGAGAGCTGGCCTTGGAGTCAAAAGACCTAGGTTCAAGCCTTATTTTTGACACATACTGGCTGTGTGAACCTGGGCAAGTCATTTAACCTTTCAAAGCTCTTCGCAATTCTTAAAGATTGTAAGTTGTGGAGAAGATGTCTACCTGCATTGGTAAAGGGGATTTCCTGACCTGGAAGTTCCCTATACCAGTGAAATTACAGGTCTGGTCCCTGTCCCTAAAATGGTTATAATAATCCTTACACTCATCCATTAAAGTCCTACTCTGATTCTTCCTTATAGGATAGCAGGGACTGTGGGCTCTTGAAGGCTATGGCAATAGAATATGAGTGCTCATAGGACTTCCCATCCTGGAAGGCCATAAGTACAGGCCTGGACTTGATTAGGCTTGGACTTGTCTATCATCTGAGGCCAAGGCTAAGGAAACGCACAAAGCCCATCACCAGAAGGTCCCAGAATCAAAAAATTTGGAGCCTCAAGGGAACTTAGAAGTCATTAAATGCAACCTCTCCATTTTAATGATGAAGGAACTGAGGGGCCCAGAGAGGTCGAATAACTTGTCCAAGGACACAAATAATAAATAGCAGAAGCAGGATTTGAGTCCAGGTCTCCTGAGTCTAAATCTAATATTCTCGACTGTAATATATTTCCATTCTTCAGCCACAATAATTCATAAAGAGGGGCGGCTAGGTGGTGCAGTGAATAAGAGCACAGGCCCTGGAGTCACCAGGACCTGAGTTCAAATCTGGCCTCTTAAATTTAACACTTACTAGCCATGTGACCTTGGGCAAGTGACTTAACCCCAATTGTCCTTCCTTCCCCTCCAAAAAGAAAAAAAAAACATTCCTGAAGAGCATCTATTGAGCTTGGAGACTTTGTGGTTTTTTTGTCAATGGTGGGAATGTCCACACTGAAGTCACCATAAGGTTTTTCAAAGGTAAGCCCTGCCATCTCTCTCTCACAGATTTGCTATGAAGATCAAATGAGGCTAAAAGAGTCTTGGAGATCGCTGAACCCAGTCTTCTTGTTTTACAAATAAGGAAGCTGAGTCCTAGATTTGCTTCAGTCATATGGGTAGTTAGTAGCAGAGCTGGGCTTCAAACTCAGGTCCTCTGCATCACAGGATCACAGATTTAGAGCAGAAGTTACTTAGTCTCGTCTTCTTATTTAACAGGGTAGTAAACTGAGGCTACTGAAGGGAAGTGACTTTCCTAGGATCTCTAGAGTGTCAGAGACAAGATTTGAACTCAGGCTTTCTGTTTACAAATCTAGAATGATTTCTACTATGCCAGGTTGCCTTACCTCCAAATCCTGTTCTTTTCCCCTGTGTAATGCTGTCTCCTCTGTTTAAAGAGCCTTGTAACAGTAAAGTGTGATCTGAATGTATATTCATATTATTATTAAACACAGAAATAGTTATCATTCTTGAATACAGAATCTGGGGTAGAGAAGGGAAGATGAAGCTTACTCTGTGACCTAAAGGGTTCTACATTGAGCTACATATCATTGTTCTACAGAAGGTTTTCCTGCTGTAATGTTGCCAAATCTCAAGAGAAAGGCAGAAGAAGATCAGAGAACAACAAAATGAGTGCGGTCAGACCAGTGAGGAAGGCTGGCAAAGAAGGGAAACAGTATCTTCAGAAGAGCTGCCCAAGCTGTGTCTATCAGGGAGAGGATCCAGTCAGGCCTTCAGGGAAGGGCCTTCTCACCTGATTTAAAGATGTTGTCCCAGGCCTGAGTGTGCATCTGCCAGACCTTGGTGTTCAGGGTTTTGTGAAGCTCCACGGGGGTCACCATCATCTTCCCAAAAGTGCTCATCATCTGCGAGAAAGCAAACATGTTTCCATTCTTTGCCCTTCCAAAGAGAACCAGGGCATTATGCATCTTGGTGAAAATCTAGACTCTCAAGAGTTGGAATGGACCTCAGAGAGCATATGGTCATAGGGTAGGGTGGCAGGGGTGGTATCTGTGATTCCCTTAATAGGAGGAAAGTCCCTTTACCAATTCAGATCATCATCTCAGAGAATGACCTAGCCCTAGTGCAGTGGTGTTCAAATAGATGTAGATTCCTACTGACTTCATGTTGACTTAGAAAACCTCAAATTAACACCATCTATGGTATATTGTATTTTTATTAATTTGGTTAAACATTTCCCAGCTACATTTTAATCTGGTTCAGGCACAGGGAGACTCAGCCAGGATGTGTCAGAAATGGAACTTGAATTCAGGCCTCCTTGACTTCTTGAGTTTGGCTCTCTTTATGTCACCCTCTGCTGCCAGAATTTAAAAGTTATTTAATTGGATTTTTAAAAAAAGTATGATAAAACTTTGATAGACTTGGCTTTTCTCAGCAATGTAATGATCTAAGACAATTCCAAAAGATTCATGATAGAAAATGCTATCCATATCCAGAGAAAGAACTATGGAATCTGAATGCATATTGAACATAGTACTTTTTCTTTTTTTCCTCCTTTTTCATGGTTTTTCCCCTTGGTTCTCATTCTTCTTTACAACATGACTAATGTGGAAATATGTTTAATATGATTGTACATGTATAGCCTATATCAGGTTGCATGCCATCTTGGAGAGGTAGGAAAGGAGGGGGAGAAAATTTAGAACTCAAAATCTTATAAAAGAAAATGTTGAAAACTAAAAATAAATAGATTTTTAAAATAGGATTTAAAAAGTATGCTAAAAATTGAATCCTTCCTAGATGAAACTGCTATGAATACTTTATATCAGTTATAACTAGAAGCAAACACCATTTCCACTGTGATTAATTCAAGCCGAAATCAGTCCCTCGAAGTTCTGAAGCTGGCGGTGTTGGTATTGTATCTTTGTTCCTAAACCTCCCTCCTACCATCAAAGAATAGATCTAAAGCTGGAAGGGACCTCTAAAGGCCACTGAGTCCAATTCCCTCTTCTCACAGATGAGGAAACTGAGTCCAAGGAGGTTAAGTGACCTTTTCAAGGTCACACAGGTAGAAAGTGGCAGAGACAGGATTTGAACCTAGGTCCTCTGGTTCCAAATTCAGAATTATTTGTACTACATCATATCTTACAGTGACCAGAGGACCCTGAACAGGATGGAATATGATTTAATTTCTGCAAAAGCTTCTTACCAAATCAATTCTGGCTCAGTAGATATAATAGATTCTATAGGGTTATTTTGATATTTCTCATTCAAACAACTAAGAGATATATAATTTCATAATTCAATTTGGCAATTTAACTCCACCCAGGAAAACCACACATCAAACAGATTCTTACTGTTTTGATGGATGCAATGAAGTTCAAAGCATCTTCACTGGCATTGTTCTGCAGCAGTCCAAATCTCTTTTCATATAACACTAGGCAAATACCTGTTATTTAAAATGAGCATGGGTGTTACACAATAGCAGCAACCCTGGAGTCTGTGATTATCTAGCTATTAAAGGTTCAGTTCTGTCTCCTGTAGAAGCTTTGGCTTTTCCGAGAACAAACAAAGAAGCCAAGAACTCGATGGCCTTTCATGGTCTGGTGCAAAGGAAGGAAAACAAAGCTGAGGGAACTGGTAGGATCTGTACAACTGAAGGGTTCATCTCAGCTCTGTGGTGAGAAATCAGCCCCTCTTCCCAGGGGTCTAAATGCCTAGAAACTCCTTGTTGGAATAAGACTGAGGTTAGGATTCTCATCATTTACTCAGGATGACACATTTACTCAGGATGACACTTAGTGCTCAAAAACACTGGAAGGCTGGGTCTGTCTAATGTTAATAGCTCATCTCTCATGGTATAGACACTTTTTGATCCTTCTGTTGATACAACCAAAGGGAGTTCTATTCATTAATAGGTCAAATAATCCTGAACACTAAAACAAAACAATGCAGGAAAAGTCGCATCTCTCCTGTGACTTAGAAGACACTGCAAGGGTTCTCCAGAGCAGTCAAGAGTTGAGAGGGTAAGGAGGAAATGTTTTTATTCTTTTTTTTTAAAGCAGTTCAAAGTTCTCATTCCATCAGCTTCTACAACCTTGAAATCTTCATTCATTCCCTGCTAACCGGAAGGAATGTTTCCCTCCTCGGACCTTGCAGAACACTTCGTAGCTCTGTTGGGCGCTTAACCATGCTCAAAACTGAATTGGAGTTTAACTATTTGTGTTTCTGTTTTAGTTCTTCTGCTAAGTTGTGACATTCTTGAGGGCAAAGGGCTAAATCTTATTTAGCTTTCTAATTCAAGTGTCTATTACAGGAACTTGTACAGAATAGAAGCTTAATAAATATTTGCTCAATTGAAATTAATAATAATTCTAGCATTTATATAACATTTTAAGGTTTGCAAAGGGTTTTTACAAATTCTGATTCATTTGATAACCACAGAAACTTTGGGAGATAGGTGAAATTATTATTCTCATTTTGGAGATGAGGAAACTGAGGCAGACTTGCCCAGGGTTGTGACTTGTCCAGAATCACAGAGCTAGGAAATGTTGGAAGCTGGATTGGAACTCAGGTCTTCCTGACTCCAAGTCCAGAGCTCTATATACTTTATCACCTCTCTGAATCTATATTACTTAAGCATGGGGCTCTTAACCTAGCATCTGTAGCTTTTTAATTTAATATTTTGATATTTCAATGTAATTGGCTTTCTCTGTAATCCTGTCATTTTATTTTATCCATTTAGAAATATTATTCTGAAGAGTCCATCTATTTCTCCATATGGCCAAAGGGGTACATGACACATAGAAAAGCAAGAACCCCTGGTTTAGAGCTTATGTCTGTGTATGAACGTGATACATAATGACAGACAACTAGCCTCTCTGAATGTTAGTTATCATCAGTATCTTCATTGATGGAGATATTCTTGCAATGAGAGGAGCAGGACAATCTGACCTCTAGAGTCCCAACTAACATGGAGATCTTTGTCCCATCACTTCAGTCACCATCAATGCAAAATAGATTGGCATTAGAGGTTGTTCTTTAATGAAAAGGTATATATACTGCTCCCTCATTTAGTGGCCTATGAGATAGCTAGAAAAAGGGTATTCTTGTAAAATGTTGTAATAGGAAACACACTTTTTATGGTGAGTAGATCTACCCATCATCACAATAAACCTGATCCAAACACAAAATAAAATCATAATTGTTTGTATTCACATATCACTTTATGGCTTACAAAGCATCTGTTTTTTACGATAACTCTGTGAGGGAGATAAGCCAAATGGTATTCCATGATGCAGATGAAGAAACTGAGGGGTAGGAAAATTAAGTGATTTGCCCAGAGTTAAAGAGACGGAAAGTGTTGAAAGCAAGACTTAAATCCAGATCTTCTGACTTGAAGACCAGCCTTCTTTCTACTATCTCACACTACCTTGTTGATGGTTCCATCTCAATACTGAAAATCAATATATTTCTGTAAGTAACAGAAGCCAGATTATTGATTTCTCTCTTCCTGATGTAATATGTCCATTACATGTCATGCAAAACTTTGGATTAGAACACGCACATAGGCTCTTCATGTAGGAAAGCATACTGTCTCTTATTTTTTCCATTGTCATTTTAGATTTGATATTATGACAGTATAAATGGATATTTCCAAATAAACTGACAAGGTTTAATTCCCTAGACTTTCCAACTTCTCCAATTTCCTAGGTGTTCTTAGAGATCAATATAGTATGAATGTGGAAAAGCTGAGAATTTGTCTTCTTTAATGGAAGAGCAAAGGGCTAAGAGATTTAGATCAGGTGATAGGCAACTCTAGGTTTGGGACTCAGCTAGTTTTAACACTCATCCTTTGATATTGGGTATGGCACTGTAACAGAATCTCAGTTTTCTCTTCTCTAAAAGAGGAAAAATATCTTCCCTCTCCACCTTATCATACCTAGTGAGATAATATTTGTCATTTGCTTTCCAACCAAAAATTCTATGCATGTGGCAGAATGGGGAGTGGAATGAATGTTGAACTCAGAAGTAGGAGGAACAGAGATAGAATTTACTACTGTGGGACTCTGGGCAAATCACTTAAAATCTCTGAAGCTCAGTTTCCTTTCTGCTAAATGGAGATAATAGCACCTGTTAGAGTGTTAGAAGGGTAAAATGGAAAAATGTACATAAAATGCCTTGTAAAACCTAAAGCTAGGTATTGTCATTAGCAATAACATCACCAGATCCTTAGTTCTTTAAGCTTATATAAAAAAAAATTCTTTAAAAGCTTACTTTCAAATGACCATTTGTTCAGTTCACTACATAAGTCTTCAATTTGACCATTTTCATTACAGAGATCATCTATTCTTTTCACAAAGTCCACTAGAACCTAAGAAACAAGAAGGACACATGGAAAGAACAAGTCATTTATGGCATCATAGGCTTCATTCAGTTCTTGTGGCATTTGATACTCATGAGGTTCACTTTTTCTTCCAAAGTAAACTAATTATATATTTCCATAAGAGCCCACCTTGTCCCCCAAATAAGTCTTGTCATGTGTGGTACTTTCAAAGAGTTCCTTCAAATACCCACAGATCAAGTTTCAGCTTTTGATCTAAAAATGATGCTTGTAATTTAAGAAAAGGAAAATATTGACTTTAATCTCAATGGGAATTAGACTAAGGGATAATCATCCAAAACGTTAGTTGGCTAAGTGCTGTGATACTGGAACTATTCTGAGGTCTGCCGCTTCTTTATTTGGAAAATAACTTTTCTTAGATCTGATCTAGCGGAAGAAATCCTGAGCTAGGAGTCTGTCAGGAGATCTGAGTTCTAATTCAGCTAATTCAAGTAATGCTGCTACTTGCTGTACATCTTTGGGCAAGCCATCTGATGCCTCTAAGCCTGTTTCTTCCCTAGTAAACCGAGGGGTTTGTTGCTGTTGTTCAATAACGTTTGACTGTTCATGTCCCATTTTTTTTTTTGGCAAAGAAATTTGGAGTGGTTTGACATTTCCTTCTCCAGCTAATTTTGTAGGTAAGGAAACTGAGGCAAACAGGGTTAAGTAACTTGCCCAGGGCCACACAGACAGAAAGTATCTGAGGCTGGATTTGAACTCGGGAAGATGATTCTCCATGAGTCTTCTTGATTCCAAGTCTAGGGCTCTACCCACTGCATCATTTACCTGCCCAAAGTGAGAGGAGTGACCAAGATTCTGAGGTCCTTTTCAGCTCTAGTTCAAGGACTTTTAAAGTGGATGATCAGATCAAACAAAATGTCCACACCACAGTCCTAAAACCACAAGTGGTGGGCGGTATAAAAGAGCCCCTTTGTTCCTTGTCTATACTGTATTTAACAAGACTCAAGTGCTTTCCCTTGGAAAACATATAGTAATTCTTGTGTGGCTGGCATTTCCTGATGCACTGATGTCTCAATTAGCCAGAGAAGCCTAGAGAAATCACTTCAGGACTTAAACCCCAAAACTAAAGATTTCCCTGGGACAAGCAGTAAGGAAGAGTACCTTGGTGAGGCATACCAATTATCAAAGTTTTGTTACATATATTTTTCTTTAGGATGGGACCCTTGACTTCATTTCTATAGGGAGCTGTGAGTAAGGAGACTATGAACAGTACTTTCTCTGCAACTTACAGTATAAAAAGGCTGCATTTGTCACTAGAAGGTTAGGTGACTTGCCTAGGGTCACACAGCCAGTATGTGTCAAAGGAAAGACTTGAATTCATCTCTTCCTGACTATTCTGGGTATAGGTAGCTGGTGGTGTAGTGGATAGAGTGCTGGGCCTGGAGTCAGGAAGAACTGAGTTTAAATCCAGCCTTAAACATTTAGTAACTGTGTGACCCTGGGCAAGTTATTTATTCTCTGCCTGAGTTTCCCCAACTTCAAAATGGTGCTGGAGAACAGCACCCACCTCCCAGAGTTGTGAGGAGATTATATTTATAAAAAAGTGCTTAGCACAATGCCTGATGCATAGTAGGTGCTATATATAGAAATACTTATTCTAACCTCCCTCCCTACTTCATCCAAGGACTAACACGTAACACCTCAAAGCAAAGGTATCTTCTTTAATTAAAGATTCATTTCTGTCAGTTATGCCCAAGTATTTATTTTCTTGAGCATTTCTTAAGCTGCATAGGATCTAAATGATATCCAATAAAAACCTAAGAACTTTTAGCACTATCTCTCTGGAAAGAGACATATTCCAGGTTGTTTATACTGAACCCTCCTCATGTCTGAATCTATTCTATGCAAAGTGAAAAATTGATAGAATTCCTTGGAGAATTTGAGGTAAAAAAATAACCCCACTTATGCATAAATTACTTAGATAGTTTTCAAGGGTGTTTGAGGGGAAAGGAAAGAAGTATTTCCCTTGATTTCTCTAAAAAGTGGTCTCATTTCTAAAGCATGCCTTATGGATCACAATTTTGTTTTCATAAACTTCTCATTATTTCCAGGAGCACAGGCAAGGGGCAGCCTCAGTAACAAGTACCTCATTGATTTTCCCATCCAGCTTCATAATTTCTGTGGGCTTCATTAGCTTTTTTTGAAAGGCACTCCTTACTCTCTGCCAATCTTTCCCTTCCCTGAGGAAGAAAAGAAAATGTTATGTAAAACAAAAGAAGGGACACTTCTAAGTCTAGAAGTTCACTATTTACACAACTCAAATGAAACAGTTTTGAAGCAAATTACCTGTATAATTCAGACAAAAGCCTAAATTACGTAGATCATTTACACAGTCTGACTGAGTGAAAAAAGTTCTAGACTTAGAGTCAGGAAGACTCAAATACAAATCCTGACCAGATCCTTACTACTAGTGAGATTATAAGCAAATCATTAATCTCTCTTAGCCTTAGTTTTCCCTTTCATAAAATGGAGGTAATAATGTAGTACCCACCTCACATGATTGTTGTGAGGTTCAAATGAGAGATGTAGGTAAAGTGCTTTGTAAACTTTAAGGAGCAATATAAATGATGTTTTATGGTGGTTGTTATTTCCCCTTGGGACCAGTTTGCTTAGGAGGATGGAAGAACATTCACTAATGGTCTAAAAATGTGCTTGGGTGAGAAGTCAAGAAAGTCTGATTCAGAGATGATGTTTTCCCCTCACTTTGTGAGCCAAAACAGGAAAGGTACATTGGGCAGAATAGGAAGACTTGGTTTTGAGGCAAAATGTCTCTGGATCGCCTAAGAGAGACCAATCTCTGAAAACTCAAATAATCCCAGTGCATTTTTCTTACAGCCCACTGTGAGGTAGCTCTGGCCATATCTAGGTCCAGCCCAGTGCTTCCTCCCTGCTAGTCTCTTCTTCTCTCCTTCCCGTTTGTCAGCAGTTTGCAGGTGTTTCCAAACGTGTTTCTGCATTTCCCCTCCCCCCCCCCTCATATATTTCCCCTTTAAGATCTGGACAATCTGTCCTCATTAGGTTAGGAATTCCAGTTAATCCAGGTGAAGGTCTCACTGACTCTGCAGATAATATGAATTCCCTATCTTCCCCTTCCCCTAATTACAAAGGGATCAGGAACCCCACTTGGATAGTTTCTTTCAGATAGGGTGCTCCTTGTCTGGAAAGTGTTATGACTTTGGAACATAGAGTTTTAGAGTTTGAAAGGAGTTTATTTGTCATCCTTTCATTTTACAGAGAGGAAAATGAGGTGTAAGGCACTGATTCAACTTCATATCTAGGATTTTATTTTGTCTCCCATATTCTTGTCTGACTATCCCTCAAAGCTCCTTGATAAAATCTGAGTTTTGAGGAATGGACCCTGTTCTGTGCAGTCAGCAAAAGGAAATAGATTCCCATTGTAGTCCCTGACTTACAGAATCAGCAGCCCATAGTCCTCCTTGCGATAGTCACGATAGGCTTTCCAGGGTTTGATTTCCAGTCGCTGGGGGTACATGCTCTCTTTGCGGTACAGTGCCTCCAGCAGACATGGGGAGCCCAGGTGGACAGAGTCGAAGGAGCCCAGCTTCATGCGGAAAATCTTGCCAAACTTCTTATGGTACCCTGCCTGGAAAAATATTTGAAAGGTATGGGAGTGTGTGTGTGTGTGTGTGTGTGTGTGTGTGTGTGTGTGTGTGTGTGTGTGTGTGTGTGTGTGTGTGTGTGTGTGTGTGTGTGTGTGTGAAACAAGATCAGGAGCGCTCTCCCTGTGCCCTCGTCCAGATATGCTCAGGAAGAACATCTGCTGCATTCTCTCTGGATCTGTATCTCTGTCTCCTCTTTCTCTCTGTCTCTGACTCTCTGTCTTTGGCACTTTCTGTCTCTCTGTCTCTATCTCTGTGTCTTTGTCTCTGGCTCACTGTCTCTCTTTTTCTCTTTCTATCTCTTTCTTTGTCTCTGTCTGTCTCTGTGTCTTTTTTCTCTCTGTATCTCTCTCTCTCTCTCTCTCTCTCTCTCTCTCTCTCTCTCTCTTTCTCTGATTCTTTCTCTGTCTCTCTCTTTGTCTCTGTCTTTGCCTCTGTCTGTCTCTCTGTCTGTCTCTGTGTCTTTGTCTCTGGCTCACTGTCTCTCTTTTTCTCTTTCTGTCTCTCTGTCTCTTTCTCTGTCTCTGTCTGTCTCTGTCTCTGTCTCTCTGTCTCTCTCTGCTTTACTCTCTGTCTCTCCCTGTTTCTCTTTCTGTCTCTCTTCTGTCTCTGTCTTTCTGTCTGTCTGTCTGTGTCTCTCTCTTTCTGTCTCTGTCTCTCACTCTTTGTGTCTCTATGTCTCTCTGTCTTTGTCTCTGTCTCTGTCTCTCTGGCTCACTGTCTGTTTCTCTTTCTGTCTGTCTGTCTCTGTGTCTCTGTCTTTATCTCTCTCTCTCTTTGTCTCTGCCTCTCTCTCTGATTCTCTCTCTGACTTTGTCTCTTTCTGTCTCTCTGAGTCTGTGTCTGTCTTTGTGTCTTTGTCTCTCTCTGCCTCTCTCTCTGTTTCTCTTCTGTCTCTATCTTTCTCTGTCTTTCTGTCTGTTTGTCCATCTGTCTGTCTCTCTGTCTCTGTCTCTCTTTCTCTCTCTCTGTCTCTGTCTCTGTCTCTGTATCTCACTCTCTGTGGCTCTCTGTCTTTGTCTCTGTCTGGCTCACTCTGTCTCTCTGTTTCTCTTTCTATCTGTCTGTCTGTCTGTCTCTTCTCTCTCTGTCTCTGTCTCTCCTCTCTCCCTCTTCCTTTCCCTCTTCCCCCCCAACCCCCTTTCTCTCTGCCATTTACTGTAGCCACAGGAGGACCAGGGCCTGCAGACAGTTTGGAAGCTGGAGAAGGAGTTGCTTGCTGAAACTCTTAGGAGAGTAACTCTGGGCAAGTAGGGAGGACGGCAAGGAGTGAGTAAGAACAGAGAGAGGGAGCACTTACCAGTGTATCATGCTGTTTCTTCAGGCCCCCCTTCCAGAGGATTTCCAGCAGGCTGCCCAGGAGGGGCCAGTTGGTTGGACCAGGCAGTGCAGATGAGGTCTGCACCTCGCTGGGTACCATCACAGGGCAGATTGGTGGAGCTTCGGGAGGCTTGGGGGAGCATGCAGAGGATGTGACAGGTCGAGGAGGCTGCCTGAGCCCGCCGATTTGCTTCATGAAGGCAGCGACAAAGGAAGCTTTCCTGACTCGTGAACTCATGGCTTTCAGAGACCGAAGTAGTTTAGGCAGGTGAGAGGGGCAGAAGTGTGGGTTTGTGTAAGTGCAGATACGTGTGAAAGAGAAGCTAAAAGTGTCAAAGGAGCTATGGATGCGGATCCAGAGAGGTTTGGAGGATTGAGGAGAAAAGCACGAAATTGAGGATAAGCAGATAAGTGACGAGGAGAGGAAGAGCAGCAGCCAAGGAAGTTGAAGGGGTTGAAAGATGCTCAAAACTGGAGCGGAGACTAAATTGCAGCTGCCCCAGGGTTCAGAGAGAGAAAGGAGACCCGGCTGCTGGTCTGTGGTGCCAGCTAACAGCTCTAGCCAGAGCGTGCTCTGCACGGAGGGGACTTCGTTCTCTGGTTTGTTTGTCTATAGATGCTTCCCTATGGGGCTGCAGTCAGAACCTGTCGCCGCGGTAGTGCCAGCGATGATGGATGCTGCTGCTGGCGCTGTCTTTTTCTCCCCTATTCGGAGGACTCTTAAGGCTAGGAAAGGATGTACTGGTATTTATGGAGCTGGGGCAAGCCGGCCGGACTCCCCAGGATGGCCAATGAGAGGGCGGGGTGCGGCGGGGTGGGCCTGAGTTGGCGTGGTTTGGCCCACTGGAGCCACAGGTGGGAGGAGAACGGAGAGGCGGGATGGGCAATCGGAGAGGTGAGGGAGGTCAGTCAGGTCTAGAACAAATGGCTCAGGTGTGTATTTTGCTGAGACCCAGTTTCTTGTTCCCCTCCTTCACCCCCCCTCCCCCCCCGCCTCCCCGGCAGATGACTCCACCCGGGAGAGCAGGAGGGGAAGGGAGGAGAAGCTGAAACTCGAAGTGGAGTTCAACGAGTGTATGCCCTGTACTCTCCTCCTCCTTCTCCTCCCTCCTCCTCTTCCAGCGGGCAAGAACCAGCAGTAGCGGCAGCTGTGGCACTCGGCGATGTTGCACAATCCACTTGCTATCCTTGAAGGTCTGCAAGTCAGGGGGAAGATTGCAGAAACTGGAACATCAAAAATTGCGAAGCGTCCAGCGGCTCAATCTGCTCACTGAGTGACGGAAAGTGTAGATTTTCTCCAGTGTAAGACAGCCTTTTTTCGAGGAAACTAGATCTGAAGCATCCCTTTCCCTACCTGGCAAGATACGCGAGACTTCAACTATTTAAAACTTTGTTCTGAGGCTTCACTTTTTACAGATTTTTTGCTGTTGTCGTTGTTGTTGAGAGTCCTGCCTTAACTTGCTCAGGAAGATCCAGTCGAGTCATTTTTTCAGATTTCCTCAGAAACCACAGCCATTCTTGGTGTCTTTATAGGTGATAATGGAAAGGCAAGGTTAGGAGATTGGTAAGGGGAACACTTTCCTTACCCGCCTAAACACGAAGTAGATTTTGATTTTTAGCTTTGCGTTCTCTCATTTTGACCTAGGATAAAACTACAACAATTAATCACAAAATCGCAGAGCTGAAAGGGTTCCTTCGAGATCATCTAGTTCCACCTCTTCATTTCACAGATGAATTCACTCAAGTCCAGGAGAGAGGAAGTGGCGTGTCCTAGGCTACTTAGCTGGCAACTTGTTTTAATGGAGAGAGGCTTGAGCTTCTGGTCGGGAGATCAGGATTCAAAACCTGTCTCCATTCCAATTAGTTGTGTGAGCTTCGCTAAATCACTTGATCTCTGTAAGACTTCCACAAAATGAGGAGGTTGGAGTAGGTGCCAAAATCTCTCCAACTCTAAATTCTGTGATCCATTTTCTAAGTCCAAGACTAGTACTCATTCTCCCGTGCCAGTGGTCTCTACAGGGTATCTGAGGAAAGTACGATCTCCACTACAAGGAAATTAGAGCAAAGGATGGAATTATTTTTAATCAAAAGATCTTTAATTCTCAATTCCTCAGTTTCAAATTTTCATACTTTTTGGTTGGTTGCTAAAACAAGAAAAAATAAAAACCTTTATCTTTCATCTTTAGCTTCAACTTGTCCATCCGATGAAATTTAATTTTTAAAAGGTATTGATAAATGGTCAAAGAACATGAACAGGCAGTTTTCTGATAAAGAAATCAAAAGAATTTATAGTCATATGAAAAAAAATGCTCTAAATCATTATTGATTAGAGAAATGCATAAAATAACCTTGTGATTTCATTTTACACCTACCAGATTGGGAAAATGGTAGAAGGTGAAAGTGAAAATCATTGAAGGAGATGTGGAAAAATTGGGACTTTAATTCATTGTTGGTGGATCTGTGATTTGATACAACCATTTTGGAGTGTTAACAGGATTTTACTGAGCCAGTCTCTTACCTGAGAATGATGAAATAGCAGGCCAGGGACAAAGTGCCAGTAATCAGGTAGCCCTTTAATTAATTTGTTTTATTATGAGGAACAGATTCGCAAATTAAGAGTTCTCCTGACCAGAATTCTACCTTGCTGAAGTGAGGACAGAGATCATACACATAAATCACAAGTGGGAAGGGGGGGGGGGGGAAAGAAGGAAAGTGGATTACAAACAATTGTTCCCAGGGTCAGAGTGGTTTTCCACCACAAACCCCACAAATGGAAGACAACACAACAATTCTGGAGTCCTGTGGGAGCAATATTGCTCAAGTCCTTGGGAATTGTTGCTTGGTGGGTCACAGGACCAGGGTTCTGTGACAGGAACAGGTTCTACAATCTTTGATTGGCTTCACTTCAGGTGAAGGCAGTAAGATGCCAGTGATTGTGAGGCTTGTCAAAGTTTGATCAGTTCAAACTGCTTTGGGAATCTGACTCACAATCTGGAAAAGGTATTTCTGAAACATCTAATCTATTAGTGTACTCATTACACATATCATGTAGATTATTATAAAAATCAGAATTTCCTCCACAGGAGAGAGATTTGAAATTATGCCCAAACAGTTATTAAACTGCCTATACTCTTTAACCCAGTGATACCACTATTAAGTCTGTTTCTTAAGGTGATTAGGGAAAATGGAAAAGAACCTACATGTTCTAAATTATTTATAGCAGTTCTCTTTGGGATGGCAAAAAATTGGAAATTTCAGGGATGCCCATCAATTGGGTAGTGGCTAAACAAATTGTGGTATATATTCATGATGAAATATTATCTTCTATAAGAAATGATTTTAGAAAAGCATGGAAGGACCTCCATGAAATAATGAAGAGTGAAATGAGCAGAACCAAAAGAATATTGTATACAGTAACAGTAGTAGTGTTTTAAGAGCAACTTTGAGCAAACAAGTCATTAATACCCAAATTAAACTCATAATAAAATAAATTAAATTAATACCCACAAATAACCAAATTAACTGCAAAGATCCTATGAAGGAAAATGCTGTTTGAATCCAGAAAGGAATATTTCTGTGGTATACAAAATGATGAGCTGGTTGATTTAGAAAAGCATGGAAAGACTTGGACTTATGAAGGAAGATGCTATCTACCTTCAGAGAAACAGATAATAAGAGGAAATAAGCATAGTATAGTCTTGTATATGTATAGGAATAGGTATAGGTATATATATATGTATGTGTGTGTGTATCTCCATGCTTAATTATAGCTTTCTTTGGGGTGATGGGGAAGAAGAGGAAAAATAAAGCAAAAACTGCAAGGCAGAGGAAAAAGAAAGCTAACAAGGAAGCAAAGAAAAGTGGGCAGCTAAAAAATATATGCAGTTTTTGTTATATAGGTTTTCTTGAAGTGAAAATTCATTGTTTTATACTGTATCCTCTTTTATAGTCTGCTGAATACATGGCAATTTTTTTTCTTTTCTCATTTTGAATTTAAGTATATTATATATATATATATATTTTAAAAAAGTATTGAGTACCTACTTTTTATGAAGCCCTATCTGTGCTAGGTGAGGAGGGCAACACAAATACAATAAAAATGCAGTCTGACGCTGTCCCCAGTCTTTAAGGAATTTGAAATCCAATAGACTTGACATCTGCTTCTAATTTTTAACATTTTTCCTTACCTCAAGTAGGGTTGTGCCATCAGGGATGTCCTATAAATGGAATAATAACAAAGACCACACCACACCTGTGGTTCAATGCATGTATTTCTTTGGATGAGGAAGGACTGTTAGTCATATATTCAATGACCCAGGCTTTGCCTATAGGGTCTCTGGTGACTGTCCTAAGACTCTGAACCCAGTTCATCAGAAAATGATGTTGTAGGTCTTGTATAACGGTGATAAAAACAATAAAATGACAATTCTATGATACTTTTAAGTTAGCAAATCACATTACATACCTTACTTCATTTGAATCTCACAACCCCAATGCTAAGAAGGAATTCCAATGATTATTATCCCCAATTTACAAACGAGGAAAGAGAAGTTCAGAAAGTCAGAGTGACTTGTGTATGATCACACAGCCAGCAAGTGTTAACAAAAGGATTTGAACCCAATTCTTGCTGAGTTCAGTCAGTAATCAACCCACTATACCATGCTGCCTCTTGTTAAGATAAAACAATGGGTCTTTCCAGATTTGTTTAGTCAGTTTAAAGGATTTGTTTCTACGCCTCCTGCAAATGAGTATCATTTGTATATGTTCATTCATGTCTGATGCTTCGTGACCTCATTTGAGGTTTTCTTGGCAAAGATACAGGAATGGTTTGCCATTTCCTTCTCCATATCATTTTACAGATGAGGTAATTGAGGCAGACAGGGTAAAGTGACTTGCCCAGGGTCACACAGCTAGTCTCTGAGGCTGGATTTGAACTCAGGTCTTCCTGACTCTAGGCCTGATGCTCTATCCATTGTACTATCTAGCTGCCTCTTTATTCTTACATACATGGACTTATTTTATATTCCTCTCATTCAGTTTTAATATATGCTAGGGGCTATTGTTTCCTTTTACTCTTTTCTTTCAAATTCAAAATGTGAAATAAATAAATTGAATAAAGAAATCTCCATCCACCAGGTCTTCAGAGAAGCTTCATGACTTGCAGTAAAGTATAAGACAAAAAATATGCTACAATGAAAAGGAATATGAATTTTGAGTTTTTTTTTTAACAAACAAAAACCAATAACTTCAGATTCAAGACTCAAATCTGGAGATAAGAAGATTTTTCTCTCCCCTAGAGGGATAGTATGACGTAGGAGAAAGACTCTTGGATTTAATGTAAGATGCACTCAACTTGATCCCCAGCTTTGCCCGTTACTAAATCTCAGTTTCATCTGCTCAAAAATGAGGGTGTTGTACTAATGGGTCTCTAGGTTGCATTTCAGTTGTAGATTTATAGTAAAAAATCTTTTCATATGGGGAGAATGTTACATCACTATATAAATCCCAGCTACTCCCTGACTATTTGCCTCATGAAATATACTATGAAAACTTCTGTTTTGAGGAATAAAGTATCTCACATCAAGTGAAGGAACTCCCAGAGCAAACTAAGTTTCTTTAAAGAGATAAGAGGCTTACTCTTTCAACCTCCTTTGAAACAGCTGTCATGCCACAAATAAGGGTGGTTCATAGAAATTCAAGATGACTGGTTTTAGCATTGGCCCAGAAACTTAAAAAACAAAAATAAAAAACAAAACCTCTATGACTCGGCCTCTCTCTTTTTGCTTCGTCTCAGTGAGTCAACATGTGGATGTCTCAGATCCCTGAAGTATGAAATGAGAATAATAGCATTTACCTACCTCATGGGGATGATGTGGGAATTAACTAATTAGAGAGCCCATAGTGCTATATAAGTGCTGAACACTATTACTCAGACAGGCCCACGACTTTTTGTTTGGTTCTGGGAAATCCCATCAAATCCCAGAAAGGATAATTATAGTCATCCTACAACTTTCACACCACTTACCTCTCAGATGAGAAATTGGTGGTGGGGTGGGGACGTTGTGGGGGAGGAGACCTAGAGGAAGAGGTTGGTCACTCTGGAACCTGGATCTGGATTCTTTGGAAACATTCAACACGACTATAAGGGATGTATTCTTTCTTTATGCACAGAAGGAAGGTGCCTTGGGTGTCCTTCTTTTTCCTTCTTCACAAGTACTCCTGTTAAGCATTATAGTAATTTAAAAAATTCTCTGTGAATGCTTTATGATTGGGTGAAGCTGGAAGGGGAAGAACTGGGAATTACTCAGGAATTGAAGCTATTTATGGATCTCTCAAATGTTCACTTCCATAATATAAATTTCTTCTCTCAGTCATATCTTTGATTACTCCACTGCACTGTAAACTTCTTAAGATTAGGAACTGCTTCACCTACTTCTTTGGACCCCTCCTTTGCCCTCCTCACTCCCTACTTTCCTTATGTTATACATATCATATTTTATTCTACTAGGAAATAAGCCCCCTGAGGCCAGGTTGTGTTTCTTTCTTTTTTCCTTGTGATCTCAGCACTCATCAAAGTAAATAGGTGTATAATCTTGTTGGATTGAATGCAAATCTTTGTATTCTGCCACAGTGCCTATGACGGAATTGGCCACATTAGTTGGAACTTAATAAAGGCTTGCTGGAGAATCCATTAACTGATTTAGATTAATCTCCTCAAACATAAACTGAGAATCAGGATGATCAATTCATCAAGCATTTACTAAGTACCTACTGCTTTTGAGGTACTGGATACACAAAGATGAAAATGACACCTTTCTTATCCTCAAGAAGTTTCATATTACTAGGAAGTAAGTGACATATATAATATATATAGATATTTATATTTGTATATGTCTAAAACAAAGTAGAGTATGATGAGAGCAAAGGAGAGATCCTGGTGAATTATTCCAAGAAAATTTGATTAACAACAACATACCCTTTATTTTCTTGGGAAGGGCAAAAGAATTGAGAAATTATTAAAAAAAATTACTGGGGAAAGAAACAAGAAAATGAAGAGAAATTATGGGCAGTATTTGTTATCGAAGGGTATAGGGAAAAGGATGCTGGAGTTGGAGTCCAGGAAGACTTGAGTTTGAATCCCAAAAGAAGCAATTATGTGGTCTTGGGTGAGTTACCTAAATTCTTTGAGCCTCAAGATCTTCATCTATAAAATGAGGATAATAACTGTTTAACACTTTAACTGATTGCCTTACAGGTTGTTGTAAGGAAAATGTTTTATAAGGCTTAAAGTAGTATACAAATGTGAGCCTTTTTTATTATTACTTTTATCTTCCAAGTCCAGGTAGAACAGAAATTTGTGTGGTAAAGTGGATAGTGGACTTGTAAACAGGACAATCTGAATGTGAATCTTGCCTAAAACAGAATGTGTAACACTGGGAAAGTAATTTGACTTCCTAGTAAATTGAAAGTAAATTGACTTCACTGTAAAATGGGGCTAAGAATATTGATTTTCTCAAAGGATTGTTGTGATGACCAAATGAAATAGTATGTATAAAACAATTTGCAAACTTCAAAGTGCTATATAAATGAGATGATGAGTTGGAGAAAGATAGCAGGAATGAAGAGAATGAGTTTGAGGTGATGATGATGACGATGATGATGAGGAGACTAGCATGTGCAGAAATGACTTTTTTATACTGTGTAGAAGCAGAAAGCTGCACAGGGAAGATGTGTACTGTTCAGATGAAATCTACCTTCTCAGAACATAAAACAGTATCAAAATAGCCAAAAGTCATAGAGTCTCCAGGGCCAATATTGGCAAAAGGAGTACCCACCTAGATGATGAAACAGATTCTCCTGTGCCCCCCGTAACTGATTTATGTGGCGCTAGGGGTTACTTAATGTTTTTACATACATGATCATATTTGAGAAATACAAATGCAGAGGGTGGTTGGGGGAAATATGCACTTATGAATCAGACACTTAATTGACCCGTCAAATGACCTGACAACTAAATAGGAAAAAAATTCCACTGGCAGAGTATTCACTTACTATGGTAGAGAGAGTGTTGGTTTTGAAATTAGAGGACTTGTTATCAAATCTCAGCTCTTTTACTTATCACCTATGTGTCCTTGGCCAAGTAATTTCACATCTCTGAGTCTCAGTTTCTCTTCTCTCAAAAAAGAAAAAGGGTTGGTCTTGATAACTGTTAAGACTTCTTCCAGTTCTAGATGTATGAATAACAAGAGGAAATTAAAAGGCCAACTATCACAAAAATTGCTTTTTTCATTTTTATTTGATATTTTATTTTCCCCCAATTACATGTAAAAACAATTTTAACTTTTTTTTTTCATATTTTAAGTTCCAAATTCTTCCCCTCTCTTCTCTCCCCCCTCATTGAGAAGGCAAGCAGTTTGACATAGGTTACACATTTGTAGTCATGAAAAATACATTTCCATGTAAGTCATGCTGTGAAAAGAAAACAGACAAAAAAAATGCCAAGAAAAATAAAGAAAAAGTATCTTTAATCTGTTTTCAGACTCCATCCATTCTTTCCCTAGAGATGTATAGTACTTTTCATACTAAGTCCTTCAGAATTGTCTTGGATCATTGTATTGCTGAGAACAGCTAAGTTATTCATAGTAGATCATGATACAATATAGCTGTTACTAGGTACAATGTTTTCCTGGTTCTGCTCATTTCATTTTCCATCAGTTCATACACATCTTTCCAGGTTTTTCTGAGAGTGTGGACCTCCCCTCAATTTCCAATTCTTTGCCACCACTCAAAGAATTGCTATAAATGCTTTTGTATATGCAGGCCCTTTCCCTTTTTGTTTTTTTAATCTCTTTGAGATACTGACCTAGTAATTCTACTGCTTGGTCAAAGGGTACGCATGTATCATCCTTTGGGCACAGTTCCAAGTTGCTCTCTAGAATGGTTGAACCAGTACACAACTTCACTAACAGTAGTGTTTTAATTTTCTTACATCCCCACCAACATTTGTCATTTTCCTTTTCTGCATTATTAGTCAATCTGATAGGTGCGTGGTAGTAGCTCAGAATTGCTTCAATTTGCGTTTCTCTAATCAATAAAGATTTAGGGCCTTTACGAAAATTGTCTTTTACAAAGCCTTGTCCTATTGTTACAATTTGAGAACTTACTACAACGTGCAAAGAATCTCTGATTTTATTAGACACATCTATGTCTTAGTAACAAATCCTTGAGAGATGAGTGGGATCTTTAGAGACTATGTGCCATATAGCTAGTAAATGTCAGAGGATAGATTTGAACTCAGATCATACTAATTCCTATACTCTGTCCATTTTAAAAGACTTTATAGTTTCTTTTTTTCTAAAAAAACGGATTCTATTTTTGTTGACATATTTTCTTTTTACATTACCTTCCCTTCAGAAGGTCTCCCCCTTTCCCTACCCAGTGAGCTATCTCTTAGAGCAAAGATTCAGAGGAAAAACACAAGTTGGAAAAACTAACATGTTGATTGTGTCTTACAGCATATGAAATATTCCCTTCTTGTAGTTTCTGTCCTCTGTAAAGGGAGGGAGGTACATCTTCTCAACTTTTCTCCAGGGTTAATAGTAGTTATTATGATATATTGTTCATTTTCATTGTTACCGTTCTTTCAATTTAGTAGCCATCATGTATGTTGTTATCCTGGTTCTATTCCTTTCTGTCTTCCTCAATTGATGTAGCTCCTCCCCTATTTCTTTGAATTTTTCTCATTTGTCATTTCTTATAGCACAACAATATTGCCAATGGGACAATTAGGTGTTGCAGTGAATCGAGTGCCCTGCATGGAGTCAGGAAGACTCATCTTGAGTTTGAATCTGATCTCAGATACTTACTAGCTAGAGGACCCTGGGGAAATCATTTAACTCTGTTGCCTTAGTTTCCTTGTGGGTAAAATGAACTGCTGAAAGAATAGCAAAGCATTCTAGTATCTTTGCCAAGAAAACCTCAAAATGGGGTCATGAAGAGTTGGACATAACTGAAAAAACTGAACAACAACAATATTCCATAATGTGCATGTACCACAATTTGTTTAGGCATTCCCCAATTGATGAACATATATCTATATCTATGTATTTATACATGCATATACATATGTATATACACGTACACACATGCTTTGCTAGCACTTCCTCACCACCACAAAATTGGTGCTAAGAAGATTTTGGTATTTGTGGAAACTTTTTTTTCTGTCTTTGACCTCCTTGGAGTATACTCTTAACAGTAGGATCTTTGGATCAAAGAGTAGGGACATTTTAGTCACTCTAAGATTAATTATAAATTGCCTTCCAGAATGGTTGGACCAATTCACAGCTCCACCAACATGCTGTTTCTAATTTCAAAGTGATATTTTTTTTTTCCTGCATTGAAGACCTAATTCTGTTTAATTGCAAGAGAAAGTCTACTTGAAAGAAAACGTTCAGGCTGATTCAAATATTTGAGGTAAAGACGATCCAAGCAATCCGAGCACCTCCTGCTACGCCTTGTTCTGCTTTTCCTACAGCCTTAAACTCTGGGAAATTCCACCTTAGAATTATCCCAACAAATCTGGGCTAAAAGCACATTCTGTTTGCCTACTATATGTAAACAATCTGCTCTGTCTCTTCATATTGTGATTGATGACTTTTGATTAAGTTTTATCGGACTTTGATAATATTTTGCCAGAGCTCTTCTATGAATCAACAAGAACACATCTTGATATGATATTGGCAACTAAAGTATACCTAGAAGAAAACACCTGGCTACTTTCAGTGTGAACTTGAATGGAATGAGAATACATATATAGAGATACAAAATAGGTAGATAGCAAACTGAGCTTCAATAATCTATACTAGGGTAAGGGAGCTTTTACCCAACAAACCTTTTACCCTGCAAAAAAAAGAGATCAGATTCACAGAATATTTTAAATTGTCTTTCAGTGGTTGTACATTCTAGATAGCAGGCATTATCTACATTTTATTATCTGATTTTTCCGTTGACCGAGTCAAGCTACGCAACCTACTAAACTCTGATTCTTGTGCAATACTAAATAATGATGTTTTACAGCACCAGGAGATAATTAGCCAGAATCCAATCTTAGTGTATATTAGTAGGATATATAATTGGGATCTTGTGTGCTTGGATAAGTATATACTGCCTCCTCAAATATCAAGACTTAAAGATTGACTGCCATTGCAAAAGTAATTTTCTCTTTCAGATGATTTCTCTAATTTAATCTTTGTGCCTCAACCACAGAAGTGTTTTGTTGTTGTTGTTGTTTTGTTCTTTTGATGGGAGAGCTCTTAGGTTCTCAATTTGTGTGATCTTAAAACAACCCAAATCTGGAATACAAAATAGATTCTTATTTGAAATTCAATCCAATTCAGCAAACACTTATGAAATTTCCATAATATACAAGGTAATGTGCAAAAAACCAAAAGAATTCTTGCTTTTAATAAGCTTACATTTTATCAGAAGATGCAACATGTACATGATCAAGCAAATACAAGTATTTACAAAGCAGTGCAAAATTATTGTAAGAGGTAGCAAATGCTAGTAACTGGAGGAAGGTGGGTAGCATCTGGAAAGACCTTAAAGAGGAGGTGGCAACAATCACATTTTTGCAGCATCAGCTTTAAGCTTTACAAAACAAACTCTAGGATCATAAATTTAGAATAGAAAAGGATATCAGAGAACATCTAGGCCAAATTCCTCATTTGTAAAATGAGGAAATTAAGAGTCAGTCTGTTTATTTACTACAGGGAGTAGTGGGCAGAATCTGAACTCAAATCCTCCGCATTCAGTCAGTGATATCCCCACAGTGCTCTGACTTTCCTTACAACAACTCTGTGAAGTGTAAAGTATAATATTATCTTTATTTGGCTGATTAGGACACCAAGACTCAGAGAATTTAAGTGACTTGCCAACGGTCACATTACTAATAAGTTTTGGAACTAGAATTCAAACACAAGCTTCTGTCTCCACCATGGATTTTCCATGTTTTTTTTTCCCCACCCAGACCTTTAATTTCATCAGTGTATGGAGCTCTCTTATACATTGTAGTTTGTTTTTATTGATGCAGACTGTCACCTGTTGTGCAATTTATAGTCTGGAGTTGCTTGGGGCCTTGAGCAGCTAAAGGACTTGATGAGGGCCACGTTGTATATGTCAGAGGCAGGACTGATCTTCATTTGCCTCTCTTTCCACTATCCCGTGCTAAAGAATCAAGGGGAAAAGGTTTAAGAACTATTCTATAATTATTTATAAAATACCAAATGTCTGCCATATATTGAGATTGTACTTCACTTATCTTCTTAAAATAGCATAGGTAAGAAAGTATTGCATTTACTTTAGCACAGTGGATAGAGTGTGAAGTCAGGAAGACCTGACTTCAAACGCTTCCTGGGACACATGCTAATAGTGTGACTCTGGGCAAGTCACTTGACCCTGTTTGCCTTGGTTTCCTCATCTGTAAAATGAACTGGAGAAGTAAATGACAAACTACTCCAGTATCTTTGCCAAGAAAACCTCAGATGGGGTCAACTGAAATGACTGAATAACAGCAAATCATTATAGGAGCCCCAAATTCTATTAATTTAAATGTAGACCTGATGTCTTTCATATTTGTTCACAAAACAACGTCAGGATTTTATTGTTGGTGTTTTTTTTTAAAGGTTTGACATATGTGAAATACTTTTTAACTGCTTAGTGAACACATATTTTTTCAGGTCCTACTATGTGGAAGGAACTATAATTGGACTGAGACACTGCTCTTCCTCATTAATTCTCACTTAGTTCCTCAGTAGCTTGTATAAAACAGTGTCAAATAGCATAAAATTGCTTTTTAAAAGCAAACAGAAGTGTATCAGTCTATGCATCTTGTTTTTTTTCCTCCATTTTATTTCATATTTTCTCTTCAGATCCCTGAGCCTACTTTTGCTTCCCATATAAGTATAAAAATTCCCAGGATCAAGATTGGCAAATTATGATCCACAAATAATTTAATATAACATATCACTTAGTAGAGACCCTCAGGGTTAGGATCTGAAATAAATTAGGTTTGATTTATTGATGAGTCTGCTTTCACATGTAGCTTCTCTCTGCTATTAACAAGAAAAGAAACTAATTTTATTATTCAGTTCTTTGTAGGAAAGGAGGCAGGCAAGAAAGAACATTGGATCTGGAATATAGAAATTCAAGTTCTAATACAGAAAAAAAAATCCCTTGGATTTTTTTTTTTAATTGGCAGTTAGGTGGTACAATGGATATAGTGCTAGGTCTGGTATCAGGAAGATCTGACTTCAAATCTGGCCTTAGTCACTTGCTAACTGTATGATCCCGTTAACTTCTGTTTGCCTTAATTTCCTCAACTGTAAGATGTCTGCCCCTCCTCACAGGGTTGTTGTGAGGATCAAAATGAAAAAAATATTTATAAAAGTGCTTGGTACATCAGTAAGCACCATATAAATGCTTATTCTCTTCTATACTATACTTGTTCTCTTCTATACTTATTTAACTTTATTACTTTTCCTAACTGCTTTGATTCTTTTGATGTTCAATTCAGTGTGGTATGGTGGCTGTAGATTGCTGAATTCATAATCAGAAAGCTCTGAATTCAAATCTAGCCTTTTTTGTGCTTACTAGTTATGGGATCATGACAAATGATTTTACCTCTCTGAGCCTCAGTTTTATCTGTAAAATGGGGACAATAATACCTGTCGTGCCCACTGCAAGGGGTTGTTGTGAGTTTCAAGTGAAATAATAAAGTATTCTGCCAATTTAAAAGGGCTATATAAATGCCAGCTAATTTTATATACAATTGGATTGTCATAAAAGTTGATAGGTGTAGGGAAAGACCCCAAGTGTCTTTCTCTAAAAAAAAAAAAGGACCATCTGAGGCAAGAACTGTTATTGTGGCACTACAAGGGAGGCAGAATGAACATTTCTAGTTTCTTCTCCTCACATCCGTTTTCAAGAGAGACTTTAATTCCTTCCAAGAGGCAAAGCAGGAGGTTGGGGTCAGAGACTGCTGTGTTCTCAGAGAGAGGCTTCAGTTATATCACTCCCTTAGATACATTGTTAGTCTAGGGGACATGATCAGGTTCAAGTTATCTTCTACTCACTTTGTTATTTTTTAGGGGAAGGAAAACTTCAAGCTCTATTTCCAAGACATGAATTCTTTCCCACCTAATACCAATTCCACAACGAATACGCACAGTAAAAAGCAAATAAACCTGTTTAACCAAATCATAGCAAACAGAAATCAGAGAAGATACAGTAGGAGAATATACACCAGATGTTGTTATCCTTCATACTTGAAGAGGACCAAAATGACATCACAATGTTGGAGTCAATGCACATTGTGTCCAACTGTGCCTGATTAGACAGATATGAGCTTGGAAGGCTCACAAGCTGGGCACAAATAGTCAGCAAGAACATTTGGAGTGGAAATCTCTCTAAATTGGCCTGTCTCACATTTCTTTCGAGCTACTGCAATTCTGCTTTGCTCATAGACCACAGTGCCTTCTTTAATATGGATGGGCACATCATGCTGTGCCAGCATCTCCCATATCTCACAATGGATACCAAAGTTCCTTAGGGAGACCTTGAGAGTGTCTTTGTATTGTTTCTTCTTACCTCCATGTGAGCAATTGCCTTGTATGAGTTCTTCATAAAATAGTCCTTTCAGTAAATATATGTTTGACATTTGGGCTATGTGACTAGCCCATCAGAGTTGTACTCTTTGCAGTAGAATTCAAATACTTGGTAGTTCAGCTCCAGAGAGGACCTCAGTGTATGATGCCCTTTCTTTCCAAGTGATCTTCAGAATTTTCCTAAGACAATTTAAATGGAAGTGGCTCAGTTTTCTGCATGGCACTGGTAGACTGTTCAGGTTTTTCAGACAATACAGAGGGAAAGAACTCTCCCATTGAGAATGAGATAATTCAGCTCAACCAAGAGAAATTGTCCTTGTTCTCACCCAAGGAGAAATAGGTATAATTGGCATTATACAAAATAACTTAATGGTAGGTATTTTAGAGAGGTTCATAGCAAAGCACTCTATAGCTGAGGTCTCATAGTGACTTTGGCAAGTTACTTTTAACCTTTCTGAAGCTCAGTTTCTTTATCCATAAGATAGGGATAATAATATTTGTTTTACTTATTGCATAGTCACAGTGTGGAAAAATGATTTGTTAACTTTTAAAATGTGAGTCAGCACATAGCCTGGAAAACATACAGTTCTTCTCTTACAGTGATTCACATTTCCTCTTAGCAAATGCTGGTCCTTCTTTACTTCCTGAGTGACTGTCAAATAACTTTGTACCTCTGAGAGTTGTTTTTATTTGCAGGGAAATATCTGCTTATCAGATTTCTGGATATTATCACGTGCAGTCTTTATTCTGAACCCAATGCCCTACCTGTTTCTCTAACCTAGGAAGGTTCAGGCCTTGGGCAGTTTGCCATGCTATCCTGTAATTGTTTTATGAATTTCATAATAAATCCCTTTATCCTTAAAATCTGATATCCTGACTTTTTAAAAATTTTTTTAAACAATTTTTATTTTTATTTTTAAATAATTAAGTAAATTAAAATTAATTTTATTTTGAGAATCTCTTGAGCTCAAAATAATTTATAACTTCATCCTACACTATCAGAGTTGGATTTCTTCCCCTCCCAAATATATTTACCAGACTGTATTCCACCAAATGCAAGAAGCTTTAGTTGCAACAACAATAATGAACTGTTATGTCTTTTTGGGCAAATTATTTCACATCTATGGGTCTCAGTTCCCTCATTTGTAAAAACAGGTTACACTAGATGATTTCTGAGGCCACTTCCAGTTTTAACATTATGTGTATCTCTTGATAAGAAACAGTCTCTGTTTTTGCAGCCTAGTAGGGAACTCTAGTGATACAGAAATAGGTTTAATAGAAAATAATTCATGACATATGCTTTAGGGAAGTATATAAATTGACAAGCATCTTAAAATACCTATTATGTACTTACACTGTGCTAGGCACTGGGGATACAAACACAAAGATAAATTACACCTCTAGATGAGTACTCATTCTATCCTTCGAAACATTTTCAGACAGAATTATATGTAAAAAAAAAAACCCACAAAAAATAAAAAGAAAGTTTTGTTTGTTTTGTGGCACTAGTCCTGTAGAAAAAAAATGGATGTGAGCTGATGTGAAGGAAACTAGGGATTCTAAGAGGCAAAGGTGAGGAAGGATTGCATTCCAGACATAGGGATAGCTTATACAAAGGCAAGGCGATGGGGAAATAGGATAGCTTGTGTGAGGCACACAACAAGAAGGCCAGTTTGGCTAGATTGTAGATTGCATGAAGGGGAATAACGTAATGATCTGGAAAGATAGGTTCCAGCCAGGTTGTGGAGAACTTTAAATGACAAATAGACAAGTTATATTTCATTCTAGCGAGTTACTGGACTTTCTTGAGCAGTAGAGTGACACAGTCAGACCTGTGCTTTAGAAGTATTACTTTGGAATTTGGGTAAGGAATGGATTGAGGTGAAGAGACACGGGGCAAGGAAAACAACTAGAAGACCGGTACAATAATCTCGGTAAGAAGTGATGAAGGTCAAAACTAGGCTTCATATTATAGTTCTATTTTTCCAAGGTGGTATGATTTAGTGACCTTGCACAAGTCATTCTCTTTTGGCATCAACTTCCTCATTTGCATGTAGTGACCATGGCTGAGGAGATATGTTGCCTGGCCCAATTTCCTACAAATTTTATTTTGTAGAGGGAGGCAGAGAACATCACCCTTTAGGAGAAATTGCCTGAACTACTTTTCTTAGAATGCTGTGTATCTGGCTACTGAGTAGGGAGGGAGAAACCTAGTGGTGGTGGTGGGAATCTCTATAAAGGACACTGATTAGTAAGGAGTTTTCAAAAAGGCACAATCTAGAAAAAAGAGAAGAGCAACATTATATGGACAGTGGATCATTGGAGATAGGGAGAGTAAAGGAAGAAATAAGGGGTTGGAGTGGTGATCAAGATCAGCATCCAGGGGTCCTGGGATGTACGTGAACTGCCATGACATAGAGAAGTAAGCTAAGGTCTGTGGTCAGAGTGGCATTGCTATCAAGCCTTTAGACCTAGAAGTCAAGTAGATAATGACCTGGAATGACCCTGGAACCAAAATGAGAGGCTTCATTCAAGTCTAGCCTGCCCTGGAAGATGAACAGATCTCCGTGTTAGCTGCTATGGACATCTTGAGAAGAGATGGGAAAGCTATTGACAATTTGCTTACTTTATATACCCACATGAAAAGACCAAGTTTTCTTGCCAAATCTTAAGTTTCTATGAGGAAATTTGTATCCCATTCCCTAACTCCAGAAGGAATATTCAATCAGTCAGTCAATAAACATTTATTATATACCTACAATGTGTTAGGCATTGCGGTAAGCTCAGAAAGGCAAAAAACAGTTCACGCACTCAAAAAGTCTAATGAGGAAGACAACATGGAAAAACTATGTAAAAATGCATGTGTATGTCTATACCCATCCATCCATCCATCCATCCATCCATCCATCCATCTATCTATCTGTCTGTCTGTCTGTCCGTCTACCTATCTGTTAAATTGTGGATAATCAACAGAAAAAAGCGTTAGCATTAAGGTGGACTGGGAAAGACTTCTTCCAGAAAGTGAAATTTTATCTGGGACTTGAAGAAATCCAGGGAAGTCAGGGGGTCAAGATAAGAAGGAAAAAATTCCAAGCACAGAGAACAAGCAATAAAAATGTACAGTGTTGGGAGATATTGGGTTTTGTGTGAGGAAAAGTGACTGTGGATATAGATGTCATAGATCAACTCTACTACTTTATTTCCCTTTGCTATTTACATTATTTTAAGTTTTAATTAAATATTTTTGTTATCAGATTTGGAGTCTCTTTCATGATCTAGTACTAGAGAACACTGAACTGAATGAGATCTCAAGTTTGATGAGTAGCTTTGTTCCTCAAAACAACAGCACAAAAATGTAACAAGAGGCTTTACAATCAGACTTTTAAACTTTCAGAGTTTTGTGTAACAAGTGTAAGGAGGTAGGGTAAATTCCTTTTCAGACATTTCTCTTTTCACATTTTGAATGGCCCATTTGCTGGATATAAGGATGTGGAATGAAAAAGTCTTTCAGATTTTGTGTGATCTTATTTCCAATGAAAAGAACAGGATTTAATTGAACCCAGTGGTCTTGACTCCTAAGCAGAAGTTGTCTACCTTTTCTCTGTCCGTGCATTTACAAGATTGAATGGGAAGAACTCGAGAGTTTAAAGCTGGGAGAATCCTGAATACCAGAGCTGTTGTGTGACTTTTGAACAAATGACCAATGCTAAGTTTATAACTTGGCATGCAGAAATGAAAATTTGGGAAGTGTTTTCAATACTTGCCATAAGCTCTGTGAGTGAATGGATTGATTGAATGGATCCAGTCTCATGCCAGGAAGCTGTTGGAAAGAAAAGATGAAGTATAAGGGCATTAATTTGTTATTACCTTGTATTACAGAGAGCTTGGGAATCTCCTGTTCAGGAGAAGGTAGGCCTTAGAGCTGAGAATCAAAGGAAGCAGAACTGAGGAGGTTTCTGCTACTCTTAGAGTAAGGATGCCTACTCTTTCTCAAGGAGTTGGCTGAAAAAGGTCAACACCTTTGTGGAGGATTTCAACTGAGCCAGAAGCTGGAAGCAGTAGAGACTACCTCAAAATATCCAGCAGTAATTACTGGATGTACAGAGCATTTTGTAATGGACCAGTTTTAACAGTGATTAGCGGAAGAGGATCTAACAGAAATGACAAGACTGAGGTCACCAGGGACAACGCAGAAACATCTGAATTCCTGCAGCATGGGAGAGGTATTAGTGGCTCCCTCTTGGTGTGCACCCTGAATACACATACTCTTCCTTACTTATGACTTCTGTGTGTTCATTTTTTCCACTAATACCACATATACTTATAGGAGAATGTACCCCAGATTTTTCAGGAAAATGATTTACTATGATTCTCCTAACTATGCCATTTCAGTAAATACCTTTGTATTTAAAGAAATGCATCCTCTAATTGCCAATTGTGAAGTATAGTTCTAGGAGTACAGATCACAGGATACCTCTAATTTTGTGTCCTCATTCCCCAGGGCTGTGGGTGTAAGCTGGGGGGTGGAATGTCCCAGAGGAGTGCTTTAGATATAAAACATGGAAGCTAAACAGTCCCTACATATATCTCTTGCATTCAGTTGACTGTCATTGTAGATTTAGCCAACTTGGAAGGAAAGAAATCACCATTTATTAAGTATCTAATATTTGCCAGGCCCTGTGCTAAAGGCTTTACGAATATTATCTCATTTGATCACTTCAGCAACCCTGTGAGGTCGGTAATATTGTCATCCTCTGTTTGCAATTGAGGAAGCTGAAGCAGCCAGAAATGAAATGTCTTGCTTGGGGTCATGGAGCTAATAAGTGCCTGAATCTAGATCTGAGTAGATTAGAGTAAGGATGCCTACTCTTTCTCAAGCAAGTCTCCCTGACTCTAGGACATTGCCGTATCCACTTTGCCACTAAGCTACTTCTGCTAGACTTGTTTGCCAAGGGTAACCTGGTATATTTTTATTGTAAGTTATACAGGATTGTTTGTCTTAATAGTGTACATTTATATAATTCAAATGCCCCATTCTTCCCCCCCCCCCAAAAAAAGAGTCCTAATACCCTGGGGAGTGAAATATGTATCTTTTCTTTGTTTTGGAAGAGGGAAGGCAGGGCAATTGGGGTTAAGTGACTTGCCCAAGGTCACATAGCTAGTTTTTGTGTTTTATCTGAGGCTGGATTTGAACTCAGGTCCTCCTGACTCCAGGGCTGGTGCTCTATTCACTGCACCACCTAGCCGCCCCTTGAAATATGTATCTCATTCAACTAAGAAACACTTCTTGGTTTCATAAATAATCTTTCACAAAACTCCAACCATTATCTAGTTCTGTTGCTACCTGGGATTTACATTCAAATTTGAATCAAAGCCAGTAAGATCTAATTTACAGTGATGGTGGTGGGGTTTGCTTCACATATGAAATGTTTTAATTGGTTCATTGTTTACAGACTCTGAGCAATGAATGACATTACTTTGCATATGACCATGAGTTGGAGCAAAGAATTTTAGAGCTGAAAGGACATAGAACACAGATTAGTAGAGCTTGAAAGAAACCCATGGGTCATATAATATAGTTCTCCCTCTTGACAGAGAACTTTGAAGTCTAAAAAAGGGAATGATTTGCTCAAGCTGATATAGGAAGTCTGTGGCAGAACTCAGCACCAAATGCAGGTCATCTGGATTCCTAGGCTAGCCCTCATCCTCTTTTTGGTATCACTTTATTTTATTATTTCAAAAGTAAATTTTATTGGTACATTTCGGTTTTGTTGTTCAGTCATTTCAGACATGTCTGACTCTTTGTGACTTCATTTGGGGTTTCATTGGCAAAGGTGTTGGAGCAATCTGTCATTTCTTTCTCTAGATCATTTTATAGAGGAGGAAACTGAGGCAAACAGGATTAAGTGATTTGCTCAGGGTCATATAGCTAGTAAGTGTCTGAGGTCAGATTTGAAGTCATGAATTTGAGTCTTCCTGATTCCAAGCCCAGTGCTCTATCTACTGCACCACCTAGCTGCTTTTATGTCACAATAATTTCTAGAAATCCCCCCGCCCCACCTTCAGAATTGAAGCTTCCTTTGCAATGAAGAAAACCATTCAAGCAAAAATACCTAATAGTTACTACAACTGATAGTGTGTAAAGCATTCGACCTTGTAGTCTCCTGCCTCCCTCCCAAGAGATATATCTCATTTTCTGTTCTTTGAAATCATTAATGTTTTAGTTGCTCAAAGTTAGGCTTCCTTGTAGTTACCTTTCCATTTTATTGTTATAGTTACAGTATTATATTGTTTATAGCCCTCTTTCTGCTGCTCCCCAACTACCTCAGAATTGCTGATTCAAAATGAGGATTTTTTTGATGGATGCTTAGGAAGTATATATATCATCATGGGTCACCAATGAAGAGAACTGAAAAAGACTTCACAAAGTAACCTTTGAGTTTCTCTCATTACTTTTTTGGCAAGAAAGAAATCAACCTAGAAAATTGTTAAGCATCTTCAGTGAAGGGGATTCTTTAGTTTCTCTGTGTGACTCAGTCCAGTGTTTTACAACCTCACCTTACTGTAAGGTCTTCTACTTCTAATGTCTAACTTAACATTTCTTGCTTTCTTATTTAACTTTATTTCCTTCTATTCTGTATTCCTTGAGAATTCATTCATTCATCATTTATTCATTCATTCCATTCATTCAATCAACAAGAATGCGTTAGGTATATACTAAGAAGCAGGCACTGTGCTAAGTTCTGGGGATACAAAATAAAAAATGAAAAAGCCTACTCTGAAGAGCTTACGTTCTCTTGGTGAAAAGATTTTGTGTACAAATAAGTGAATACAAAGTACACAGAAAGTAATTTTAACATGGTAGGGAGGACAGTAGCAACACAGGAAGATCCACAGAAGGTGGAACGTAAGTTACTTTTTGAAGGGAACTGGAGAGTCTGTGAGGTGGAGGTGAAGTAAGGGTACAATCAAGGCATGGGAGATGGCCACAGAGAGATGGGGAACAGCAAGGTCAGTTTGGTTGCACTGTATTGCAGAGTGTGAGGTGCATATTCAAGTGTAGAAGACTTTACATGTCAAACAGAAGAATTTATATTTTGGCCTATGGAAAATAGTGAGCCATTGGAACTTCTTGAGGAGGGTGAATGATTTGGTTATATCTGGGCTTTATTCAGCTGTATGAAGAGGTGTTGAAGAGGGAAGAGATGAGAAGGGAAACCAATCAGGAAACCATTGTAGTTGTCTACAGGAAAGGTGATGAGGGCTTGAAGTAGGATAGTGTTCCTGTGAGTAAAGAGAAGAGGACAGAGAGCAGAAATGGTATGGAGGAAGAATTGACAAGACTTAGCAGTTGTATACATGGGGCAAGGGAACTTGAGAAGTCAAAAATAACTCTGAGGTAAAATAGAGGGAGTAGAAAAGGTGGCAATTTACAAAAAATGAGAAGTTAGGGAGAGGGGAGCATTTTTGAGGAAAGACGGTGAGTTCTGTTTTGGATATCTTGACTTTGAGACACCTATGGGATGAACAAGTGGGACATCTTGAGTAAACATTTGGTGACTTAAGAGTGGAGCCCAAGAGAGAGACTAAGGAGACACACACCACACACACACACACACACACACACACACACACGGAGAGAGACAGAGAAAGAAACAGAGAGAGAGAGAGAGAAAGGGAGGGAGGGAGAGAGGGAGAGAGAGGATCTGGGAGTCATCTTCATAGGGATGATAATTGAACCTATGGGAAATGATGAGATTAACAAGAAAGATTACATAGAAGAGAAGAGCCCAGGGATATACCCACACAAGGTGGAGAAAATAGTAATAATAACGATGGATATCTATATAGTATCTTAAAGTTTGCAAAATATTTTTGTTATTGAGCCTGACTTTTCCCTTCTTTTAATATTGCGAATTTACCCCTCAGCAAAAAGGCTATACACATCTTGAGGATGGGGAGAGAAGAGGGGAAGAGGGACTGTATTATTTTCTAGTACTCAGAATTAATGTTTTGAAGTATATATTTTATCAACCTCCAAAAAAAAATCAGAGGAGGTATTTATATCTAGGATTCACTAAACTTATGATGTTAAACAAATCTAAACTTTTATCAGAAATCCAATCTCTTTATTAAAATGTTCACTCGGGAGTAAGAAGTCTCTTGGTACAGTGATTTCAGAAACAGCAGATGCAGATGTTTTTTTTTTGGATAAGAGGCCCTCCTAACATCACTGAAAGTCTTGGCACTGCGTAGGGTGGGGTGGTGGTGATGGTGATGGTGAATCAACTTTGTATTAGATTTTAGATAAGTGAAATCTAGGATTTGAGAAATTGAAGTGATAAGGGATGGAGACAGGTTATCCTTTCAGTTCATATTTTTTTTAAGTGACAACTGTGAGCTAGGAACTGTGCTTAGAGCTGGTGACACAAAGACAAAAAACAGTCCCTGCTCTCAGGGTGCTCATGGTCCAATGGGAGTGACGACAAGCAATCAACTAAAAACAAAATAAAGGATGAATTATGGAAAATTTTAGAGAGAAGACATTGAGATTAAGGAAGACTAGGAAAGACTTCTTGCAGAAGGAAAACTTTAGCTGAGACTTGAAGGAAACCAGGGAAACCAGGAGGTAGAGATAGGATGGGAGAGAGTTTTAGGCATGAGGGGGGCAGTCAGTGAAAATGCTTGGAGTCAGGAGATGGATTTAGAGAAACAGCAAGGAGACCAGTATTACTGGATTGAAGAGTAGTACATGGAGAGGAGTAAGGTGCAAGAAGGTTAGAAAGGTATGAAAGGTTCAGTTTCTGAAGGATTTTAAAAGCCAAACAGAGAATTTAATATTTAATCCTGGAGATAAATGGGGAGCCACTGGAATTGATTGAATGGGGGTGGGATGGATTTAACCCGGTAAGACTTGCATTTTAGGAAGATCAGTTCAACTGCTGAGTGGAAGACAGACTGGAGTGGGGAGGGGGAATACTTGAGGCAGAGAGACCAACCAGGAAAGACAAGCAGGGGATATTCTGGTTTCTTTCTTTCTCTTTCTCTCCACCTTCACCCCTGCCTCCCCCCACTCCAAGTATCTCTGTGAGAGATGAGTTCAATTAATTCATGCTATTTCATTTTGAACAATTTGTCCTGGTGTGTCATACCTTTCCCTTTTACTTATATAACATATGCAATCAGTTCATCTTGTCAACATCATCTATCATCTTCTTGTCTGAGCTTGTGAAAAAAGGGAATTGATTTCAAAACCCCCAATTCACAAATAAATCCCTCATTTAATTTTCCTGCAAGAAGAGAGACTGACTCAGGATATTTCTTGCATAAGAGTATATCTAACATTACTAAGTTAGTTAAACTTGTAATCAGCTTTTCTGAAGGCCCCTGGGTAGAAATATAAGAAACACTTTAACATAAATTACTTTTCAATGAAACCAAATGAATGGTGCAAATTAGAATATAAGCTCCTTGAGGGCAGGAACTGTCTTGCTTTTTTCTTCCCCCATGCCTTGCATAGTATTCTACAAATAGCATATACATTCTTAATTAATGTTCAGTGAATTAAATGCAAATGGAATGAAAACTTATTGGTATAGTGGGAAGAGATTAATTTTGCAGTCAAAGAATCTGATTTGGTTATTACCTATTTGATGCCAGGTGGGTTATTTTTATCCCCTGAGTCTCAGTTTTCTTATCTGTGAAGTGAGGGTAATAATACTTGTGCTATTGACTTCATGTTTATCATTTGGAAACTTCTTAAATCCTTAAAGAGTTACAGAAACATATACCGTTATTACCATAACAGTAATTAGAAGCAGTCTCCCTTAGTCCAGAAGAAGATAAAAGATTCTAAGAGATATTATTGGGCTTCATTTTGCTCTTTGGTAGATTGCTGGGGTTTCTTGGATAAGCTCTGAGCTCTAGAATTTAATCTTTCCCTACTTGTTACAGGGTTGACTGACTAGCAGTTTGATAGGAGATCAGAATATTTAACATTGCTTTACATTTTGGCCCAATTTGTATCTAAATACAAAGCCTGGGAATATGCCTGATATAATGTCCCACACAGCCTTCCAGAAGCTTCCACCAGCTTATTCACTTCCCTTGCCAAAGAGAACTTCTGTATGTATATGCCTTTCTATAGCCTCAATGCCTGAGGCAAGGGAGAAATAACTGGATCCAATATTAATACTGTTTTTTCTATTTTATTACTCTCTGATTTTCCTTGCCAGTTATAATTGGAGAGAAGAGTTTTTAATTAGAACTAGGAAGGGAAATTTACTCAGTCATTCACAGAGTTCTTTACATTCTCTTTCATAATTCCGATGTTGTCTAACATCTATGTAAACTAGCCATGACAAGTACAAGTATTATCCTTTGCTCTTTGATTAGTCATTAAGAGGGTGTAGGAGAGTGTCAGGCAACATGCAAAGAATCCAGGGAGATCCCTTCCCAGGGGGCTCTCTGAATCACTGCAGGCAAAGCCATGGCAATTTATATGGGAAAAAAGTGGGTGATGATAGCCCAGCTATGCATGTTGCAGCTTTGGTACTCCATGGAAAATTGTTTGCTTATGAGTGCTTTGGTGTAAAACGTCCCCCACTCGGACTCTGGGGACCCTATTCTATAAGTGTCCCCCAACTCGGACTCTGGGGACCCTATTCTATAAATGTCCCCCAACTCGGACTCTGGGGACCCTATTCTATTGCTTACCTCTTCCAGGTGCTTCCCTCCTCTCAGGCTTCGGTCGTCACCGGCTTCAAGACCCGCTTGAAGAACTACCCCCCCACAGAACACCCAGGATTCGGGGAAACAGTAAAGATGTTTATTGCAGCCTATACAGGAACAGAGAGAGCTACATGCACGCGGTTCCCCTTTTTATACCCTAGCTTTTGATTCCCACCTCAGAGTGCTGTCATCGCCCGGTGAGCCACTCACGTACAGCCCCGAAGATAAGGAGACATCTCGCGTGATCATGCCTTCTTCATTGAGACATGTGCGGGCCTCTACCCTGTCCCCAGGCTGTTGTGGTGGGCCCCCAGTGGCTGATGGCGTCAAACACCCTTACACTTTGGAAATAGGAAAGAGTTTTTATGGACATTGGTTATATTCTGGCATTAAAACTGTATAGAAGAAGGTATGAACCAACATGGAGAAGTAGGTGGCACGATGACTAGAGAGGGCTGGACCTGAAGTCAATAAGACTTGAGTTCAAATCCTGCAGACACTTACCAGTTGTGTGACCCTGGAAAAGTCTCTTAACCCCTGTCTTCCTCAGTTTCTTCATCAGTAAAATGGAACTAATAATAACTCTTATCTTCCAGGGTCTTTGTGAAGATGAAAAGAGATAAAACATGAAAAATGCTTTGCACATCTCTAAGCATTGTAGAAACATTAGCTAGCTATTTTTTTTTAAGAAAGAGATGTATAGTCCTAGGAACCATATGGTGCAGTAGAAAGAACAATGGAATTGAAGTCAAAAGACTTGAGTTCAGATCCCTTTGTGACTTTGAGAAAATCTCTCTTCTCTGGATTCCACTTTCCTTATGTGTCTGGTGAGAGTGTTAGATTGCACAATCTCAAAGCTGCATCTCTTCCAGCTCCCAAGCTGTGATTTGAAATTATGTTTTGGAGAAGCAAGTGTTAAAGGATGGAGGTGGTTTGGAAATAAATTGGCATGTTCTTTTTAAGTGATTTGAGTTATTTTGTTTTTCATGTTTCTGGTAAACTTTTTGCCTAGAAACTCTGATTTGTTTTGCTTTAAAGTACAATGTTATATCTTAGTTTATGTGCAAAGGGAGTAGGCTGCCTAGCAGGAAGTACAGTCTTTGGGACTTTAGGTTGGTGGCATTTTATCAGCCCTAAATGTTTAGAAACATTTAGACTTTGGAAACAAAGTTAAAATTTTATTGGGACACACTACAAGGAGTATTGCTTAATACGAAACTCAACACAAAATTTAAAAGTATAATTTTAGTTACGCACTTCCTATTCTTGGTAGTTTAAACCATGAACTATAAAATAAATTATTAGGCTTCTATTAAAGAATTGGAGGACATTGGGATTAAAAAGTACATTTAGAAGTTACCTAGTCCACTCTCTTCTACTATTCATCTCAGAAAAATGATCATCTCTTTTTCAAGTTCTCCAGAGAAGGCCGTTCTAACTATTACTTTTCCCTTATATCTGTCCCTGTGAGCCTGAGAACAAAACTAAAGCAAAAGAATCTCTGTTCAGCATGATGACAAGAGGAACTCATATCCAGTAAGTCAGAGTTTTAAAAATGAGTTTTAATTTATTATCGATGACACAAGCAGGTCCTGACTTACCAACACACTAGATTCATGAATGATGGTTACGTATAGCACTGGAACCTCTGAGCCTCCATCTTGCTCAAAGATAACTGCCTGGTCTTCCTTGTATCAGAACTTAAGAGTGATTATCTCAGAGAAGTGGCTTCTATTAGATGCTAGATAGTTATAGAAGGTGTGAGTATGGGAAACACGGCCACTTTATTTTTCTTTCATTTATTTTTACTTTTATTTTCAAAGCCAAGTGGACAACAATAGTAACTGAAATTTATAGTGCTTCTGCTGTTGTTATTTTTTTGTCTGATTCCTCATGACCCCATTTGGGGTTTTCTCAGCAACGATTACTGGGGTGGTCTGCCATTTCCTTCTCAGTCTCATTTTACAGATGAGGAAACTGAGGCAAATAGTGCTAAGTGACTTGCCCAAAGTCGCACAGCTAGTAAGTGTCTGAGTCCAGATTTGAGCTCAGGAAGATGAGTCTTTCTGACTTCAGGCCCAGCATGCCATCCACTGTGTCACTTAGAACTTTAGATTTGGCATACACTTTATATACATTATATAATTGGAGCCTGTGAGGTTGATTCCACAGCCATTATTATTCCTAATTTACAGATAATATAACTAAGGCTTGGAGAGGTTGTGATATGCTCATGATCACATAGCTAAAAAGTATCAAAGGAGGAATTTGAAATCAATTCTTCCTAATTCTAAGTCCAACACTTGATCTCCTTTGACATGCTGCCTCCTATGCTCAATTATTTATGGGTCTGATGTTGGATTTCACAAACGGACGCGGAATTAGTTAAATGTGTGAACCCAAGGAGGAGTGGATCAATGTAAACTTGGAAGGTCCTCAGGGAATCTGTGTTTGATCTTCTATGATTTGATTTTTTTTTCATGATTTAGCTAAAGGCATCAATGATATGTACCCAATTTGTAGACAGCACAAATATGGGTGGGCTAGCTAACACACTGAATGGTAGGATCAGAAGTAGGAGTTATCTGGATGGCATAGAACATTTGACCCAATCAAATAAGAAGACTTTTAAAAGACAGAATTTAATAAGGATAAATATTAAGTCTTATACTTGAATTATAAAAATGAACCTCACAAGTTTAGTTCTTTTGAAGAAGGATTTTAGGATTTTAGTGGGCTTCTATAATTATACAAGTCTATAGTGTGAGATCAGAACCAAGATAGCTAATGGGAGTTCAGGCTGCATTGAGACTGTCATAGCATCCAGGACCCAGGAAGTGATAGTCTTCCTGTATTCTGTTCTAGTTATGCTACATCTAGAGTTCAGTTCTCGGTGTACCAACTCAGAAATGACATTGATAAACTGAAGAAGAAATAGAGAAGAGCAACTAAAATGGTGAGGGACCTGAAGTTCATGCTCTTTGAAGATTGAATGAAGGAATTGGGTTTGTTTAGCTAGAAGAGAAGACTTAGTGGAGAAATGCTAGCTGCCTTCAAATATTTAAGAGGTTGTTACCTAGAAAAGGGATTAGACTGTTTTGCTTGATATTTGAGGGCAGAACTAGTAGCAGTGGGTGCAAGTTGCAAAAAAGCATATTAGGCATAATGTCAGGAAAATCTTTTGTAACTATTATGGCAGCCCTGAAGTGCAATGGGCTGCCTTAGGAAGTAGTAGAATCTCACTCATAGAGGCCTCAAGGAAAGAGAGGATTAGTACTTGTTGGGTATGTTGTAGAGATAAGTATTTTTCAGCTATCAGGTTAGACTAGATGTCTGTCTGCCTAGATTCCTTCCAACTCTGATAACCTGTGAAATGATTAAAGCATGATTTTTTCTGAACATTCTCTCTTGATACTGGAAAGAACTTTACCTCGATCCTAAATCTAGCTCTATTGGATGAAACTATTTTTTCACCAATAGATGTGGACATAACTTATTTGGGAATATAGTTCTCAACAAAAATTTATAGTTTATAATTTTAAGTAGTCCTGTCCTCGGTAGTTTCCATCACTGAACCTTCTCCCTTTAGCCCCCCAATCCAGTTAGTCATCAAGCCCTGCTGATTAATTTTTATTAAAAACATATAATATGCTCGTAGATTTCTACCTCCAAGTCTTGGCTCATTCAATTTCTCCTACCAGGAAGATCCTCTCTCATTCTTTCCAGTTTACTTATCTAAGTTCTACTCATTATTTCAGGGTAAGTTGTACCATCTCTATGACTGTTTCCCTAATCTCCTAGCCCACAGACATGTCTCTTTTTTTCTGAACACCTTTAGGACTTATGTTCTCTATCATTAATGTGGAACTTACATGCTATCCTGTATTATTATGTGTTGTTTATACTCATGTCCTATATCTCCAATTAGTTCCTTGACAAGAGATTACCTTGATATCATCAGTACATAGTATGATGAACACATCAGGTATTCGATAAATGTTTATTTTTAATTATGATAGTGAATCTTACAATTCATCTAGTCTAAGTCACCTTCTTTGCTCTAGTCTTGATGGTAAGTTTTAGCAAAGCTGTTGGTCATTTCCTAAATTTGCTAGCATCATACTAATAATGTTGGGTCCCTATAACAACAGGGATGAGATTAACAGGCCTGCTGGAAAAAACACCATAAGATTGTGGGATTCCCAATATAAGGCAAGAAAAGATCTCAGGACATCTAGTTCTGCCCTTGCCCCAAATTTTACAGATGAAGAAACTGAGGCCTAGGGAGCTTAAGTAACTTGCTAACAGTCACAGAAGTGAGCATCAGAGGCAAGATTTGAACCCAATGCCTATGATTAGAGATTCAATGCTCTTTCCCTTGTAGTATACTGCCTCTTTATTCCTGGGGGTGACCAGATGGAGTATCAAGGATTCTATGCTGAAATTAAGTCAAAGAATTTATCACTGTCAACCAACATGGAAGGCTAGGGAAGAGTCATGAAATGGAGGTCAGAGTAGCAGTCCCTGAGGGAGTATGATTAGTCAGGTGCTAGGTAGGTAAAAGTAAGGGGGGGTGGGGTGGGTGGAATACCACAAAGCATCTGCAAATTTGTCTCTCTTGTTATCATCACTGCTTGAAGCAGTTTTCTTTTGTGGCAATATTCCTGCTAACTACAACTCATTCTCTGTTGTGCTGCATTTTCTCTAATGTGGGTCTCTCAAAATAAAGCATCTCATAGAAAAGGCCAACAGGAAGAATAAAGTATTAGCACCACAATTTCTTTGAATTTTTATTCAAGGATCTATTTTTTGGTCATTTGAATTGTTTTGGAGCCAACTTGATTATGTGCATGCCCTCATTCTGTGGGGCCATGTTAGAATCTTTGTTCACTTTATGTCAGTAATTCTCAAATGTAAAACCAGAAGTCAGTTGAGCATGTGGATTAAAAAGAAGGGGGAAAACCCAACTCTGACATACTTTACAGTCTTCACTGTAACTAAAAAAAAATTACCTGTACAAGTGAAGACAATTGGAAGACAGCTAGACAATGGTTTCCATGTAGTATCAGAAGGCTTTCATTGACTATAAGAGCAATAAATCAACAGATGTGACAAGCCAAAAAGTTAACATGATCTTAGATTGTATTAATGAAAGCATAGTGTTACGAGCAACAAGTGTGGTAACCCTTTTATCCTCTGCCCCGATCAGTCTGTATCTCAAACTTTGTGTTCTGTTTTGGGAGCTCCATCTTGAACTGGACAATGACAAACTGTTTGAGTTCAAAGGAGGGCAGCCAGGATTGTAAATCATGCCCGAACAGGATCATTTGAAAGAATTAGAATATACTTAATCTGGAGAAGAATCAAGGAGGACATGAGAGTTTTCTTTAAGTGTTTGAAAACTTGTCCTCTGGAAGAAGCATTAAACTAGTTCTGTTTTTCCCCAGATAGAAGATCCAGGAACAATTGGGGGGAGTTGTAAGGAGGTAGATTTTTGACTCAATGAAAGGAAAATCTTCCTAGCAATTAAAGCTACTTAAATGTGGATGGCTATACCCCTCATTGTGTAGTGGGCATCCCACTACTATAGACGTTGAACATCTACTTGTCATGGATGTTGTAAAGAATATTCCTGTTCAGGTAGACGTTGGGTTAGATAACTATTGAGGCCTATCTCTTCCAACTCTGAGAGTCTATAAGTGTGATTATATGATTTCCAAAAGCTGTGGTTTCTTATGAGGCAATTCAGTGGTCCAGTGGACAGAACGTTGGACTCAGAGTCAGGAAAAAATTACATTTGAATCCTGCCTCAGATACTTCTAGCTAATCTTTTAATCTAGCTAATAATTCTAAGCAAATCTTCTCTCTGTTTCCTCATCTCTAAAATCAGGTCAATAATAGTGCTGACATTACACATTTGTTTTATATATATATATATATATATATATGTGTGTGTGTGTGTGTGTGTGTGTGTGTGTGTGTATACATACACATATACACACATGCATCCACATATGCACACATACGTACATATAGATTTCTTTTCAAACCTTAAATTACCATGTAAACATTAGCTATTATTATTTTATTCCAGTACATGAAGCGATTACAAGATTCAGTGACAAAGCAGTAACAAAGATCTTTGCTATTACTTCAGGTGAACTTTTTTCCTTAATATCATTAAACATCAAATACCTACAAATATTTGGTCATTTTATTTTTTTTACTCATTTTTTCTTAGTCTACCTTTATACTTTCAAAAGAAACTCTTCTGATTAGAGATTAACTTCTTCATAAGTAGCATCTATAGGACCCAAGCATTGAATTTGAAGAAGAAGACCTGGTTCAAGTTTTTCCTCTGATGACTTACTGACCAGGTGATTATGGGCAAGTAACTTTAACCTTCCTCACAGGGTTGTTGTGATGAAGGCCCTTTTCAAAGTATAAAATACTCTGGAAATGTGAACTATGTTTATTATCATTGTATCTGATTGGCTGTGATTTCTATTACAAGCAATTTTTTATGACAATTTCAAAATTGCTTTGAGGATACTGTGCTTTGGAAATTAGAGAAAGATCAGAGTAAGTAAAGGTCTAATTTTAAAAAGAGGTTCCAGTTCAATTAAATTCTCAACAAACACTTTTTAAGTGCCTATTAGATGCCAGACACTGTGCTGTGTACTATTTAACTATATTTATACATCATTCATGTATATATGCATATGCATGTATAAATATGTATGTGTACAAACACATTTGGATAGGAACTGGATCCATGATTTTGTTAATATATGGAACTCTTAGATGAAATCTCTCTCAATGAAGATCAGGACCTTCTCTGCAATTAATATTCTTAGAGATACCTAGGACACTGGCAGATGCAGTGACTTGCCCCAGGTCACACGACCTTTGTGTGTCAGAGGTAGGATTTAAACCCATGTCTTCCCAAGGTCAGTGGCACAGTGGAGAGATCACTGGACCTGTAGGCAGGATAGATCTGAGTTCAAATCCAGCCTCAGGTACTTCTGGGAATGAATGATTCTTTTTTCTACCTTAGTTTGCTCATCTGTGCAATAGGTATAACAAAGAATAGAGAACCTTTCAGGGCTGTTGTGAGTATCAAATGAGATAATACTTTCCAATCCTTAAAGGGCCGTGTAAATGTGAAGTATTACCATTATTTCTGGTTCCAAGTGCAGCTCTCTAACCACTTTTTGTTTTAGATTGATCCTATGATTTCATCAATTAGGGAACTCTTGATGAGGAACTTCCACAAATGTAAATTGTGCCTTCTCTGTAATGTACAGTTTTTGAAAAATACCTAGGGGCATTGAAGGGTTAAATGGCTTGTGCTACTTCCATAAAGATGAAAAAATCACGTAGCCTTTACCCTCAAGAAACTTTCAGTTCAATGGAAGAATATAGCAAATGCGAACAGAAGTGTGGTCCAGGGTTGAATGTGACTGAGGTAAAGGAGAGATCTGGGCTAACTGCTCTAGGGAAATTTGACCAGAAGAGATCACTTTGAACTGGGAAGATCAGGAAAGGCTTCACAAAACAGGTGGTACTTGAGCTGGATTTGGAGGGAAGGGAAGTCTTTCAAAAGTTAGAGATGGAGGATATGTTGCAGACATGGGAATCCATGTAGAAGCCTGGAGGCATAGGGGTTTGGAGGTGAGAAGGAGGGACAAAATGTAGGGGAAATAGCTAATAACTCATTCTGGCTGACACATAATCAATGCTTGTTTATTAAAATGAAAATAAATTGTAGAAGTTAGTGTTAAAGAAGGCAGGAAAGGCAGCTTGAAACCTGATGGTTGAGAACTTTAAATGCCCAATTAGGGAGTTTTTGTATTATTCTAAAGACAATGGAAAGCCACTGAAGTTTTCTGAGAGTGGGAGAGGCATCATCAGAACTGTTTCTTAGGACACAAAGAGCCATTCTGCGGTTTCATTTTGCAAGGTTCTCCGCTTGCTGCTTTGCTAAAACTCAGAAGAGCAAATGGTGACTACTTTTATATAATGGTACTACAGGTTCTGCTGTGTCCTACCAGGACTAGAAATGTTAACAGGAATAAAATGGAAACACTGAATCCTGGAAATATAATGGCCCCTGGTGGAAGCATTGGGGATTGCCGAATTTGTAGAAAGAATTCATATGAGAGTAAGGTTTAGAATTTTTCTTCACAGAAATGAACTTAGAACGTATGGAAACCATTGATGGAATACTTGTTGATTAATTGATTTATAATAAAACCCAAGGGTCTATTCGAATTAACTATCCACTACAGTACCTAGGAGCGGGCTGTGCAACTAGTACAAACCTGCCATTCAGAATGTGTAGAGGAATGAATACTAGATTTAGCATTAGAGAACTTGGGTTTGAATACTTTTTCTGCTACTAACTACCTGTGTGACTTTGAAAAATTCATTGTGCATTCTTGGGCCTTATTTTCCTCATTTGATAAAATGGAATTGAGATTAAGTGTTTTCTAAAGTCTCTCCTAGTTTCATATACCATGACCTAAATTTCTAGCAGGGAAAGTCAGATGTATGCAAAAGATTCATGAAGTATTTGTAAAATCCCACTCATATCTTACAATCAAGTTTGTGAAATAAGGCATGCCTACCTGGAACAAAAAGCAAACAAAGCAATGTATAGAATTATATAATTATTCTATGACTCCATCTTCAAATGTTAGAACTCAAAGGGGTCTTATAGATTATCTAACTCTCATTTTACAAGAGCAAAGTCAAGAAAGATTAAGTAACTTGCCCACAGTCATATAAAAGAGTAGGGTCTTCAACTAAAAAATTTTGACTCACACTCCAAGTTTATTTCTTTTTCTAAAAAAAGTATTTATTTATTTGTTTACTTTTAGTTTACAAGATTCTGTTCCACAATCCCTTGAGTTTCAAATTTTCTTCCCCTCCCTTTCCTTCCCCCTCTACCCCCCCCCACCCCCACCATGGTAGCATGCAATCAAGTATAGAATCTGCAAATACTTTCACATTAAACATTAGTCAGGTTGTAAAGAAGGATTATAACCAATGGAATGAACAAAGGGAAAAAGAAAACAAAACAAAACATGAAAAAGAAAGAGAGCAGGTAGTTTGCTTCAATTTGTATTCAAACTCTGTGGTTCTGTCTCTGGATGGGGACATCTCTTTCCATCATGAGTCTTTGGGAGTTGTCTTATAACCTTGTGTTGCTGAGAAGAGCCCAGTCTATTAAAGTTGATCATCACTCATATGTTGTGTCTGTAATTGTGTACAAATTTCTCCTGGTTCTGCTCTTCTCACTCAACATCAATTTGCATAAGTCTCTCCAGGTTATTATGAAGTCTGTCTGCTCCTCATTTCTTATGGCAAAATAGTATTCCTTTACATTCATATACCACAACTTGTTTAGCCATTCCCCAATTGATGGGCATCCCCTTGCCTTCCAATTCTTTGCCACCTCAGAAAGAGCTGCAATGGGGGGGGGGGGGG
>CM053581.1:199210783-199262253 GCA_028627135.1 Pseudochirops cupreus
GTCAACCTTACTCTCATTGAACTTGGCTTAGGGAAGGAATGACATAAACTCTAAACTGGGTATCTTGCCACACAGTAGAGTAGCGGGGATGGGGGTGAGAGGTGGGATGATGGAGGGGAGGGCAGGGTGGGGGGGAGGGTTTATGGAAGTACACACTTCTATAAAGGGACAGAGTCAGGGTAGAGAATAGAACGGGGAGGGGGAGGGATAGGAAGGAGGGACATATAATCACTCTCTCACAATATGCCCACTGTGGAGAGGTTCTGAGTAATTACACATGTACAGCCTGTATTTAATTACTTGTCCTTCCAGTGGGGGTGGGTGACGAGGGAGGAAGGGAAAGAATCTAGAATTTAACATTCTATAATCAAATGTTAAAAATATATATGTATATATGTATATGTATATACACACATATATATATACAATTATTATTATTATTATTATTAACTACATCCCACTGGAAATTAAGATGCACAGGCACTGTGGGAGGAAGATCCATCCTGCTCTACCAGAAAGTAAGAGGGGCAAGGGGGAGGACATAGGAGAGAACAGATTGGGGGAGAGGTTATACAGTGGGATGGCTGTTTTGAGGTATTGGTTAGGGGAAAGATGGGGAGAAAATTTATAACTCAAAATCTCATGGAAACGAATGATGTAAACAAGAAAATAAATTAATTAATAAATTAAAAAAAAAGAGCTGCAATGAATATTTTTGTGCATACGGGGCCTCTTCCCACTTCTATGATCTCTTTGGTATAAAACCCTAGAAGTGGTATTGCTGGGTCAAAGGGTATGCACTTATTTATAGCCCTTTGGGCATAGTTCTGTATTGCTCTCCAGAATGGCTGAGTTAGTTCACTACTCCACCAACAGTGCATTAGAGTTCCAATTTTTCCACATCCTCTCCAGCATTTATAATTTTCCTGTTTTGTCATCTTAGCCAATCTGACTGGTGAGATGTGGTACCTCAGAATTGTTTTGATTTGCATTTCTCTAATTAGTAGTGATTTAGAGCATTTTTTCATATGCTTATAGATATCTTTAATTTCTTCCTCTGAAAACTGCCTATTCATATCCTTCAACCATTTATCAAACTGGGGAATGACTTGTATTCTTATAGATTTGACTCAATTCTCTTTAGATTTTAGAAATGAGGCCTTTATCAAAGGCACTGGTTGTAAAGATTCTTTCCCAATTTCCCAATCGTACAGAAACTTTTCAATTTAATATAAACAAAATTACCCATTTTGCATTTTATAATGCTCTCTAAATTTTGTTTGGTCATAAAGTCCTCCCTTCTCCACAAATCTGACATGCAGACTATTCCCTGCTTTCCCAGCTTACAGTATTACCCTTTATATTTAGATTACGCACCATTTAGACTTGATTTTGGTGTATGGTGTTAGATATTGGTTCCAAGGTTATTTCAAGTACTAAATTGTGTAATATGGATAATAAGTGTAAGAAATTTAGATAGGGGAGGCCATGAAAAACTTCAAAGAAAAAGTACAATTTGACCCTGTATTTAGAAGGATGAGTAGGAGGACAGTCAGAAGGGAAGGTGGGCAGGGAACAACAGGAGCAAAGACATGGAAGTCTTTAGCGTTGTGTGTAGGAGGTACAGAAAGGACACTGCTTGAGAATGGAATTTTACAGCAAAATCCAAATGGTAAAGAAGTCATATGGTATCTATTTTAATTTAATTTTTAATTCACTAAGTTGAGGATTTTTTTTTCTCATGGAGAGATAAATTATCTTATAAGTACAAGAATTTCAGCCTAGGTCTTGACTCCAAGTGTAGCACACTGAGGAAATCATTGATAATATAAATAAAAAAATATTCTAGAGAGAGAGTTTCCATGCCATGAAATAAACTTGTCAAATAATACTAAAGAGTTGGTAACACATTCTTTAAAAGTTTTTTTTTTAGTATCTAAGCTAACTAGTTTGATTTTTTAGAATAAATAGAACCAAGATGATAGGTTTGATTTTCATAGGGATCAGTTATTTTCCATAAAGAAAACAATGTTCTCCACTCATTGTAATGGCGCTCTAGTCACCTTGGGAATGATTGCCTTTGGTCAAAAAGGATAGTTGAGGTTGTCTTTTGCCTTCCTTTGTATCTCTGGCCTTTAGTACAGTGCCTGGCATGTAGTAGGTGCTTAATAAATGCCTGTTGACTTGGTTTATAAAATGTGTCTCTGGGGAGAGGCTTTGATTATACAGCGCAAGATAACTCTTCCTTCCCCCCCCCCCCCAAAAAATCCAACCAAATAAAAAACCCCTAACAATCTGGAAGAGTAAATGAGTCTCTGTGTGTGTATTTTGCATAGATAAAGGCTTTAGAAATATTTCTAGAGAAAGAATAAATTTGAAGCCACAGCTACTGGAAGTCTATTGAAAGAAAATAAATCCTCAAGACTCCTCCAATTCCTTCTAAAAAGCCAGTCACTAAAACTCATATATATACTCAAGCCTGAGATAACTTCATGACTGTGCTTTTTGGTTATTCTCTGCAGGTATGAAGTTGTACAAAGTAACTCATGCCGCTTTGAACTAAATTGTGTTCTGATGAGAGATTCTCCTGCCCTGTGACTCTCCATCAGCAGCCCAGCCTCTTTCCACTGAGATTTTAGTCTTTAGTCTTGGAACAAGAGCAGATTCTATAGGCTTCACAAAGCACTCATGCACTTTTGAGTTGTGAAATGGTATGATGAGCTTATTATCTCTTAGTGACAGAAACTAAACTGGAGCTTGTCTGGGCACTTTTGTAGCTTACATGCCAATTACATTTGCAAAAATTGGCTTTATTTTTCATTCATTATAGTTACCAGTATTCCAGGTTGCTGTTCCAGGGATCTCTGGTATTTCCATGGAGTTATATCAATGGGGCAAAACCATGAAAATTTCCTAATTTTACAGGTCTTCTCATTGTTATTTAGACACAACCCAAATGGGTATGGCAACATAGGAAGGAATGGTCACTGGATGATGGAATCAAACTGGGTGCAACTTCAGAAGGTCATACCATCCATTACCTTGTATCCATTCTAGACAACATGTATAAGCGATTGATTAATTTTATAGAAAGTTTTATGACATCATCTTCATCAGTCAGGGAACCTAGTGGCATAATGCCTATTAATACAATCCCTGTGGCTATTTTAGAGTATGACAAAGAAGAATAACAATTGTGATATATTTTCCTAGGAAAAGTTATCTCAGGTGATGTTGAAATCTTAACTCGCATTATAACTTATGCATAGAAAGGCAGCATGGGGGTATTGGAGAATGAGCTGATTTTGGAGTCTGGCTCAAGTGCTGGGTTTAAGTTCTACTTTTTACATATACTGATTGAGTGATTCTGGTTAAATCATTTAACTATATATTGCCCTAGGCAACTACTTTAAGATTTTAAATTGCAGAGAAGCTGTACTGGTAGAAGGAACTTCCTCCATAAACTGATACAATCATAAGCATGGAAAACAAAACAAAACAAAACCAGCGCAAAAAACTTATCTCAAGTAAAACCGACTGTGAATATTATTCAGAAAATACTCTTTCAAAATTCACCAGTGACCTGCTACTCACAAAACTTTTTCCTCAGTATTTGTTTGTGATTTGAGGTCAGCATTTCAATATGTTGATCACTTTTTTTGGAAACTCTTGTCTCTTTACTTGTGTCATCATCCTCATCTGGTTCTCCTCCTGCCTCTCTAATCATGCCTCCTCTGTCTCCTTGGCTGGTTTCTAGCTCTCTACCTCCAAAATATAGGCAATACCTAAGGCCCCTTGGCTAATAATTGGTCCTTTTTTTCTTCTCTCTACTATTTCTCCCATTAGCCATCTCATCTGCCATACAACTTCCACTTTATTTCTGAGTATGATTCCCAAATCTTTGTCTCAAACTCTGTTCTTTATGAGCTATATAGTCCTATATTTCACAGAATCAAAGAATTTCAGAATTTAAGGGAACCTTGGAACATCCCATAGGTACCCGAACAAGATACACCTCTATAAAATTCCCAACAAGCGGTCATTATGTCTCCACCGATAGACCTCTAATGAAGCATTATACACTATTCCTGAGGCAACCTATTCCTCTTTTGGACATTTCTAATCATTAGAAAGTTGTTCCTTATCTTGAACTTAAATCTTCATCACTACAACTTCTCCCCATTGCTTCTAGTTCTGCTTCTTTGAGCAACAAAATAAATTGAATCTTTCATTTGAGAGTTCTTCAGTTATTTGAAGACAGTTATTACACCTCACCCTCTCCCCAGATTTCTCCAACCTAAATATCCCTGATTCTTTCAACAAAAGCAAACATAAAAAACTAAACCTTTAAACAAACAAAAAGTACAGTTATTGAAGATTTATAATGGCACTGGAAGTTAATACACACACTAGAAAACTTCAATTGCATGCCTAACTAAAGGCAACAAAAGAGAAATCTGTAGAAAAAAAATCTATAAAACAAAAGCATATCAGAAATTTTAGATTCCTTTAATCTGAAGGAGACAAAAGCTAAAAGTTTAAGGCATAACAGCATTCAAGGTTGTGTAAAAACAAGGAAACAGTTATTCAATACCAATTAAAGCTGCAGAGGTTTGAGAAGTAAAGAGAGAGAGTTCCTGATGAAGGATAATATGAAATATTTCTGATTGTCTTTAAGGTTAAATACAATGAAAATGTCAAGTGGGCTAATTGAGAAGTTTTCACATGGCTATTATGATGGACAAACAACAAAAAAAGCCATACTAACAGAGGTGTTGGGTCCCTAAATGATGCAAAGCATAGAGTGCAGGATCTGGAGGCAGGAAGAATTAAATTTAGATCCCGCCTTGTTCATGTGAGACATGAACAAGTCACTTAACCCTATTTGCTTCAGTTTCCTCATCTGTAAAATGAGCTGGAGAAGGAAATGGCAAAGCACTCTAATATCTTCGCCAAGAAAACCCCAAATAGGATCATGAAGAATTGGATGCAATTGAACAACAATGAAGCAGGTGAATGAAACTAACTTCTCTGACAAACTGGACAGTGGAACTGTATTAGGACCATGATTATGTGCTCAAATACTTCAGAGTAGAATATTTCTTTGCTAGAAAGTCATATTATCAGTATTTTCTCAGACATAAACTTGATTCTACCTTTTTCCCCCTCCCCCCAGTTATTTTGTTTTGTTTCTTTTTTGTGGGGGAGAAACAATTGGCGTTAAGTGACTTGCCCAGAATAACATTGCTAGCACATGTTTGAGGCTGGATTTGAACTTGGGTCTTCCTTATTCCAGGGCCAGTGCTCTATCTACTGTACCACTTGGCTGCCCCTCTTTTCTTTTCTCTTTTTTGATGTTTTATTAAAATCTAGACTGGTTATTGCATTGATCAAAAGTCTTAAGTCTTTCAAAGTTATTTTTATTTATGATGTGTTGATTGTACATCATTTTAGCTCTACTCACTTTACTCTTCATCAGTTCATACAAATTTTCCAGGGTTTCTTGGAATCCATGCCCTTCAACACTATAATTTGTTCAGCCATTCCTCAGTTGATGGGCAATTACTTTGTTTCCAGTTCTTTGGTATAACAAATGTATTTGAGCACATAATCATGGTCCTAATACAGTTCCACTGTCCAGTTTGTCAGAGAAGTTAGTTTCTTTTTTTTTTTTCTGGAAAACTTTTTATTGTAGGTGGAATGGGACACAGTAAGTTAGATGATTCCAATTTTGTTGGCAACATCTAATGCATCATAGTCTGGAGCAAGACGGACATAGGCCTTCTTCTCTCCATCAGGCCGGATCAGTGTGTTGACCTTGGCTACATCGATGTCATACGGCTTCTTTACAGCCTGCTTGATCTGATGCTTGTTGGCCCTGACGTCCACAATGAATACTAGGGTGTTGTTGTCCTCGATCTTCTTCATAGCAGACTCGGTGGTCAAGGGAAACTTAATGATGGCATAGTGATCAAGCTTGTTTCTCCGAGGGGCACTTTTCTGAGGGTATTTGGGCTGCCTTCAAAGTCTTAGTGTCTTGGGTCACTGGAAGGTGGGGGATGTTCTGATCTTCTTCTTTTTGTGGCTATGGACACCCTTCAGCACTGCCTTCTTGGCCTTCAAGGCCTTGGACTTGGCTTCTGTCTTGGGGGGGACAATGGCTTCCTTCTTTGCCTTCGGCGCCATCTTGGGGGAAAAGCAGAGAAGTTAGTTTCAATCCCCTGCTTCATTGTTGTTCTATTGCATTCAATTCTTCATGACCCCATTTGGGGTTTTCTTGGCAAAGATATTAGAGTGCTTTGCCATTTCCTTCTCCAAATATAGTGCTACTATATTGTACAAATGGATCTTTCTCTATGATCTCTTTGGTATACATATCTACTAGTGATATCATTAGGTCGAAGAGTATGCATAGTTTAGTGACATTTTGAGTATAGTTCCAAATTGCATTCAACAATGATTGGACCAGTTCATATCTCCATCAATAATACATTAGTGTGGTGTTATTAATTATTTCAATTAATATTTTTGAATTTCTAGAGTTCCTAAGTAAAAATTATATCATCTGGAAAAAGCAATATTTTTGATTCTTCTTTGCCTCTGTTCATTTCCCCAAATTCTTTTTCTTGTCTTATTACTATACCTTTTATTGCTAGAACTATATCAAATGCCAATCATGACAGTGAGCATCTTTGTTTTATCCTGTTCTTATTGAGAAGGCTTCTAGTGTTTCTCCATTATATATTTTTGGTTTTAAATAATATTATCTACAATATTAAGGAAAGGTCCATTTATTTCTATGTGTTTTAGTGATTCTAATACGATAAATAACTGAAGTTATATGTTCCTACTCTCTGCTCCTCTTTTCTTCACCAAGCCCAGACCTTGATTTCTATTTCTTACACTTTCTTTCTCTTTTTAATACTTTCTAGTATGTCTAGTAATACTTTATGAGTATATTTTTCTCATGCACCCCATATTCATGAAATAGCAAGGTTTAGTAAGGTTCTTCCCCTGCTTTTATTTCACATTGTATTCCTTTTCCTCCCCTTTCTTTCCTTTTAAAAACCCAAGAAAGTAGAACAAATTCAGATGTGTGTGTGTGTGAGTGTGTGTGTGTGTGTGTGTGTGTGTGTGTGTGTGTGTGTGCAACCTCGCTTTGTTACTCCTAAAGATGCTAGGATTCTTAAGGAGAACATCTATTCTCCCCATATTAGAATATGTCAGTAGTTAATGGAGGATCAATGAGAGTGAAAGAGGAGGAAAAACCTTCTCTCCTTTCCTAGAACCTTTGGCAGTTAAATCAAGACAGTCCTTTGGAAAATTATTTATTAGCATGGTATAAACTAGCTAACCAATGCTTGGTGTAATTTAAGTTCATTTCTTTTATCATGAGTAAATGTATAAACTATCTGGTCCTGTTTCAATAATCCAGTGGATTCGTGATCTCACCAGAACATTCTCTCTCTGGTGGTAGAAACTGTAGCTCCTCCAAGCTTTTCTCATTTTGTGCTATTTTTTTTTTTGCTTTTTTTTAGAGGGAGGGTGGGGCAATTGGGGTTAAGTGACTTGCCCAAGGTCACCTGGCTAGTACGTGTTGAGTGTCTGAGGCCAGATTTCAACTCAGGTCCTTTTGACTTCAGGGCCGGTGTTCTATTCCCTGCACCACCAAATCCTCCATAGTGGATTTACCCAATGTAATAGAGTTTTTCCTCTGTGTATTTTAATATTTCTGTGTAGTGTTTTTGGGTTTTATTTATAATCTTCACTTTTCTATATGATTCTTCCAGAGATAATACTTTTGATGTTGTATTTTGCCATGTCTAACATTCAAGTCATCTATCCTATAGCTTACTTTAATAACCCATCATGTTTCTTTCCATTGCTCTTTGGGTCATCTGAAATGGTGATTATTTTGAGGTCATGGTGTTGGTGTTCCATGACTCGTAGTTATATACCATATTTGTGTTATAAAGCTGCTTGTTATTCTAATGAGAAAAACCCTGAGTTGAACCTTTCAAACTTTGTCCATCTTAGAGTTTTACATGCCACATTGTATTCTAGTTTTTTGCTTGGTCATACTTCATTACAGTAGCCACATTCTTTTCTACCACCCAGAATCTGCCTGCCAAAGTCATCTCATGGTGGCATATTTTGCATTTGGATAGTGAATTAGCTTACAACTAATCCTCTTTCCCCCATCTCTCTTATCTATCTCTTGGAATTTAGGAGGAAGAAGCTAAGAAAGGAGATGAGAGAAAAAGTGCTCATCAAAGAAGTTTGTAGTCTCAAAGGTGAGATGGGAGAGGATATGAACAAGATGCAGTGAAAGAATTACATATTGGAAAAAAAAAAGAGATATGAATGTTGTGTCCCATTTCACCAGACAGTGCTTAATTACTCTCAGATATAAAATGGATATAATAGTACTTTATTTGCCTGAAAGGTGAGTGAGTGGATGTTAGTCTGTATAATCTTTTGATGTTGTTTCTAGCCCTAAGATTTAAATTCTAAGGATTATATGAATATATTCCAGACCCTTTCTCATTAACTCAAGTGACAATGTATTTTGTCATATCCATTGGGCAGATTAACACATTCTAAGCCACTTCTAGTATTTTTTGGCCATGTTATTTGAATGCCAAATATATGCTTGCTTAAAAGACTATCTCATGGAGAACTCACATGAGGCAAGTCTTCACATGGTGGTCAGAAGAAGTGATACAAGGACACACTTAGGATGTCTCTTAAGAACTTTGGAATTGGTTGTATAACATGGAAGAGACTGGCCCAGGACCTCCCAACATAGCATGCCCTCATCAGAGAAGGTACTGTGCTCTATGAGCAAAGCAGAATTTAAGTAGCTTGAAAGAAATGCAAGATGCACAAATTTAGAGAATCCACCCAAGTGTTCACATGGATTATTTGTGTCTGACCTGTGGTAGAGCATTCCAAGCTCATATTGGTCCAATCAGTCACAGTCAGACATGCTGTAACTTGATTCTAATGTAGTGATGTCATTTTGATCCTCTTCGAGAACTAAGGACAATAACCAGTCAGTAGTTTTTGAAGCAGACTAAATGTAGGATCCTAATTAGATAAGAAATAATTAAAGTATTACAGAATTTATTCTCTTTATCTGTGTATATCTCTTTTCCTTCACTCAAGTCATACTCTGGTGTGTCACTGTGATATGGAGGTGACTGTGGTTACTCAAAGTTATGCTATGAAAACCTCAATTTCTTGCAGGTCCTAGTAAGCAAGAAATGCTTTGGAGGCCTGCTGACTTATAGGTTTCTGAGAACTAGCTTCAATTAGTTTTGAAAAGTTTGTCAACAAAGGACTTACCATTAGATTTTTAAATATATATTATTAAAATACATGCTATATCTATATAATTTATTGTCATTAATTTGTTGCAGTGAAAGCGATAACTTGTGTTATTACTAGGCAGAGTTTCCTCACCCAAGAGGTCCTTTTTAAACTGAAATCACGGATGCAGTCCTCTTCTCTCTATCATCTTCCTCTCTCTAATAAAGTTATAAGGTTGTTGTGAGGATAAAATGGGATAATATTTGTAAAGCATTTTGCAAACCTTAAGGGACTATACAAATGACAGTGGTTCTTACTTTTCTTATTTGCCACCACAGTTCATTTATATTTTTATGTAGGCTCAGCTCCTTGTGATCTGCCTATGTGGAAGGAGGGCCCACACCATGAAAATCACTAATCCTTGGTTTATGCTTCTTGGGGAGGAGGAACCTTGCTTTATCTTTCTTGGTATCTCTCCCAGAACCTAGAACAGTTGTATATACATAGCATATGCCTAATAAATTTTTGTATGTGTCATCGGAATAGGGAATGGAGCTGTGATTTTATTGGCACTTTATAAATATCTCATTTTATCTTCACAAAAACTCTGTGAGATAGGTTATTATTATCTCCATTTTGCAGATGGAGATAGATTGAGGATTAACTGGCTTGCTCAGGATCATATAGCTAATAACTGTTTGCGGCAGGATTTTCTTCTGACTCCCAAGTTGAACACTGTTCATTGTACTACCTAGGTACCTGATATGGGTAGATCCCAGATGAGTAGTGTGTCCACTCAATAATGGTAGCTCATGTTTACAGAGCCTCTTAAACCTTGCAAAAACATGTTGGTCACAACAAGCATGTTTTAGTGCTAGAGGGGAAACCAACTCCGAGAGAGCTGACTAACTTGGACAAAGTCACTCCAGTTTTATGCATCCCAAAGGACTAGACTCCAATTTAGCATAATTTAGAAGTTGTAGTCTAATCCCTGGACTCACTGAAATAATTTTTGGGACCATTCCAGGAGCAGATAGTACAGGGATATTTGCTTCATCCTTTCCTTCCGTGATTTTGGTTTCTTCTGGTTGGCCTCTATGTTTTGAGATGTTTTCATTCCATTTATTTTGAAGTTATGAGTATCTATTAATAATGTATTTCTTAAATTTTCAAAGCACTCAAAGCACAACCCTTATGGCAACCTAGTTGAGGTTGGCAAGATCAAAACAGAAATACAATATTTACTTCCCTCAAGGAGTTTATATTCTATAAGGGAAGACAACACATGTATATATGTATATATACACAACACATATGTATACACACATATTTACAAAATAAACACAATTTAGAGGGGAGGTACTAGCAGCTGGGGAGATAAGAAAGAAAACGACTCTTAGAGGAAAGAGACAGTCCTTGAGATAAGCTTTTCTTTTTTCTTTTTTTTTGTTTTTTGGAGGGGGGAAGATTAGGCAATTGGGTTAAGTGACTTGCTCAAGGTGACACAGCTACTTAAGTGTCAAGTGTCTGAGGTCACATTTGAACTGAGGTCCAGTGCTCCATTCACTGTGCCACCTAGCTGCCCCTGAGTTAATTAATAACTGGGTAGCTCATAAGAAAGAGTTAAGCTTTTAAGAAAAATTAAGATTCGAAAAGGAAAAAGTAAGGAGGGAGTACATTCCTGGCATGAAGAGAATAGGCTACGCAAAGATCAGGCTGAGACAGACTGTCCTGTGTGAAAAAAACAGCAAAAGGGCTAGTCTGACTGAATCGTAGATTACTTAAAGGAGAATGATCTGTAATAGGACAGCAAGGATAGATTAGAACCAGATTGTGAAGGGCTTTTAATGACAGAGAAGTTTACATTTTATTTTAGAAGTAGTAATAGGGAGCCACTGGAGTTTATTGATCGGGCGTGTCATATTGTCATAGAACTGTGCTGGAGGAAAATCCCTATGTTTGCAATGTGGATGGATTGGAGTGAGAAGTGACTGGAGGCAAGCATTAATTGGCTATTAAGAGGTTATTGTAGTAGTCCAGGTGAGAGGCGGTAAGAGCCTGAACTAGAGTGGTGAGCAGGCCAGTAGCAATTCTCAGTAACCTCTTTAGCTTCAACTGCTCACATGAAACTGTCAGTGGGGCCAAGGAAATTTATTAAGCGCCTAGAACTGTCAGATACTGTGCTTAGCATAATAGGACACTTTGCCTTCCTGGGAAGCAAGGCTAAGAAGTGGCAGGTAGCCTAAGGAGAGCTCTACCGAAACGTCACAACCCTTCTTCCTCCCATTGGGCAGCTCCGTCTGGTGCCCTCCTCCTCTTCTCCGCGTTCCTTTAGCTGCCTACAACCTCCCCACCACACCCCTTTTAAGTAAAGGATGGAGGACGAGGGTGGCTTGTTCCTTTAAGAGGAAGATACCAAGTGCTTTCTTGTTTATACCTTCTCCCTCGGTTCCCAGATGCTAAAAATCAGGCACAGTAGAGCAGAGAGAAGAGAGCAGAGAAACCTCTCTTTCGGACGAGAGAATCCCTCCCAGAAAGAAGCCAAGGAGGGGATGCACGGGGGGCTGGGCTGATTTGTGCCACACCCCCCCCCTCCCGGAGATGGTCTAGTCCCAAGATGGCCGCCACCATGAAGAAGGCGGTAAGTGGGGCGCTCCGGGGGTCTGGGGCTTTGGACCGGGGTATCGGGATCTAGGATGGCCCAGGATCTGGGGCTGTAGGGGGCTGAAGCTGGCGAGGGGTACGCGGAGGGTCTGGGTTCCTGGGGAGCGTCGGCCTACTGGTTGTGGCCCTTGGTCCGAGGGGCCCGAGCCCGGAGCGGCCTCATTCTTCTCTCCCCCCTTCCGCGGGGTTTGGGGGGTGTTAGTTATGAGGCCGGGGCTCATCCTAGGCCAGTGCGGGGCTGCGCGTTTGAAAGTGCCGAGGGACATAGTCAGGAACCGGAGAAGGGCGCTTTCCTCCTCCTTCCTGGATTCTGGGGTCCCCTGGGGACCTAGCCCGGCCCCTGGGGGAGGGGCACCCTCATTCGGAGGGGAGAGCCTAGGGCGCATGTGCAGTGGCGGTACCTGCCTGTCTCTTCTTGGCGCCTTGGGGGTCTGGGGATTGGGGTGGTGGCACATCCTTGGGGTGTATAGCAAGTTCTCTTTGGGGAGCTGGAGAGACTGGGGGGCTTGGCCCAAGTTACCCCGATCCCAGCACTGTTTACTCTTAGGTTTTTATAGTTGAAGGGCTCCTTAGAACATAGAATGTCAGAGCTAGCAAGACCCATAGTGATTATCTGGGCCAGGAATTCTTAACCCTTTTGTGTGTCTTGGACATCTGGTGACACCAGTGAACCCCTTCTTCAATTGGTGTTTCTAAGTAATAACGATGATAGTAATAATAGTAATGGACATTTATGTAGCATCTTAAGGTTTACAAAGTGTTTGACACATATTATCGTATTTGATCCTCACTACAACCTTAGGAGGGTAGGTACTGTACTGTTGTTATTCTCATTTTACAGATGAGGAAACTGAGGTAGACACAGACTACCTGACTTGCTGGTCACACAGCTTGTGTCAGAGACCTGATTTGAACTCAGGTCTTCTTACTCTATGGCCAGGGTTTACCTAGGATTATAAAAGAAACTAATTGAGTCTATCTATCTGTTCACTGGATCCTGTGGTAAGGACCCCTGAAGGTCCCACATACTCATTCTACAGATAAGAAAATTGAGAACCACAACAAGGAAGTAGATTGTCTAAGATCGTTGAGTAAGTAGGAAAGTCAGTATTCATTTTGACCACTGGTCTGTGAATCTGGTGTTAAACACAAATTTAGACACAGATTGTCCTCACGCAGTAGGGCTATGAATTCCCAAAGGAAGCTTGATTATTTAAAAGGAAAAAAAATGTATAGAGAAGACATTGCCACCAACTTTGAAGCCTAATCTCAGTCTATTAGGGATTACTTTCCCTTTTGGGGAGGTTGGGTTTGTTACATTTGGTAGTAAAAGTGAGATTCATTCTAGTGAAATGTGTGGGAAGGAATGATTTATGTGGATTTGATAGGCTGGGTTTGAATTCTGACCCTGACACCTAATCAGTCAGTAAGCATATAGGTGCTTGTGACAAAATGACAAAAGTAAATTTTTTCCACACCTGAAGGGTTTGTAGTCTATCTGGGAAGACAGTATGTACAGATAGGTAAGTCAGCAAGCATTTATTAAGTACCTCCTCTGCTCTGGCAGCTGGGAGGATCAGGAGGGATTGCCTTTGAAAGGTAGTTTTGAGCTACCTTTTGAAGGAAGTGAGTTAGATGGAAGATGTAGTGCCAAGTGTGGAACAGAGAGAAGGCTGTTTGGTTGGATGGCAATATGAAGGAGGGAGAATAACGTGTAATTAGGTTGGAAAGATAGGATTTGGTTGATTTTTGAAGGACTTTAATATACTAAACATACAGTGGTACCTTGATTTACAAGTTTAATTCGTTCCCTTACCGAGCTCGTAACTCAGTTTGCTAGTATATCAAATCTGTTTTCCCCATTGAAATTAATTGAAATGCCATTAATCTATTCCAGCCCCTAAAATGCCACCCCAGTATTTTTTGGTTACGTGTTTTTAAATTAGAAAAAGTATTTACAAATAACAAATATTGTATAAAAACATAATAAAGGAGAATGTAAAGAAATAAACTGGTTTTTAAAATGTATATTTACCTTGGATATCAGATGACTTGAACTAACAAAAGATACTGGTGGAGTTGCAGGGTAGAGGAGATAGATGGAGGAGGCTAGAGTTTTGTTTCCTGCTCTTTCGGTCGCTTTCGTTCACTTACTTGCTACACTTTTAATGCTACACTTTATTCCTGAACTTAATTGCTACAATATCTTTTTTTTACTTTCACTTAACTGAATTTTCTTCACTGGTGAGGTAAACACATGGACTGAACTAGTGAGGCACGGGGTTCTGGGTGGGAGTTGGATTGTGGCGTTTGCTGTGCCAACTAGCGGTGGCTTGTACCTCAAATTTTGGCTCTCAATTCAAAGCAAAAAATTGACTGAGTGACAGCTTGTATCTCAGAAATCTCATAAGTTGGCGCACTCGTATGTCAAGGTACCACTGTATAAGTTTATATTTTATCCTGGGTGCAATAGGAAGCAATCACTGGGCTTCATTGAGTAGGGAAGTGACATGGTCAGATCTACACTTAAGGAAAATCACTTTGGCAAGTGTGTTGGTGGATATGGAGTAAGAGATTTTATACAGGGATACAAATTAGGAAACCCAGTTTTATAATATATATAAATAAGATTCAAAATAAATAAAATACAATTTGGAAGGGACAAGCAAAAGTCCCTGGAGAAATAAACTTAGAGATAGAAAAGACTTCAGAAGCCATCTGGTTTAGCACCCCTCATTTTACAAATGAGAGAATTGAGGCCCTTAACCTCCCTAGGTTAAGTGATTTGTCCAAGGAGACACATGTAGTAAGCATCAGGAAAGGAGATGATTGGAGTTGTATTAAATAAACCTGGATGTGAGGAAGTAGTCCATTTCAAGTATGATTGGATGGTTTCTGCAAAGGCAGGGAGATAGAAAATTGAATACAATGGATGAGGAATAGCAAGATGGTCAGTTAGAATGTAGTAAGGGAAGGAATGTATAATAAATCTGGAAAGATTATCTTAAGCCAGGTTGTAAAGAGCTTAAATTGCCAAAGAATGAGAGGAAAGTGGAGGCATCTATTGTTGATCATCTTTTCAAGCAGTTTAACCATTAAGGGCAGAACAGATATAGGAAAATAGCATGGTGTAGTATAGAAGGATCTAATGAGTGTTTTTTTTTGGGATTGGAGGAGACATGGACATACATACATGTTTGTAAGCAGCAGGGAAGGAGCCAGTAGAGGGGGGCAGATTGACGATAAGTGAAAGAGTAGGAATAACAGAGTGAACAGTCTCTTGGAGGAGACTGAATGGAGTGATATCACTTTGGCATGTGGAGGAGTTAGCCTTGGTAAAGGAGTTAGGTCACCTCTTCATGTAATACAGGGGTGAAGGACATAGTGGCAGAAGACATTTGAGTGGTATGAAATAGAGAAGAGAGAATTCACAGTGGATGACCTCAATTTGTTCTGCAAAATGTGAGGCAAAGTTCTCAGAAGAGAGGGTGTGGGGAAGAAGGAACTATGAGAAATATGGGAAGGTATGAAAAGGTTTGGAAGATCCGCTATGCAGAGTGAGATAGTGAGTTGATAAGGTGGGTATAATAGGAATGCCTAGCATTGGTGAGGGCCTATTTGAGGTTGTATAACCTAAATGTTTAGTAGATGTAATCAAAATGGTTGAATACTTTTCTTCACCTTCATTCAGCAGTACTTGTGTAGGACTGGAGGTGGTGCATAGTGGGAGAATTCCAAGACTGAGGATTGGCAGGGGAGCTTATAACTGGAGAAGAGGACAGTATAAAGTTGAACTGGACAGTATAAAGTTGAACTGGTTTACCAAGGGGTTAAGATGAGAAAAACAGGGAGAGTGGCAAAAGCAGGAGAGATGGTCCAGAGAGAACTGAAGGGTTGAAGGTCATGGAGTGGATGAAGAGCAGAGTTTGGTAAGAGAAGGTAGATGGAGAATTGGAAAACCAGTAGATTTGTAATTCTTGAACATGGAGACAGTAAATTTGTGGGTGATAGCAAGATCAAGGCTATGACCATTTTGTGTATGCCTGAGGTGGGGTGAAAGTCATGGGAAAGGAGTAGGTTGAAAAACAATGCGTTCCGTAAGGGTGTTTGAAGGAGAATCAGTATATATATTGAAGTCTCCTAGTATGAGGGCAGGAGATGCAGAGGAGAGAAAAATTGTGAACCAGGTACCAGATTCATTGAGAAAGGAAGGGGAGTGACTTGCAGATCTACAGACAACAGCTGCCAGACTTTTGATTAGGTGGTAGATATGGATTGCATGACCTCAAAGGAGGAGAGGTTACTGAATAATAGAATTACTATTCTATTAATAGGGAGAACCAAGGGGAATAAGGGAAGGTGCTGTCAGTATTGGAAAAGGTGGCCAGGAAGCTGCATCATCAGTGGGAAGCCAGGTTTCAGTGATAACTAGAAGATGGAATGAATGGGAGAGGAAAAGATTTAGGATGAAAGGGGAGGTTTCTTGCCTGTGTAGTAAATAACAGAAGAAGGATTTGAATCTATGCCCTCTGACTTCAAAGCCAAATACCCTTTCTACTATACTTACTGTCTGTCACATTAGATTGGGGTGTGTGTGTGTGTATGTGTGTGTGTGTGTGTGTGTGTGTGTGTGTGTGTGTGTGTAAAGCATAAAGGGGGATGAGGATGATTGCCAGAATAATCTGCCAGAGTAGATAGCAGGCAATAGGGTCAAGGATAACAGTAGAGCAGTTGGACAAGAGTAAAGGAAGCGAGAATGGGGAAATGATGTTAAAGGGATTTTGTGATATAAAATAGGGAATGAGGAAGCTCAGGGTGAATGGCCTCTTTTTAGTCAAATATGAGATGAGGTTCTCTGCTATGAGTGTATGGAAAGGAAAAAAAGATTTGGAACAGCTATCTTGAGAAATGATTTAGAATCAGCAAGGGAGGGGTGAAAGAATTAATGACTGTGAGGTTGAGTAGATTATTTAATTTATTTTATTTTGTTAATTCATTATTAACTTATTTATATCTTATTTTACCTCTAGGTAAAAAGTGGCTAATACTTGCGCTATCTATTTCACAGTATTGAGGGGGTGCGTTGGGGGAGAGGGAAACATTACTTATATTAAAGGTGTTGACTTCATTGTCATGATACTTAGCCTCATGTGGTATAGTGTGCAGAATTTTGCACTTATAGTCAGGAAGACCTGGGTTCCATTCCTGGCACAAATGCTAGCTATGTGACAGCAGGCACTTGGTTTGTCTTAGCTTCAATTACCTCCTCTGTAAAAATGGGATAATGCTGCTAGAACCTACCTCACTGGGACTGAAGTAAGGCAATGGATATTAAACATTTTGTAAACTTTAAAGCACTTTGGTAGATGAGTGAACCAGAGTGGGGAAAGACTAGGGTCAGGGAGACAACAAGACTATAGCAATAGTCAAACTGTGAAGTAATAAAGGTCTGCACCAGAGTCAGAAGAGAGAAGGGAGATGTTGTGAATGTAGAATTAACATGGCTTGGCAACTGATTTGATATCTGGGATTACTGAGTAGAGTTGAGCATAACACTTACATTGCAAGAGTGGGTAGTTGGTTGGATTCTGATGCTTCTTATAGTAATAGGGAACTGAGGAGAAAGGGAGGGTTTTTCGTTGAGGGGTGGATAATGAGTTAAGCTCTAGATGTATTTATTTATGGAACATCCAGTGTGAGAAGTCTAAGAGTCAGTTACAGATATGAGGCTAGAGAACAGCGAAGAAAGTATAGGGCTGGATATATAGTTCTAAGAATCATCTGCATAGAAATTGAGGTGTCTGGGTGGTACAGTAGAGAGAGCTTTGGTCCTTGAGTCAGGAAGACATGTTCAAATCTTTCCTCATACACCAGCTGTGTTACTAGGCAAATTTCCTCATCTGTAAAATGGATACCATGAGATGAAATTTATAAAACACTTCGTAAACCTTATGGTGCTATATAAATGCTATTATTACTATTATTGAATATCACTGATACATGAGAATGGATGAGAACACCAAAAGAAATAGTATAGAGGGAGAAGAAAAGAAGATGTGTGGGGAACCCTGGGAGATACTCACATTTAGCTTGCATGACGTGGAGGAATATCAAGCAAAAAAGACAGAAAGAGTAGAAGGAGAATCCGGAGAGATCAGTGTCACTAAAACTTAGAAGAGAATGTCAAGGAGGAGAGAGTGATCAGCAGTGTTAAAGGTGCAGAGAGGTCAGGGATGAGGATTGAGAAAAGACCAGTAGATTTGTAAATTAAGAGATCACTGGTAACCTTGGAAAAAACAGGTTTAGCTCAGTGATAAGGTCAGAAGCCAGGCAGCAGAGGGTCAAAAGAGTGAGAGGAAAGGTAGTGGAAGCAATAATTATAGACAGCCTTCTCAAGTTGTTTAGCCAGAGAAGAGAGGAGAGCTATAGGATGATTATAGCAGGGATGGACAGATCAAGTGAGAATTTTTCCAAGGATAGGGAGATATGTGAATTTGTGGGCAACACAGGGAAACATCTAGCTAGTAGACAGGAAGATTGAAGAATAGAGAGTAAGGATAATAGAGGGAGCAACCTGCTGGAGAAAATGAATAGAATGGGATCAAGAGTGCATACAGATAGGTTTGCATTGGCAAGGAGAAAGGCCACCTTCTTTATGTGAGGCAGGAGTAAAAGAGAAAAGAGTGGAAGAAGACCTCTGAGTCATTTGAGATGAGGTGATAGAGAGGAAGAGACTATCTTGTCAAATGGTCTTATTTTTTTCCAATGAAATATGAAGCAAGATTTTCAGTTGAAAGGCTGGGGAAAGAAGGAGCCATGGGAGATTGGAGGATGGATGAAAAGGTTTGGAAAAATCACTTTGTTGAATGGGATATTAAGGAGGTATAAAAAAATTTCCTTAATAGTTTTGGCAGTGGATGGTGGGAGTAATTCAAGGTTGAGGCTTTGTAAAGTTTAATCAGTGATAGTTTTGGGGGCAAGTGACTTGAGAATAGAGGGTAATATAAAGTTGGATTGGCTCACTGAAACGGAAGGGAAGAGAGTGAAAGTAGTACAAGGGTGATGGTTTGAGGAAAAACTGGGGAAAAGAAAAGTTAAACATTACATTGAGGATGAAGAAAAGGGTTAGGAGATCATAAAGCAGAGGGGAAAATAGACTGATCAGAGACTATGATCAGATAAAGGAATTTCAGAATTCATGAACATGGAAGCAGAATATTTGTGCATGATGGCAAGATCAGGGATATGGCCTTGTCTGTTTGTAGCTAAGGTGGAATTGAGGGGTAGGTCATGGGAAATGAATATGTAGTATATATGAGCATGTAGATAGTATCTGTCTACTCTCAGTCCTTGAGAATTAAGAGATTTCTGTGTTCCTTTCTGATTGTGAGGTCGGGTAGATAATGTAACTGATTTCCTCCATTTTTGTGGTATGATTTGATAATTCATATGAAACATAACTGAGGTGACTAAAGCATTATGCTTGCTCTATGTGTGGGTCACTTAGCTTATTTGTTGGTGAGTGTGGACATTAAGTAAGCAGTTGTCTCATGAATACATTCTGGGTGATCACAGGAGACCAAAAAAGCCAATGTATATGGGTTATTATAAATCCATTATTGCTCCGCAAATAACAGTATTTCCTTTTGAAAATGGTTTATTAGCATACCATTCAGATATAGAAAAGTAGTATGATGAAAAGAACTGTGGACCTAGATGTGAGTCCCAGCTTTGCCACTCAGTAGTTGTGTGACTGGTCAAAACATTTGACCTATTCAAGCCTCAGTTTCTTCATTTGTAAAATGAGGAGATTGGACTAAATGGCCATTAAGGTCCCTTCATGCTTTATGATTCTATAATTTCTAAGGCTTTTTCTAGCTCTTTATTTTGTGGCACATCTTCCATCCACAAATAAGGTACTAGCTCAAGTGACTAAGTGAAAGAGCTCTGGATTAGTTTTCTCCTCCTTAGAAATTATACTGCCCTTTTTTTGGGGGGTGGGGGAGGCTAATATTTTATGCTGCAACTTAGACATGTGTTGTTTAACAAAAAAAACAATAAAATCTCAAAAAAGATTGTTTTAAAAAGCAGTTTCTTGTTTGTAAGTAGATTTCTTGGAATAAATTTTCCCATAGAGATTATATTATAGAACTTCCAGGTCACATGAGCAGCAAGATGGAGGACTAGACCTTTTCTCTGATCCCTACAGTCTCTCAAACCTCTGCAAAATAGAGAATATGTGCCAAAGAGAAAGCAACTTCAGCTGTCTCCATGGTTTAGAATCCAAAAGAAGGTTTAAAAAAAATCCCAAACAAACCATAAACTGAGCTTAGTGATCTTGAGCTCACTGAGCACTTTACCCCCTCTTCCCATGCTACCAAACCAGGAAGCTGTACCAGCAGACTAAAGGATATGACACAGACTTTTAAGAAAACTAATGCTTAAATGCTGGTTCTTCCCCCACCCCCCAGGCCCTCCTTCTAAAGCTGTGGAGACTCTCTGGCTCCAGGCTGTGGAAGTTTGTTGAGGCAAGGACAGCTAGCTTGGCCATAGCTCTTCAGAGGCAGAAGTCTGCTGGGGCCTGCAACCTGGAAGCACCAGAACTGCAAAGCTCTGAACTGCCAGTGCTGCAGAAAACAGTGTTGCATAGCTCTCAACTTCTGTTGCCTGGGCCAGAAAATTGAGGTAGGCAGGTAACCAGAAGAGGATACCCTTCATGTGGGTACTGTACAGCACTCCATTAAGCCTGAGGGAAAGAGCACAGCATCTTAACTGAAGCCAGTTCTAACCACCCAGAAGTTAGTTGGGACAGAGACCTAGGTTAGTGAAACATGAACCTTGAACCATTGCCCAGTGTGGAAGGATCCTGAGATGCTCTGAGATCCAATGTCTAAGGAAACCACAGTCAGATGAAAGGGAATCATCCAATGAGTGATAAGGAAAATAAGAGGAAAAAAAGACTGAAATTACTTTTGACTTTCCACATAAACAGATAAATCAACAGGAAAAACAATAAGAAGGAAATATGACCACTGGATCTAATAAACAAATTTAGGCATCAATGAATGAATGCTACAAGGCAAAGGAAGGTGATACAACTCTTGAGACAGAGGACCCTGTGGAATTTCCGGAGAACATGGAACCACAGCATACTGTTGCTGAGTTGTTTTTTTTTTAAAGAAAAATGAGAATTGAGAGAGTAGAATTTATGCTTCGCACAGCAGAAATAATTGAGCAGAATAGAAAAACTGGAATCTACAATGGCAATCCTCACCACAGAAACAAAAGAGAAAATAAGAGATTATGAATGCAAATACCCAGAAGTGAAGGACAACCTACAAGAAGAGAAGCAAAAAACAATCATATTAAAAGAAAATATGTGCACTATGCAAGCAAAACATACTGATCTTGAAGACATAATATATAGAAACAACCTAAGGATCATAGATCTCCAAGAACATAACAGGACAAAAATATCTTAACACCATAATGAAAGAAATGATAGTAGAGAACTTCCTAGAAATTCTAACCATAGAAAATGAAATTGTAATCAAAGGAATTCATAGATCACCTCCAGGAAAAAAATAATAAATTCTGCAAGTCATTAGGAGAAAGATCTTAAAATACAAAGGAAAGGACATTGAAATGATATCTAGACCTCAGGTGAGAAATCTCGGCTTCAAGGCCGCATTTGACCTTCTAGGTTCTTTTATTAAGGGGATTTGTTCTGTGAAATTTGGATCTAGTCAAAGGGCTGCACTTGAGGACCTAGAGGGCCACATGTGGCCTTGAGACCACAGGTTCCCCACCTCTGACTATTCTCAATCTTATTAGAAAGTAGAAGGAGGGAATGGAATAATATATTGCAAAGAGTAATAGAATTCAGGATGTAGCCCAATGGTAACCCAGTCTGTGAATTTGCACTTAACCATTCAAGAAAAAAAGGTGGACATTCAATAATCAATAAGAGTTTGAAACTTTTTTAGGAAGAAAAGCAAAACTGAAGAGATGGTTTATTCTTTGAACACCCCAGACAATAGAAATGTAAGAGGAGTGCATAAATGTGGGAGGCAAGGATAGCAGCAGAAGCAGAGTGAGGACAGTAAGAGACTTATTTCTTAATGAATGTGAGGAGGGAGGAGCCAAGAAGGCTGAGTAAAGATAAGAACTCACCTGAGCTTTCCCCGCAACCTTTCCAAATACCTTTAAAAAGAGTCCCCAGAAAGACAAAGTGAAACAGATTTCCAGCCCAAGACAAGCTCGAAGGTCGACAGGAAAGGTCTGTTGCACAAGTGTGAGAGAGGAGTGTTGTCCAGCATATACTACACCAGTGCAGAGTGGGCCCCAGCAAACATGGAGCAAGCCTTGGGGTGACAGGTTCACTGGTAGCAGTAGTGGTTTCCACACTTCTCAGCCTACAGATGCCAAAGACAATTTAGAAGGTCAGCAAAAAAGTTCTGTCAGACCTAGGTGAGAGAGGAGCACAATTGTGTGCAGCTTATGCCAGGACAGCCCCAGCCCCAGCAAACCAGGAGCAGGCCTTGGGAGTGACTGAATCAGCAGCAGCAGCTTCTGGAACTCTCAGCCTCCAGACAATAAAGGGATTGAACAGCTGGTCAGAAGGAGGTTACGGGTCTTTTTTGCTAGCACTGAGGCAGGGCTCTGTTGCTTTGCTCATACTTGAATCTGGATTGCAGTTCTGGATTGCAGTCCTGGGTGGCAGTCCTGGGACAAGGAGGAGCAGTAGCATAGCAGAACTTGTGGCAGCAGTGGAGAGGGGAACCTTCTCACGGTTCCAGGGTAGAAAAGAGTGCCTGTGGTCTCTCATAGACCAGAGCACAGGGACAGTAGAGTAGTAAACACCTCTGCTTAGATCATACCACCTTGGAAGAATTAAAAACTTACAGAATTACTGAAGCTTGGGACAGTTCACATTCCACACTGGAAGCAGAGCCCTACCTTAACAAAGAGTTAAAAATTCAAGTAATAGGCTGGGAAAATGAGCAAACAAGGGGGAAAAAATTATGACTATAGAAACTGTGACAAGGAAGATCAAAAGACATTCAGAAGAAGACAGCAAAGTCAAAGCTCCTACCTCCAAACCCTCCAGGAAAAATATTAATTGGTTTCAGATTGTGGAAGAGCTCAAAAAAGGATTTTGAAAATCAAGTAAGAGAAGTAGAGTAAAGATTAGGAAGAGAAATGAGAGTGATACAAGAAAATCATGAAAAACGAGTCAGCAGCTTGGTAAAGGAGACACAGAAAAAAATACTGAAGAAAATGACACCTTAAAAAACAGACTAGGACAAATGGTAAAATAGGTCCAAAAAGCCAATAAAGAGAATGCCTTAAAAAGCAGAATGGGCCAAATGGAAAAGGAGGTCCAAAAGCTTACTGAAGAAAATAATTCCTCAAAAATTAGAATGGAGAAAATGGAAGCTAATGACTTTATGAGAAATCAGGAAATCATAAACCAAAACCAAATGAATGAATGAATGAAAAATAGAAGACAATGTGAACTATCTCATTGGAAAAACCACCGACCTGGAAAATAGATCCAGAAAAAATAATTTAAAAATTATTTGACTGAAAGCCATGATTCAAAAAAGAGCCTAGACATCATCTTTCAGAAAATTATCAAAGAAAACTGCTCCAATATTCTAGAACTAGAGGGTAAAATAGAAATGGAAAAAATTCACCAATCACTTCCTGAAAGAGATCCCCCAAAATGAAAACTCCCAGTAATATTAGCCAAACTGCAGAGTTCCCAGGTCAAAGAGAAAATATTGCAAGCAGTGAGAAAGAAACAATTCAAGTATTATGGACCCACTATTAGTATAACAAGATTTACCAGCTTCTACATTAAAAGATCAGAGAGCTTGGAATATGATAGTTCAGAGGGCCAAGGAACTAAGATTATAACCAAGAATCACCTACCCAGGAAAACTGAGTATAATTCTTCAGGAGAAAAAAATGGATTTTCACTGAGGTAGAGCAATTTCAAGCATTCTTGAGAAAAGACCAGAGTTAAATAGAAAATTTGACTTTCAAATCCAAGACTTGGGAGAAGCGTGAAAAGGTAAGCAGGAAAGAGAAATCATAAGAGACTTATTAAAATGAAATAATTTACATTCCTACATGGAAAAATGATATTTGTAACTCATTATTAGAGGAGTTAAAGGGAGTATATATAGACAGAGGCAACAGGTGTGAGTTGTATATGAAGGGATGATATCTTAAAAATAAAATTAAGGGGTAAAAGAGGAATGTAGTGGGAGAAAGAGAATGGGAGAGGTAGAATAGGGTAAATCATCTCACATAAAAGAGGCAAGGAAAAACTTTCATAGTGGAGGGGAAGAGAGGGGACGTGAGAGGGAGTAAGTGAACCTTACTCTCATCAGAATTGGCCCAAAATGGAAATAACATATACATTGAATTGGGTATAGAAATCTAATGTAAGACAAAGTAGGGGGGAAGAGGATACGAGAAGGCATGGTGATAGAAGGGAGGGCAGATTGAGGGAGGGAGTAGTCAGAAGCAAAACATGTTTGGGGAGGGATAGGGTGAAAGGAGATAGAGAATAGAATAAACGGGGTGGGACTAGGATGGAGGGAATTATAGTTAGTCTTTCACACATGACTATTTTCCATGTTTGGTATGATTACACATGCATAACCTGTATCAAATTGCTTGCCTTCCCGGTGGGGGGGTAGGGGAGGAGGAAGGGAGAGAATTTGGAACTCAGAGTTTCAAAAAATGATTTTTAAAATCATTTTGACATTTAACTGGGGAAAAATAAAATACAAAATGAAAATTAAAAAAATAAGTATACATGAAGAGACAAGGGTGAGGGTGGAAATTTTATAGAGCTAACAGTGAAGAGGCAGATGGAGGCATCAGGGACAGAACCTGGTGATGCCCTGCCTAAAGGTAAATTAGGCTGGTTTTTTTGGGGGGGGGAGGGATCTACATTACAATATGAAAGCCTCCATAAAAGGGAGACATTGGAGCAGGGGTGTAGAGAAGGGTCTGTGGTGCACTGGGGTTAAATCAAGTGCTAGCAATGAGGGAAAGATGATTTCTATGGTTTCAGAAAGAAAAGAATAGACAGAGGAGTGGGTGAGGTCTTGGTGGGGGGAAGAGAAAAAAGAGGGCAAAGGACAGAGGCCTTACTTTGAAGGTAGGAAGAGGTTCCATTGATGAATGCCTTTGGGTGAAAAGAGATAATTTGGTGAAGGTAAATGAATACTTTAGACTAGATGGGGCCTGGAGGATTTGGTGCTTGAAAAATCTACTTGTATTATATTGGGAGGGAAAGATGGGAGTTGGAATCCTTGGGGGCAACTAGCATCTGGAGGAGCAGGAGGGCATGGACAAAGGGTGGACATTTCCAGGCAAATGTAGGAAAAAATGTCTACAAGGGAGGGTATACATCAGTGATGAGCTGCATAATCAGGATGTAATGGGAAGGGACCCTATCATGGGGCAGTGGCTTTTTGACACCTGCAATAATTGGCATTGAGTGATATACTATGGAAAGGAGGAATCCAAGATCTACAAGGCAATGGCAGAAAGTGCCTTGAGAAGAGAGCCTAGAATGGTTATCTTTGCATGAAGAAAATAGAGCAAAGAAAGAAACTAGTTAATTACAAGGGTCTTGAATCAGAGAATGAGGGTCTAGAATAAGCAGAAAGAGAAGATGAGTAATGAAAAGAGTGAGAGAAATTTCTTTTTGAAAAGGGTACAAAAATGAAATTAAAAAACAGAAAATCTAATGAACAGGATTAGCTGAAGGGAAGAAGAGGAAGGGGGCATCTTCTAAACTGAAAGTAAAAGAAGAGGATGAAATGTATAACCAGATCAAAACAGGAGAGAAAAAAAAGGAACTAATAAAACCCTAAAGGGAGAGGAGTAACAAACAAGAAGAAGGAATTGGAGGTGAGAGGAAGAGAGACAGTGGGAACAGGGCCACCTTGAAAAAAGATTAGCTGGAGGAACATAATATTGTACATATTTAGCAGGAGGGGAAAAATCATATCTTGAAAAGAAAAAACAATTTTAAAAACAGATGGATGAAAATATAAACCTAATTCTTATAATTTTAAATGTGAATAGATCAAGCAATCCAATAAAATAGATTCAAAAGTGACAGATTTAATCAGTTGATCAATATTCATTAAACACCTATGGGCCAGACACCACTAAGTGCTACAAAGATACAAAGAGGCAAATGAGAGTCTTTAAGAGTCCTTATTCACAAGGAGATTACAATTTAATGGAGACAACATACAAACAAGTAAATATGATACAAGTTATATGCAGGATGAATAGGCAATAATTACCAGGAGGAAGGCAGTGGAATTAAGGCGAAGGGGATAGGGAAGGCTTCCAGTAGAAGGTGGGATTTTGATTAGGACTTGAAACAAAACCTTACAATCTGTTGCTCATAAAAAAACATTTTAAAAACAATGACATACACAAAATAAAAACTGAGGGGATAGAAAAAAGTTAGTATCACTCAAATCTAGAAAAACTGGAGTTGCCATCATGCTATCAGACAAAGCAAAAACCTTAAAAAAAAATAAAAAAGAGATAAGCAAGGAAACTATATTATGCTGAAAGGAAACCTAGAAAACATACCAGCATCAGTAATAAAACATATGTTCTGAGTGTCATAACATCCAAATTCGTAAAGGAATCTGAGCTCCAAGAAGACATAGTAACACCATAGTGACTATAGACTTATGTGCTTTTCTGTCAGTTTTGGATAAGTCTAAGAAAAGATAAACAAAAAGGAAAATGTAGAACTGAACAAATTTCTGGAGTAACTAAGAGTTAAAAGACTCATGACCTCTAAATGGGACAGCAGAATAATATAGGTGTGTATGTATATGCATATATTTATGTATATACATATACATACATATAATCTCTATACCACAAGGAACTTTTACAAAAACTGACCATGTATAAGGGCACAGAAACATTGCAAACAAATGTAAAAAGGCAGAAAGTTATAGACTGTAATTCAATTCAAATAGAAATTGATTCAAATGGAAGGCTGAACAATGAGATCTTAAACAATGAGTGATTCAAAGAACAAATCACAGAAATAGTGTGTAAGAGATGATACTGATGAAAGAGCATATCAAAATATTTTGATTGCTGCTAAAGAAGTCTTCAGGGGAAAAGCCATATTCTTATATTTTTACGTTAACAAAATAGAAAAAGAGAGGATTAATGAACTGAATATGCATTTTAAAAAATTAGAAAATCAAAAAGAAACCTAAAATAAGTATAAAAGAGGAGATACTAAGAAGTTATATGAGAAATAGATAAATTGGAAGCAAAAAACCCTCCTAGAACTGATAAGTAAAGCTAAAAGTTAATTCTTTGAAAAAGACTAAATCAATCAGTAATCCCTTACCTAATGTGATTAAAAATAAGAGATCAGGAAATCTTACCAATAAAATAGCAAATGAGCAAGGTGAAATCATAAGAAAATCAGAAGAAATAAAAAGATCAGAATATGTTATACAGTGTATATGCTAACAAAACTGAGACTACAAGTAAATAGAGGAATATCTTCAAAAATATAAAATACTGAAACCCAGATAGAGATCTTAAATAACTTGGTCTCAGAACAGGAAATAGGTTTAACTGTAGAGGAATGATCAAAGGAAAAAAACAAAACAATTGGTCCTGATGGATTTATAAGAGAATTCTGTTTTACTTTTATAGTTAGGATTCATAACTTCACTAATTGTTCTTGGAAATTGAGAAAGAACCCTACCAGCATCTTTTTTTATAAGACAATGTAGTCCCAATACTTAAGCCAGGCAAAGAAAGCCAGAATGTACCCTATAGGCCAATGTCATTAATAAACATTGATTCAACAATTTTAAACAAAATCCTAACAAACTATAGCAATTTATCCAAGAAATAATTTATTATGATCAAGTGGGATTTATTCTAGGGATGCAAGGATTTTACAACAGAAGGAAAACAATGAGCATAATTAATCATATTAAAAACCCTCACATCCAAAACCACACCATCATCTCGGTGGTTGCAGGAAAAACAACAACAGCAACCAACTTTTGAACGTATAAAAAATACCAGCACTTTTGCGTCTCATACCGTGAAAGTCGCCTGTCCAAAGCAGGGCTCGCAGCTCGGCCGCGGGTAGGGGCCTGAGCCTCTGCAGGCAGGCCGGACTAGGCACGGGCTGACGGCGACTGGTGGGGGCGGGTCACGCTACAACCGAGCACGTGCAGGGGCAGCCCTGCGTGTCTTGCCAGCAGCCTGAAAACCCTTTGGGGGGCCGCAAGCGGCCGTTGCGCAGGCCTGATCTAAAAGTGAGAGCCAGCGTCACGGATAATGAAGACACGCTAGAACCTTCTTCAGTAAATATGGGAATGAAGCAAGGTTGCCCACTTTCCCCGCGTCTGTTTTATATCGTTCTGGAAATGCTAGCAATAACAATAAGACAAGAGAGAGAAATAGTTAAGAGGAGATAAAACTTGTTTGATGATGGTGGTTTTCTTGGAAAATTCCAGGAAATCAGTAAAGGTACTAATGGAGACAATTGCTTCAGCAGATTGACAGGCTGTAAAATATATCTGCAAAAATTAACAGCATTTCTGTATGACAATGACAAAACACAAGAAGCAAAAATAAAAGGGGAAATTCCATTCCAAATAACTACAAAATATATGAACTGTCTGGAGATCAGCGTTCCAAAGCACATAAAAGATTTGTAAAGATTCAATTACTAAGTTCTTAAGGAAACAAAGGAACAACTTCAGCTGGAGGAATATTCAGTGCTCATGGCAAGGCTGTGCCATTATGATAAAAATGACAATCCTACCGAAATGAATTTGCGCTTTTAATGCTATATGAATAAAATTACTAAGGGGATGCTTTACAGAACTTGGTAAAATGATAAAAATTCATTTGGAAAAACCAAATATTAAGGGAAATGATGAAATGAAGTAAGGGCAAAGTGGAAATACCACTTCCAGGTCTCAAAGTATATTGTTTAGCACAGTTACATCACCTGGTGTTGGTTAATGAATAGAGAGATAGATCAATGGAGCAGATTAGACCAGGAGAATCATAAACAGTAGAACTCAATAATGCAGTGTTTGATCACTTGGAAACCTGAATTACCTGGGAAAAAACTCACTATTTGATTTAAACAAAACAAAACAAAAGAAAAACTGTTGGGAAAACTGGAAAAGTAGTCAAGCAGACATTAGGCTTAAATAATACCTTACACCACACTCCACAATAGATTCTAAATGGGTATATCACCTTAATATTAATGGTTATACAGCTAACAAAATTAAAAGAGAAACAAATCCTATACCTCTCACAGCTATGGGTAAGAGATGTATTCTTAACCAAAGAAGAGAGGAAATTACAAAAAATAAAATAGATAATTTTGATTAGTTGAAACTGAAAAGTTTTGCACAAATAATGTAATGTTCAGGATTAGAAAGAAAGTGGTAAAATGGGAAAAATTCTTTGGATCATATTTCCCGGATAAGGATTTGATAACCAAGATATGTAAACAATTAATAAAAAATAATGAGTTATAGCCATTCCTTAGTAGATAAATGGTCAAAGAATACGAACAAACAGTTCCCAAAAGAACTGCAAAGTATTCACAGCCACATTAAAAACATGCTTCAAGTCACTAATAACAAGAAAAAATGCGAATCAAAACAACCCTGACGTTTCATCTCACATCCTGCAAATTGGCAAAAATGACAAAAAATGTTAACAGAAGGAGCTGTGCAAAGATAGGCACATTAATATATTGTTGGTGGAGCTGTGAAATGGTACCACCATTTTAGAAAGCAGTTTAGAATCATGCAAATAAAGTGACTAACATCCAAACTTTGAACTAGAGACTCCATTACTGGGCTTACACCACCCCAAAGAAGCCATGCCATCGGTGAGAAAAAATTCCCTGTATGCTCTAAAATATTTATAGCAGCATTTTTTGTGACAACTAAGAATTGGAAACAAAGTAGATGTACATCAGTTGGGGAATGGCTAAACAAATTGTGGTTATGACTGTAATATTACTGTGCTATCAAAAATGATGTGTTATGAATATAAAGAAGTATAGAAAGATCTATATGAAACTGACACAGAGTGAAGTAAACAGAGCCAAGAAAACAATATACCCAGTAACTATAGCAATGTATGTTGAAAGAACAATGGCAATAAAAAAATTAAATGAAACAAAACCATAAACATCAAACAGGACTTTCAGTCTCAAATGAGAAAATACTCTGTAGTCTACCCCTTCATGGAGGTGGGAGGTCTACAGGTATTACATATTGCACATATTTTGGTTCATTTTCAATATATTAATCAATTAAATTAATGTTAACTTTTCTCCTTTCTAAAAAATTACTATTTGCCATATATAAGGTGGCTTTCTGGGAACAGGTATGGAAAGGATACAGGGGATACTATGGTTATATGAAAAACAGAAAATAATAAAAATTTATTTTTTTAAGAAATATAAAGGGTGGTTAGATAATTAGGTACAAAGGCTTTTATCTAATGTAGTGTAACTGAACTATGCCATTGTGTCTTGAACAGGAAACTTTTTGTAGGGGAAAGGAAAAATGCTTTCTACCCTTTTTCTTACTGCAGAACTTATTTGTAGACTTATATTTAAAAGTTTGTCTTTGCTACCATCTGTAAAAACAGATCCTATCAACCAAATGTTCTCCAGTTTTGTTTGACATAAATAATAAGAATTGCTTCTAACAGATCTGATCATTAAACACAGGTGATTTATTTTGCTTTAATAAGTATTTCTTACACATTTTTCTGCAGCACTTTCCTCCTTTTTTGTACACCAAGCCTATTGTGCTCTTATAGTGGTATGCATCCTTTCCTGTGACTCCACTGTGCAGGCCTGCTTTAATTTCCAAGTACTCCAAAATTACTCCTTCTCTTCCCCCCCCCCCCCCCCAAATGTGAGAGAGAAACCCTTCTAGCTTCTGTGGAGCTTTCTGTTAAACTTTTGGAAGCCAGCAATATGTGTGAATTAGTTCATTCAGAAATGTGAACCTGTTCTGGAAGTAGGTATTTGAATTTTTAAAAATTATGTTTGTTAAATGAACTTCTAATTGTTGGAATTTCAGACTGAGTAATAATGTGAATTTAAGCATTGCAGTTTGTTTGGGGAAATGAATATGGTTGGACTAGAGCCCTTTTAAAAGCTGACATTGTGATTCTCTGGCATGAATGGAGAGATAGATCAATGGAACATCCTTGCCTGAGAAAGGCAGTCTGCCAGGCATTCCTTTAGGTGTTATTTCTTTTAGGCCCTATGAATTCTCTAAAAGTTTAGCTTTCTCCTCCCCACCTACCTACCCTCAACTCCTGGCCCTTTTCTCTTCCCCCCCACCCACTGACCCCATATAGGCGACTAGACCATTAATATGTATGGGTCAAGTAAGTCAGGGGCTGCCAGTAATCTAATTTCTTGTGACAAATGTGCCAGCATTTTTAAACATTTTGAACATTAATAAAAAGCATTAATTCAGTAATTTCAATGATACCTTATAAATAATGAGCAAGCTTTAACATTTGTAACCATTTTTAATTGTGAGAAAAAAAACCTTTTGAAGTTTGTAATGACTTTTCAGGAATTTTTTTTTTTGCACGTTATTTGTTAGAAAATTTTCCTTGGTAATTGGTAAATGGAGTTCAACGAGAATTTATTAATTACCTACTTAATATATGCAAGACACCATGCTAGACTCAGAGTACAAATAAAAAGACTTCTTCCTGAAAGTACCGTCTATTATAATGGAAGGGATGCAACTTGGAAATAGATAGTAATACAGGGTAACTTGAGGAATATATTGTAAGCTACCAGCTGGGGTATCAAGAAAGGGTTTAGTTAAGACATGAAGCCTGACATTCCAGGCATTGGGGATAACCTATACCTCCACAGAAACATAAGATGGAATGTCCAGTTTAAGGAACCTGGAGAATATTGAGTAGGCCAGTTTGGCTGCATTGTATAATATATGAAAGACAGTAATAATGAAATATTTAGGTAACACACATCAGTTTGTCATAAGGAATCACAGATTTAGACCTAGAAAAGAACCTAGAGATGATCTAGGTTAATTGCCTGCCTCCACCCTCATTTTATAAGCGAGAAAATAGACCCAGAGAGATTCAGAGATTTGCCAAAGGTCCTACACAGGTAGGATATAGCAGAAACAGAATTCACACCTAGGTCCTCTTACTCTAAATCTAATATTCTTTCAGTTGCATGTTTACTCTTGGAACATACTTTTATTCCCATTATTACATCTTAGAATATTAAGGTTTTTTCATAAATATCATACAAATTTTATGAGTGTTATTCTGTGGTTGTATAGCAGTTAAGAGTAGAATTGACAAAAACAAATTAATGGCATTTCTCTGAAGAGTTATTTGTGGTTTTGTGCAGAGTATTCTTCTCAACTTCTGTCCCCATCCCTTTTCCCCTCACTGGACCCAGGAGAGTAGGGCACACCCCATATTTCTCAATGCTCCTTTGATCCCCTCCCCCTGACGCCAGCACTTATCAGTAACTTCCTTTGAGATTCATTCCACTGTTTTGCTTTATCCAGGTCCTTATAGTGATCATTCTTCCCTCAAGGAGTTTAGTACCTGGTTCAGTCTCTTTCTTCTTTAACCTTCCTTACTCTCATACCTGGAGTCTTCAATGTACCCATGGCTTCCTTTGGCTTCTCAGTTTTCATTTTCTTTCAGCCACACACAAAGAAGGTCATATCCTTGATCAAATCAGTGGGAACCTCTGTAACTCTGGAATTATCCTTAAATTTCTCTTTCTACCACACACCTGCTTAATTCATCCTTCTTTATTGTGACCGTTAGTTACTTTTCCCCTCCCTGCTCCCTATTTCATCATCCCTTCTCTGGCATCACTTTTCTCCCTCTTTACTCTTCTATAGTTTTGACTATATTGTTTTCTGCCTTTGAATGCTTTGCTGTTTCCCCCTTATCCAACCCTTGTGGCTCATCTTTTACTAAAATTCCACTCTGGGTTGCTGTCACCATCTACTTTCTCTGCTCCTTGTGAGCTTCTGAAATGGATGTCACACAACTCCGCTGACTGAACTTATTACAAATTTATTTTATCTAATATTAGTGGAGCCCCACTGCTACATGGGAATTCTTTATTCTTACCTGATTGACTTTCTTATACTCCTCACTTAAATATTCCAAAACTTTTTTTCCCCTTCTGTACTACTTCTCACGTCCTGCTTTATTAAAAATCAATTAACAGTCATTTGCTAAGTGCTTACTATTTTTCAGGCAGTGTGCTAAGTGCTGGGAATACAAAGAAAAAACAAACAAAAAGGATTCCTCCCCCGAACTGCAACCCTACACCTGAGAATTCTGCTGCCTCATTCTCTGTCCTCTCTTTGTTATAGTCTGGCAAATGTGGTTCTTCTTGTCAAGGTTAATCGTCTAATTGTTCCCTTGTTCCTTCTATTCTCTGTGAGCTTTGCCTCTTCATCCCTGTTCTCTCATCTTCAGTCTCTATCTCCTTAATCTTTCCTCTTGGCCTACAAACAATGTATAGATCTTCCATCTTTACCAAACCAATCAAGCAAAACTCCTTCACTTGACCTTCACATCCTCTTAGCCTGTTATCATATGACTCTTTTCCCCTAGCAACCAAATTAACCGGAAAAAAAAAACCCTTTCTACATTCTTTGCCTATACTTCCTCACCTCCTACTCTCTTTTCAACCTCCTGCAGCCTGGCTCCAGCTCCAGCACTTGACAGAAACTGTCCTTTCCAAAGTTACTATCAATCTCTTAGTCGCAAAATCAGTAAGTCTGTAGGTTGCATCCTTCTTGACATCTTTGTAGTTTTTGAAACTGCTGACCACCTTTTCCTGGATACTCTATTCCCTATTTTTTAATTGCTTTTACCTGATTCTTTTCCTACAAGTCTGATCCTTCTCAGTTTTCTTTCCTGCATCTTAACCCATGGTTTCTCTTGCAGGCTAACTGTAGGTATCTCTCCTTTCCAGGATCAGTCTAAAGTACTCTCCTTTTCTCTTTACTCATTCTTACTTGGTGATCTCATCAGTTCTCATGGGTTTAGTTATTTTTTTCTATGCACATGACTCCGAAATTTGTACTTTCTACCCTCTTCTCCTAAATTTCAGTCCTGCCTCACCAGCTGCTAGCTGGATATGTCTACTTGGATGTTGCATCTGCACATCTCAATCTCAGCATGTCCAAAATGGAACTCTTTCTCCTTCTCTCCAAATCCACAATTCAAAAATTTTCTTTTTTGTTGAGGGTACCAGTATCTTTCTAGTTACCCACTTCCAAAGTCTCTTGAGTCATTCTTTACTTTTCCCTTTCTTTCAACCCCCTTATTCATTTAGTTACCAGGTCTCGTCAGCTTGACCTTCACTATATTTCTTCTCTTTCCCAAATTACTACATTAATTTAGGGCCTTGTTAATAATTCTCATATCTGGTCTTTTATAATAACTTTCTAATAGATTTCTTGTTTCCAGACTGTCCCATCTCTGATCCAAAAGCTGTCAAAATAATCTTCAAATTCACAGGCATGACCATATCACTCTACTGCTCAAGAATTCTAAGTACTTCCTTATTGCCTCTGAGGAAAAAATATAGTATAAACTTGACTTATCAGCTTGATATGTAAAACCTTCCATAGTCTGATTTTAGTCTCTCTTCTCAGACTTATTTCAGTTATTCCCCTTTACATGCTTTATGTTCCAGTCAAATAGTCTGACAATATTTTTTTTTCGAAATTGAGGTTCTATTTCATGACTCTGTGTCTTCACATTTTTACACAGCATGTCTTGTGTCTGAAACACATTTTCCCCCATCACTTCAGTCTCCTAGAATCTTTTGAATTATTCAGGGCTCAGTACAGGTATTTGTGGAAAGCTTTTCCTGGTCCTTCTAGTTGTTTATACTTTTTCCTGTTTCAAAATTATCTTGTCCATTCTTATTTGTGTAAGTGTATCTCTTCTGCCATCTGGAATGTATACTTCTTGAAGGTAGGGACTTTTATCTGATTCTCAGTTCCTTGAATGTAGAAATCACTTAATACTTAGTGAATTGAATTCTTCTCTGTTAAATATGGGGGGGAGGAAATACGTAATTTAAAACTTACAGAATAAAAATAATAGTTTATGGAACTTCATTGATTAAAATAAGTTGTTTTATGGAAAAAATAAAAATGTGTTTTTCAGGCTGCAGAAGATGTCAATGTTACTTTTGAAGACCAACAAAAGATTAACAAATTTGCACGGAATACTAGTAGAATCACAGAACTGAAGGAAGAAATAGACGTTAAAAAGGTATTAGGAAAATGTTAAACTTCATAGTTGGAAAAAAAATGAATGTGATTTTAGTGATGCATTATAGTTTCTTTTAATACTGTGAACTCAGAAACTAAATGTAGAAATCTAGAGGGAATTGTGGTATTGATATCTTGAATAAAAAGTTCCACTTTTTAAATCCTCTTAAAAGTTGATTAGGTGGGGTTTTGTTTTTCCATTTGGTTTTTAATGACCTTTGGAGATAAAATCTTTTATAAACTGGAACCACCTTGTCTCCAAATGAAAGTTATTTGCTGCTTGTATTTGTGATAACTAATATTAAAAAATCTTCTTTTCACGGCTGTTTTCTCTTGGATTTATAGAAACAGCTTCAAAATTTAGAGGATGCTTGTGATGACGTAATGATGATGGATGAAGATTCTTTAATGATTCCCTACCAAATTGGTGACGTTTTTATTAGCCACTCTCAAGATGAAACTCAAGAAATGTTGGAAGAAGCTAAGGTATGTTAGAAATCTTTCTGTGTGTGGTTTTTGTTTGCACTGTAATTCCAGACATTATGTTTTTGTATGTTGATTTTAAAAAATTAAAATCGACCCTTATACTTTCACTTCTGAAACAGTTAAGCATACAACCATGACTAAAATTTATATCAAGGCTCTTGGTTCTGAAAATGGTGATATATTTGAATGTAATTACCAAATTGCCATGTTGTTCATTTGCTTCTCATTAAGTCTTAACTTTTAAGTCTTCTTAAATTTTATTTTTGGTATAATTCTTCAGAAATCATTTAAGAATAACTTGAATGGAATTGCTACTAACCAGTTACCTTTTCCTTTTCCAGAAAAATTTGCAAGATGAAATTGAAGCATTAGAATCCAGAGTTGAATCAATCCAGCGGGTGTTAGCTGATTTGAAAGTTCAGTTATATGCAAAATTTGGGAGCAACATAAACCTTGAAGCAGATGACAGTTAAAAGTTTTCTAAATATAAATTTTTTATTTGTTTAATAAACTTGAATATTGGTAACAATGAATTCCATTCTTCATATGATGTTGAAATCAAATCAGCATTTTTTCTTTAAAAAAAATTCAGTCTTTTATTTAATGAAAACTTGCCTATTTTCACATGTCTTGCTTATTTATTTTATATTTTTTAAAGAAAAAGCAGTATACATCTGTGTATTTTGCATAATAATTTCAAGATTAGGGTCTTTGTGTCCTGTTTATTAAAGTCAGTTAAGCAATCTTTGTATGCTTCTATATTATCATTTAGAATTTTTAATCTAACATTTTCATTTACAGGGTTAATAACAATTGTATGTCTTTATTTCTGTTGGGAATGCTTTGCATTGGTATCTCCTCTACGTGGGTAACAATAGTGAAGAGCACATCTGATGAGAAATTAACCGTAAAAAGTAGGATTAAAGTGTATGGTTTCCAGTTGCATTAACCATACTTCCTTCTCAGTGAAAGCATTATCAGAAAAGCATGATCCATGTGCTTATTTTTGCTGTGGTCATTTGATTATAGAAAATAATTTGGTGTCCTCTTTTAGTAGGTACTATCTTTTAATAAAAGGGTAAGTAAAGTAAGGTTAGACTATAGTAGCACATTGCACATGGAAGGGCTTTAGAACATAGATTGCAGGGCATTAAGAGACTTTACAAATTATCTACTCCAGCCCCTTCATTTTTACAGATGAGGAAATTAAGACTCAGAGAGGTTAGTGACCTACTAACTTAAAAAACAAGTTAACACTAGTAATAAGAACACATATTTGAGTTCCTTCTAAATTCAACATGAAGGTCTATATTACCAATCCAATATTTCTTACCTGTTACATTTGGTATTTGATAAATGTTGATAATTAAATATATATTTTTAAAAGCCTGCTAGTACTTCCAAAGAGAAATAAACTCATTTTTAAAGAACATCAAAAAGCACATTTTTCTCTTTGGGAAATCAGAAAGGAACTCAGGTATTTTGATAATTTCATTGCATTAACTTTCCAGCAGATGGCACTGATATGCCAAAGTACTAATTTAAATACTTTGATATATAATAGGAATATTTTCCATTAAATATTCACTTGCTGCCAGAGAAAAGTTTGCAAGGCTAAAAATGAATATGTGTTTTTGTGTTACATGCTAATATTTAAAATTTTTTTTTGGTCCAAACGTATGATTTCATTAGTGTAGAGAACTCCTAATACTGAACTTTCCCTTCCAACGGAGAACAGCCTTTGGTTTGCAGTTTGATTTTGGAGAGTTACCTGGAGCACTGAGAGGTTAAGTAATTTACCCAGAATCTCCCAGCCTTTGGGCTTGAGAGGCAGAACTGGAGCCAGAGTTTCTTGCTTCACACCTCTTCCCTACCCTCAGGGCAAGCCTTTTGAGGAATCAAGATTTATCAAACACACCGAAAAAAACTAACACTTGCATGTAGTCTCCTTGAAATAATTGAGAAAGTGGAAAGCAGAAGTGGAAAAATGTTCATAAAATGAAAACAAAAATCTTTTAAAGTTTAAAGAAACTGTATAGCTACCAAAAAAGCAGAGGATGTTCTGAGGCCTGAGGATTTTATAACTCACTTGTGAAGAGTTTGCGTTGAAATTCACCAGTGTAGAAAGAAATAACTTGTCTGTCTTAATGATTTACAGTTTTAAGAAAAGTGAAAGGGTTAGGTCATACAGTTGCACTTTGTCAGTTTTCCTCCCCGCATATATGTATATTCTGTTGGTAGTTTTTGTTTTAATTTTTTTCCCCACAGAACGGTGACAGTAGTACTATCACTTCCTTATTCAGGAAATTGTTTTTATTAATAAAGCCCCTAGAGATCATCTTTTCCATGAGCTAGCCCAGATTTCAACTCACTAGTACCCCTTCAGCTTTTAAGTGACTGTACCTTTTTCCTTGTCAGAATTGCCACACTGTAGTGAAACTAATACAGGGTTTTATTCATTTACCAGTTTCTTAGATTAAAGAGGGTTATTCTAAAGGACAATTGGGAAATTTGCGGAGTGAGTAGGGAAGCTGGCAATATATCATAGTAGGGTAAAAGTGTATATACAACATCTACCCTTTGGACAGATCATCTATAAGGGAATCAATTTGCTTTTCTGTAAAATAAAAGGGTTGGTCCAGGTGAGCTCTTAAGGTCTCTTCTAACTCAGATGTTAGCACTTTATGATATGGAAACACCCTCCACTAATGCAGATCTTCATTTGGTCTTTAACTCAAAGTCCTAGAAAGCTGGCTGGGGGACTGGCATGATACAGGCAATAGATGTTAGAGGCAGGGCTTGAACCCAGGTATTCCTAACTCTAAGGCCAGCCCTCCATCTACGCTGCTGTGTTGTCTTTCTTCTTTGAGGTTACCAGCTGAAAATCTACACAAAACAGCCACCTCTCTTGCTCTGTGTGTGTGTGTACACATGCATACATATATTAGGAGGTGTGTTTATACACACACACACACACACATCAAAGGGTTGTGTGTGTAAGTGTATATATATATGTATACATATGTCTGAGTAACCTACCTTAGAAACCATGATTATACATTCCTAATATGAATGTATATTTGAGTTCCTTCTCATAAATATAATCTCATAAAATATATGTGTATGTGTATATGTATATATATTTTCATGAGGGATTTGCCCAAATAGTAGACGTAATGTGACCATATGTGTATATATGAATCCTGACTTTAATTAAAGCATGTGTAAATTTTCAAATGATAAGTTTAAAGTTACAGTACATACACTTATATACACACCTATGTGTGAATATGTGTGATTGGGAGTTGGAAAGTGATACTGTGAGGTGTGAATGAGCTTTAACTGATCCTATCAAGTTATAACAACTTCCTAAGTGAGCCTGGTAATGGATTGTGTGATAGTCATTTGAGGGCTAGCCTGTTCAACTTTGGAGGAGCTCACATCACCACTTTAGCTGCAGAGTGATGAAATCTTTGACCACAGCAAGTCTCAGTAAATAATTGTCTATTAAGATCAAACCAGGAAATAGGTGTATTGGGCTTTGGTGGGGTGTTTCCAGGGAACAAAAGTAGGAGGTAGAAGAAAGCACAACATTACATAAACAGTAAGTCCCTACTATGATTAAAAAAAAAAAAAGAAGAGTCTGTCCTCTCAAGGACTTTGCTACTGAGGGAAAACAAATATACTGAAATAAGCAAATATAAAATATACCCTTTTCAGGGGAGGGGGCAGATGGAAAGTACTGACAGTTCTGGAATCGTGAAAGGCATATGAAGGAGATACAAAAACAACCCTCAAGGAAGCCAGGGATTTTAAGAGGAGTAGATGAGGAAGGAGAAGATTCCAGGCATGGGAGAGAGTCTATGGATGCTGAGGAGAAGTGGAATGTCATATTTAAATGTTTTATGTCCTCTAACCTTTCTACCATTGCTGGCTGGCTTATCTTACACATTCAAGAGACCACCCTGCTCGTCCCAGACTGAACTGAGTAAATAAAGCAAGCTTTAGTGATCATTGCTAGTCTGTGTTTGTAGACTTTTTAATCAAACCAACAAGCATTTATTAAATGCCTGTTTTATGCCAGGCACTGGAATACAAAGAAAGATAAAAGAGTCCTTGTCTTCAAGGAGCTGACAATCTAGTGGAAGAGGCTACATGCAAAAAACTATACAACAGCAAAGTGGAGGTCATCTCAGAGGGAAGCTGGCAAAAGGGCTCTTGTAAAAGATAGGGTTTGAGCTGAATCTTGAAGGAAGCCAGGGAAATCAGGAAGTTGAAATGAGGAAAGAAAAGATTCCAATTAGGGGGACAGCTAGTGAAAATGCATTCAGGAGATGAAGTGTCTTCAGGGAACAGCACAATGTTTGGGGTTGTAGAGTACATTGAAGTAAAGTCTAAGAAGACTGGAAAGAGAGGAAGAGGCTTTAAAAGCTAAACAGAGGATTTTATACTTGATCCTCCAAGTATTAGGCAGCCACTAGTGTTTACTGAAAGAGAGAATGAGAGAGAATATGTAGTCAGATCTGTACATCAGGAATATCCTTTTGGCATCTGAGTGAAGGATGAACGAGTGGGAAGAGATTGGGTAGGTAGATTGCTTAGTAGGCTATAGCAGTAGTCCGAGTGTGAGCTGACGAGAACTTGCACTAAGATGATGGCAGTCTGAGAGGAGAGAAGGGGGTTTTATAGGAGAGATGTGAAGGTAAAAACAGTAGGACTTGACAGCTGGTTGGATATCTGGGATAAGTTATTGAGGTATCGAAGATGATGCCTACATTGTAAGACTGGGCAATTGGGAGGATGGTGGTACCCTTAACAGTATTAAGGAATGAATAGGAAGAGGGGAAGGTTTGGTGGAAAAGATGAGTTAAGTTTTGGATATTCTGAGTTTCAGATGGTTGTGACTTTGAGAAGTCCAGTAGGCAACTGGTGAGATGAGAACAGAGTTTAGGTACAAGGTTAGAGCTTAAATGGACCTGAGAATTATCTGCATAGAAATGAGATAGTTGAATCCATGAGAATGGATAAGATTGCCAAGAGACAGAATGAAGGGAGAAGAAAAGAGTATAGAAAGCTTTGGGAGATACCCACAATTAACTGGTATGGCATGGATAGATATCTAGCACAAGAGACAGAGGAAGTGTTTTCAGACTGGTAGGAGAATTGGGAGAGCAATGTCATAAAAACCTAGAAAGAAGAGAATGTCAAGGAGAAAAGGGTAATGGGGGGTGGAGTCAAGATGGCAGCATAGAGGCAGGAAAACTGTGAGCTGCCCCCATAACCACTTCAAATACCTAGAAAATATGACTCTAAACACATTTTAGAGCTCCAGAACCCAAAAAAGACAGAGAAACAAATCTGCTGAAGAAAGCCTGGCAGGTGGACAGGAAGGGTTCATCACAGCATGCTGGGAGCCGAGACTAGCCATGGTTTTAGCCCCAGGGTGGCCAGGACCAGCCAAGGCTGGAGCATTCTGGAGAGTAGATCACTAGCAGCTGTGGTGGTTTCCAGACTTTTCAACCCATAAATGCCAAAGACAAAGTGAAAGGTCAGTGAAACTTGGCTGAATTTGGAGTGGGTCTGACCCTCTGCCCCCAGAGCCAGAAGTGGTGAAAGTGGCAGCTGTGTAGCCACCTCCACAGGCTGCTTCAGAGCTCATTGCCTACAGATTGCAGGGGGGGGCGGGGCGCCAAGTGATCATACATAGGCTAAATGCTCTTGCCTTAACCTTCCTGGATTGGGATTGTGGTCTTAGGTGGTGGTCCTGAGGTGTGTGACCAGTGAGCCAAAGCTGGTGGGGGCTGTAGAGACAATAGCCTCCTAATAGCTCTGGCAGCTACAAAAACCTCAGTGATTTGGGACAAAGCTCTCCACTCTGGAAGCAGAGTTCTACTGTGGCTCAAAAGTCAAATTAATTGACTGGCAACATGAGCAGGCAAAGGAAGCAAAGCAAGCTCAGCAATCCAACTTTAGATTCCTTTTTTGGGGACAAAAAAGGATCAAAGCATGGAATGGGAGGAAGACAACATAGTCAACTCCTGCACCAAAAGCTTCCAAGAAAAATATATACTGGTTATAGATCATAGAGGAGCTTAAGGATTTTGAAAACCAAATAAGAGAAGTGGAGGAAAAATTGGGAAGAGAAATGAGAATGATGCAAGAAAATCATGAAAAGAGAGTCAACAACCTGACTGAAGAAAATAACACCTTAAAAAATAGACTAACTCAAATGGCAAAAGAGGCCCAAAAAGCCAATGAGGAGAAGAATGCCTTAAAAAGTTGAATTTGCCAGATGGAAAAAGAATCTCAAAAGCTTTCTGAAGAGAGTAATTCCTTGAGAGTTAGAGTGGAGCAAATGGAAGCAAACGACTTTATGAGAATTCAAGATACTATTAAACAGACCCAAACAAATGAAAAAATAGAAGGGAATGTGAAATATCTCATTGAAAAAAATGCTGACCTGGAAAATAGATCCAGGAGAGACAATTTAAAAATTATTGCACTACCTGAAAGCCATGACCAAAAAAAGAACCTAGGAATCATCCTTCAAGAAATTCTCAAGGAAAATTGCCCTGATATTTTAGAACCAGAGGGCAAAATAGAACTTGAAAGAACTCACCAATCACCTTTTGAAAAAGATTCAAAAAGAAAACTTCTAGGAATGTTATAGCCAGGTTCTGGAGTTCCCAAATCAAGGAGCAAATATTACAAGCTGCCAAGAAGAAACAATTTGAATACTGTGGAAACACAATCAGGTAATACAGTATCTAGCAGCTTCTATATTAAGGGATTGAAGGGCCTGGAATATGATATTCCAGAGATTAAAGGAGCTAGGATTAAAACCAAGAGTCACCTACCCAGCAAAATTGAGTATGATATTCCAGGGGAAAATATGATCATTCAATGAGGTGGAGGACTTTCAAGCATTCTTGATGAAAAAACCAGAGCTGAATAGAAAGTTTGACAGTCAAATACAAGAAGCGTGAGAAGGTAAACATGGAAAAGAAATCATAAGGAACTTATCAAAGTTGGACTATTTACATGCCTATGTGGAAAAATGATAATTGCAACTTATAAAACTTTTCTCAGTATGAGGATAGTTGAAGGGAATATAAATGTTATATATATGTATACATACATATATGTCTATATAGGAGGGTATATATATGAATGAATACATATGTGAGTGTGTGTATATATGTATACAGGTATACATAGGGCACAGAATCAATTGAATAGGAAGAGATGATATTTAAAAGGTGCAATTGAGAGGTGGGGGAGTAATATAATGAGAGGAGACAGGGAGAGACAGAATGGGGTTAATTATCTCATATAGAAGAGGCAAGAGATAATTGTTACAATGGAGGGGAAGAACAGGAAGGCAAAAGGGAATGGGGTCAACCTTATTCTCATTGAATTTGGCTTAGGGAGGGAATGACATACACTCTAAATTGGGTATCTTGCCCTACAGGAGAGTAGGGGGGAAGGGGATGAGAGAATGATGGAGAGGAGGGCTGGGCAGAGGAGAGGGTTGTTAGAAGCACACAGTTTTGTAAAGGGACAGGGACAAAATAGAGAATAGAACAAGTGGGAGCAGGATAGGATGGAGGGAAATATAGTCAGTTTTTTACAACATGTCTGTTGGGGAAATGTTTTTCTTAACTACACATATACAGCCTGTATTGAATTGCTTGTCTTCCCAGTGGGGGTGGGGGACGAGGGAGGAAGGGAAAGAATCTAGAATTTAAAGTTTTAAAATCAAATGTTAAAAAATATATATAATATACATGCAACTGGGAAATAAGATATACAGGCACTGGGGTAGGGAGATCCATCTTGCCCTAATGGAAAGTCAGAGGGATGATGGGGGAGGATATAGGAGAGAGCAGATTGGGGAAGGGAGTATACAGTAGGATCACTGTTTTGAGGTGGTGGATTGGGGAAAGACGGAGAGAAAATCTGTGACTCAAAATCTTGTGGAAATGAATGATGTAAACTACAAATAAACACGAGTTAATTTTAAAAAAAGAAAAGAAAAGGATAATCAATAGTGTCAAAAGTGCTAAAAGAACAAGAAGGATGAGGATTGAGAACACCCGTAGATTTGGCAATTAAGAAACCTTTGGTAACTGGCCAGAGTAGCTTGGATGATGAGGTCAGAAACCACACTGCAGAGATTTGAAAGAGTGAGAGAAAAGGAAATGAACATTGATTACCAACGAGTTTCTCAAGGAGTTTGCCCAGAAAAGAGAGAAGTGGCACAGGATGATTGGAGGAATAGTGAGAGTGGGGATGAGAGAGGGGCAATGTGCTGGAGAGGATGGGATGGGATAAGAGGGCACATAGAGAGGTCTGCCTGGCAAGAAGGCCTGTCCCTTTATTTAGGAGTGAAGGAGCAGAGAGTGGGAGAAGACTTTCCCAGCATGGATACTCTTTCTACAGAATCCTGTATTTGGAGACATTTGTTGCCAAATCTATGAAATAAAATGGTGGGAAAACTTGACTTCCAGAGACTGTCTCCATCTACTCTTCAGACTTCGGAAGCCTTGGGTGCTGTCCAGGAAAGAGTCAAGTATCCAGCTCAGCAGGACGGTCACAGTCAAGGTCATGGTTATGGTCACAGTGGTGGCTACTGAACTGGAGTCAGAGCAGGGGCCCAGGGAAGGAACAGTCTCCCACCCTTGCCTTTCATTTTTGTCTTTGCACCCTCAGTGCTCAGGAGAGTGTCAGGCAAAACAAAGTCATTCCTTTGTTGATGATTTGAAAGGCAATCTCTGAAGGGTGCAAAGGGTACAGACAAGATAAGAAGTAGGTAGTGGGTAGATCCATGTGGGCTGCAGTGTCCAGGGAGGTTTCCTGAGGAGGTGGACCTTGAGCTGGAGCTCTGTGGGATGGTCCAGGGCTGGAGGAGGCTTCTCAGGGATAAGAAAGGTGGAGCATCCCTGGTTCCTAAGATCCTGGATTAATGTTGCTAAACTGACTCTAGTCTGAACCACCTGGACAACTCTATAGCTTCTCCTGGTGTCTGCTCAGACCCCAGGCAGCTCCTCCCCTCACCCTACCCCACATGCCAACCCAGCGGAGTCCTTGCCTGCCTTAGCCACAGGTACTGTGTACCTCTTCCCACCCCTCTGCTCCCAACCTCTTTGCCTCAGGCACCATGATGTCTACTGGAATGTCCCTTCCTCTATACTTTTGATGGGTGTCATCACCTTTGGGGACTCTTGTGCTCCTACTCTGGGGAACCAGGCTGATTTCAAAGGCAGGTATAGTAGTTACTGAGTGGCAGAAGAATATTCCTACGGAGTTTTGTGCCCTCCCAGAAAGGACCTCTGGTACCTTTGAGTCTACACCCTATACCTTTACAAGTATGTTCTCTATAACACACCAAAGAAGGGGGGCCTGGATTGAAAGCAACGCTTGACCACATCCGGCTTTGGGAGAACCCTCCCAGAGGTTAATTTGTTCTCCAATTGTGTCAAGTCCAAATACGCCTCTGTGGCTTTTACCCTTTGTTTGTAGTTTGGCTTTCTAGGGCCCAAAAGACTAAGTGTCTGGAGCAATTGCGGGGTGGGAGGTGGGGATGGGTAGTGGTGAGGGAATCTGCGGGGGAGAGGGGCATTGTTTGGGTGGGGTGGTGCCTGCCTCCAAGTACATTTGTCCAACTTTGATTACATTCCACATCATAGATTTTCTTCAAAATGACCAAAGTAGTCACATTTCAGACCTTAGGTATAATTGTCAATTGTCAGTGCTGAAGAAAAAAAAAAACAAATTGCAGACAAAATTTAAAACGTATTTTAACCTTTTAGCTATTTTTCTATTTCTTCTGTAGCTAAAAAGGCACAACGATCCAGAACCTTTTATCTTCTTTGTGTACGTGTTGTCTCCCCCATTAGAATGAAAACCCTTTGAGGGTTAGCAAAGACTGAAAAACTTGGCATTTGGGCCCACTAAAATTTCATAACTGTTTTCATCAAGTGAAAGTAGACAGAAAAGAAAAAGATACATGTATACAAGTGGTACTTTGTTATTTACCTGATTTGGGATTCTAGAGGAAAGAATAATGAAATGCTTGGAATTCTACTATTTCAAAGGTTTCAAAGGCATATCATGTAATGAGTGAAGCTTTTTTGTATCCTTGATGCATAATTCATGTCTTAGTTTCCAAAGGCCTTTAAAATAAGTCTAAATATGTTTATACTAGTTTTATCAAATAACACATCAAGTATGTGTGTCCATGAAAGTTTTAAGTGATCTATTTACCAAAGAGACTAAGCAATGGCAAGAGACATTAGGGAAAGGATTTTAAAAATAAATTTAGATACATTCGTAGAATCTGAATAGTTCTTAGTAAATAACTTGGGTTTGTTTAAGACCTTCATCAAAGGCTACAAAGACAGAAAGATGAGGGAAGTCAGAGGTAATTTTAAATATAGAAAAGAAACTCTAAATGTTACATGGAACACAATTGAATACTTATACACCTTTATACTGTGCACCTAATAAGAGCTCTGAGCTATGCAAGACAATGGCTAAATGTGAAATATGGATTTTCAGTAGTTCTACCATACAACAGAGACCTCAGAAAGATAATAACAGGCCTTCCTATTTTATCACCAATGGTGGCATAAGGGCCCCAAAGAACAAAGTCATGTGAGAACTGTGAACACAAAAGAAACATCAGTCAATCAACAAGATGGAAATAATTGTCTATGTGTTATAGTTGCTCTGATGATTTTAGTCATCTTAATTATCAGGAATATAATCTTGCCCTGGTACAAAATAGTGATATGTACAGATCTGGAACAGCGTTGCCCAAGGGAGACATAATGGAACTGAATTAGAAGTATAGAAAGTTAGGTAATTATAGAACTGGAATTATAGATAAGGGATTTCAGTGATCATCAAGGCCACCCCACACCTGAACAAGAATTCCCTACATGGCATCCCCTGAATGTGATCATCTGGGCCCTGCTTGACAGTCTCCACCAAAGGTAAGCCCACTTCCTCTTTAGGTGGCCCATTCCATTTTGAATATCTCCAACAGTGGGGACATTTTTCCTTATATCAAACTTTAATTTGTTGCTTTACAGCATCATTCCTTGCTTTGCCCACCAAGACCAAGTATAACAAGTCTACTTTCCCCGCCAGATGAAAGACTTTAAAATTCTCAAAAAACAAATAAAAAAAATTCCTTCACCACCACCACCACCACCACCACCACCTAATCATAGCCTCTCTCCTCCCTCCTTGATCTTCCCCTCTTCTTTTCCTAAGTCTTCTCTTATCAAAGTTAAATATCACATATCCTTCAGTCCATCTTTGTGATGTCATGGTCCTTCATCCATTTGGTCATCCTTCTCTGGAAAATGTATTCTTGTTCAAGGTTCTCACCTATGTCTTACTTAACTCTAAGTCTAATATGCTTTCCTTTATGTTTACTTGCTTTTCAATTGAGTCCAACTCTGTGATTCCATTTGAAGTTTTCTGGACAAAGATAGTGGAATGGTTTGCCATTTCCTTCTCCAGCTCATTTTTACAGATGAGGAAACTGAGGCAAACAGGTTTAAGCAACTTGACCAGGGTCAAACAGCTAGTAAGGTTCTGAGGCCAGACATGAATTCAGGAAGAGGAGTCTTTCTGACTCCAGATCCAGCACTCTCTCACTACCACCTAGCTGACCTGATCTTTCCTTTTACCCCGTTATCCTCCTCCTGTGCTCTATATTTGTACTACACCTTAGAGGTAGTTAGGTGCAGTGGATAGAACACTAGACTTGGAGTTAAGAAGATCTGAGTTCAAATCCAGCTTCAGATAATTACTACTTATGTGACCTTTAGTAGGTTACTTAATCTTTGTCTGCCTTAGTCTTCTCATCTATAAAATGGGTATCATAATAGCACACACCTCCCAGAGATGTCTGGTAAAGCACGTTACAGACATTAAAGAGCTGTAGAAATCTTATCTGTTATTATTATTATTGTTGTTGCTACTTTACAAATTTCAGAGTATCCAGATGTACCATCCTATTTAATAGCCACAGAAATCCAGTGAGGTAGGCTCAAATATAAGGAAGCAATTATCCACATTTTACAGTGAGGAAAACAGTTTAGAGAGGTTAATTGATTTATCTTTGGTAACTTAGGTATAGTCTTGTGCTAAATATTTTGTGTGCAGAGCCAAGACTAGAATCGTAATTGTCCTGATTCCTGGTCCTGTACTTTTCCTACTATAACATGATGATGTGTCCAATGAAACTCAATGTCAGTTATTATGGGGGTGGTCTGGACTCAGCATAGACAGGTATCAGGAGGCTGGTTTGGAGACGTGATCGTGGAAATGGTCATCAGTGGTCAGATGGAGACCTCAAATCCTCAGAGTATGAAAAAACTGGTCTGATGTTTCTGTAAAGCAACAATATTTTCTATGTTTAGGAATAGGGCACAGGGCTCATTGGTGTAGGTCAAAGATGTTAAGCTCAGCCACATGAAGTCTGAAAAACTCTGATGGTAGCTTAAAATGCAATTGGGAAATATTTAAGAAAATACATAAAAATTCAAGGCTGAGGGTGGTCTGCCTGGAGATAATTTCTCTGTCCAGGGATCACTCATAGCCTCTCCACTGAAAAGGGTATATAAACTGTGAGCTCTATTGTCATAACTGTCTTTGGTCTAAGAGAGATGGCCAAACAACTATCCTTTTATTAATAATATGCCTGTGACAGGGAAAGCTATGTTGAATGTCAGGACTCTATATCAGGTGAGGGATAGCTGCCACAAGCACAAGGCGATATGGGGGATCTAGAATGTGTCAGTGTTGGGGGTTCACTGGCATTTTGCCTACACATCTGCTGCTGGTTTCTGGGTAATGATTAGATTATAACATCCCTGAAGGGCTGACATCTGGTACAGCCAAAGGTGGCAGGGGTGAAGGTTACTGAGCAATAATGAATTAAGGAGGTGGTATAGTTGTTTTGGAGACAAGTCCATGATAGGTTATCATGGGGATCAGGGAGAGGATATGATCCATTTTTCTACCCTCTCATTGTCTGATAAGGTCCCTTTTGGGTCATGCTGTAGGGTACTTAGAATGACTGTCCCAGTTTTGGAGACTATGGCCCTAGAGTCCCCATTTATAGGACCTGAGTTTTCTTCTTTGTAAAATTAAGGATTTGAATTACATAATCCATAACATTCCTCCTAGGTCTGACATGAAACTTTAAAAGTTGAGAGGCAAGGATGGTAGCTTCATTCAAGTCTTTCCCTTAAATGATGAATAAGTGACCTTATCATCTAGTTATCAAGAATGATTTGTTTAAATAGGAAGCTACCAAGTAACTGGGAAACTGACAATTAATTCATCTGCCTCCTCATAGTATCTAAAGGTCTCTGTTTCCCCATCCCTGGAGGGAAGTGGTAGTGGTGGTGATAGTGAGTTAGGAGCATCTGAATGTGTACTGAGGCCACTTTCACAAAACATTTTCCATCTGTTTGCTTTTCCATGGGGACAGACTGGTTGAATAACTCTTTTACCTGACCCTGAATTGATGTCTAGTGTTCTTTTCTAATAATGACATTTTGATGTAACTAAAGCAAGTATCATTGATCAGAGAGAGAGAAGAAATTATTATTTCATGTGAAACAGAGACCTTATTCCATTGCCAATATTTGTTTATGTGAATTAAGGATTCAGAATCTATTATTTGCTGACCTAGTATTTTTTCCCCATCAGCAATGCAAACTAACACATTAGTAAGAGAAAGAAAGACAATTTCTGCTTCAGATTGTCTTTTTGTTTTGTTGGGATTTGGAGGTTTTCTTGGCAAAGAGACTGGAGTTGTTTGTTATTTCCTTCTCCAGCTCATTTTACAGCTGAAGAACTGAGGCAAATAGGGCTAAGTGACTTGCCCAGGGTCCCACAGCTAGTAAATGTCTGAGGCTGGATTTGAACTCAGGAAGATGGGTGTTCCATACTCCAGGTATGGCCCTCTATCCACTGTACCACCTAGCTGAGTCTATGTGTCCAGTGAACTAGTTTCTTGCTTACTGTATTATGACCATCTTCACCACTGCTGATTCCAGCATATATGCCTACTCTTGATGTTAAATATATTTAGTCTAGCGGGCGGAGCCAAGATGGCAGAGCAGAAGCAGGAAAACTCCGCAGCTCCCACATAAGCACCTCAAATACCCATAAAATATGACTCTCAGCAAATTTTAGGGCTCCAGAACTCACAAAATTACAGAAAAACACATCTCCTGCTGAAGGCAGTTCAGCAGGCAGGATAGGAAGGGCTCATCACAGCATACTGGGAGCCGAAAACCAGCCCGGCCTGAAACTGTGGCTTGGCCCTGGAGCTTCCAGGGCCACAGCTGGAGCCTTCAGGAGAGTTGATCAGTGGCAGCTGTGGTGATTTCCAGAATTATCAAGTCATAAGAAATAAGGACTAAGAAGGACTTAGTGGAACTTGGCTAAATTCGGGGGAGAAGGTCTGACCCAACTGCTTCCAGGGCAAGGAAGCAGCAGAAGCGGTGGCCTTACAGCCCCTTTCACATGGCTGCTTCAGAAGCTCCCGGCCTGCAGATTGCAGGGAGGCCAAGTGATCATTCAGAGGCTAAGTGCTTCTGCCTAGGGCTATCTGGATCAAGATCATGGTCTTGGATGGTGGCCCTGGGGTGTGTTTTCAGTGAGCCAAAGCTGGTGGGGGCTGCAGTGGCCTCCTAATAGCTCTGGCAGCTGCAAAAAACCCAGTGATTTGGGACAGAACTTTCCCCTCTGGAAGCAGAGTTCCACAGAGCTAAAAAGTCAAGTAATTTACTGGCAACATGAGCAGGCAAAGGAAGCAAAGTAAGAACAGCAATCCACCTTTAGATTAATTTTTTGGGGACAAAAAACATCAAATCATGGAATGGGAGGAAGACAATACAGTCAGAACTTTCATACCAAAAGCTTCCAAGAAAAATGTAGACTGGTTACAGGCCATAGAGATGCTTAAGAAGGATTTTGAAAACCAAATAAGATAAAGGGAGGATAAATTGGGAAGAGAAATGAGAATGATGCAAGAAAATCATGAAAAGAAAGTCAACAACCTGACTGAAGAAAATAACACCTTGAAAACAGATTAACTAAAATGACAAAAGAGGCCCAAAAAGCCAACAAGGAGAAGAATGCCCTAAAAAGTCTAATTTGCCAGATGGAAAAAGAATCTCAAAAGCTTTCTGAAGAGAGTAATTCCTTGAGAGTTAGAGTGGAGCAAATAGAAGCAAATGACTTTATGAGAAATCAAGATAATATTAAACAGATCCAAACAATTGAAAAAATAGAAAGCAATGTGAAATATCTCATTTGAAAAACCACTGACCTGGAAAAGAGATCCAGGAGAGACAATTTAAAAATTATTGGACTACCTGAAAACCATGATCAAAAAAAGAACCTAGAAATATCCTTCAAGAAATTCTCAAGGAAAATTGCCTTGATATTTTAGAACCAGAAGGCAAAATAGAACTTGAAAGAATTCTCCAATCACCCCTTGAAAAAGATCCCCAAAAGAAAACTCCTAGGAATGTTATAGCCAGGTTCCAGAGTCCCCAGATCAAG
>CM053581.1:199262753-199293473 GCA_028627135.1 Pseudochirops cupreus
AATCCTGAATTCTGTGTTTCAGGGACAGGTAGGCATTTATGGTCAGTATGGTGCAGTTTGACACTAGTATGCCCTTTTTTCCATTGAGGTTCCAAAACATTACAACTTTTTGGTATGCTTGGATCATGAGTTGAAGCTTGAAGTAACTTCAAAGGTCATCTAATCCAAATCCCTCATTTAAAAAATGAAAACAGACAAACAAAAAACTAAGGCTCAAAAAAGCATATTTGACTTTTCCAAGGTTATTCAGGTAGTAAGTAGTGGAGCCAGGAGTTAAACAAACTTATATTCTCTGGGTTCATCAAGTACCCTAAGTGATCCCTTTAACCCTGAACTCCGGAACCACTCATTTGTCACTTCGGCAAACATTCTGGCTTCTTCAACTTTCCCTATGTCTAGATTTGATTTTTTTCTCAAACAGACTGTAAGCCAATTGAGACAAAAAGTGGGAAACCAATCAGGCATACTTGAGTGAGATACTACCCTTCTCCCCACCACACACCCCTCCACGGACTCATGTCCATACCACTCCCTATTTGCAACTTGGCGTCTTCTCTATCATGAACCAAGCTTATTGTATGAGATAGAACCCAAATGTGTCCCTGGGTTGGAGTGATCAGAAAGTGGCATATACCCTGGGTCTCAAGTCTGGAAGACAATGGTTGCTAAAAAATTGATTGGCTTCCTCCTTCTACTGAAACTTTTTTCCCTCTTCTTAATTTTTTTGTGTCACTCACAGGACCTAGCTCAAGTCTAGGTAGATAATTTGACTCAAACATTTTCTAGATGAATGCCAAGACCACATTTTCTTGAAGTTTCCAGTCTAATAAAGTAGGGGCACATATAGATAGGGTAATAGTCAGTCAAAGTTTGGCATTATGTGAAATAAGTAGCTCCTATAAGAACTACAGGCCCTGAATTAAAAGTACCCAAGCAGCATCTATATTTTCATGAGTTAAGGGAGCAAAAATAATTGAATGGTCCATTATTATTATTGAAGATATTCAGTTTGCAATTAACATAAGGCTTAAAAATAATCCTTTGAGCTAGAAACCAGCACTCCATTGAGACTGAGGGCAAGTTATTGAAGCTAGATTTCTTCCCTTTCCTTGTGTACAACTTAGGGAGATTTTTCTTTGAGTTCTGAAGCAGAGACTTCAATTCTGGTTTTCTTTATTAAAAACAACATTTCCAAGAGCCTCTTTAGTCCTGACATCTCTGTGAAACACAGAAGGCCAAACAGGAGTTGTCTGTTTTAGTTGTTATAACAACAAACAAAACATTGCAGATACCCCATAAATGGCATTGTGTAGGTCTATTTGCAGGTCTGTAATCACTCAAGATCATCTCTACCAGTGTTTAATTGGTGTTCACACATAACCCTGCTTGTACTTGTGCTTCAGAAGCCCTGGGGCCTCTCAGCAGGTCAATGGCTCTCACACTTTGCATGAGGACAAAAATATCTCCTACCTTCTTTGAGATATCCTATAGCTTGTGACCTTCCAGTTCTCCCTTATGATGGCTTTCTCCAACTGCTGGCATTTCACCTAATCGCCCTGCTCTAATTCCCCAACCCTTTTATAGTACTGTCTCTCAGGCAAGAATGGCTCAGATACTTCATCAAAGATGCAATCCAGGTGACTTAAATTTCTTATTCCAAAAAATCTAGTCTTCTCTAACCCCATCTTAATCACCCATTGAGGAGAGCTCAATGTGTAGAACTCTTATTGAAGTCAGATGATTGCTGATAGATATCAAGTGTTCATCTGTCATTTTGATCAAGCAATCAATCAACATTTTTTAAGGGCCTATTAGGTGATAGGCATTAGGGATACAAACACACCCTGCCCTCAAGGACCTTGCATTCTATTGGAAGATAGAACATGTGCACAGATAACTAAATATAGGATCAGAACATAATAAGTATATTAGTTGTGGGGTATGTGTGTGTGTGTTTTGAAAATGGCAATATTTTACATGGCATTCCTTAAATTAAGAAGAAGAAATAAACAAATCAATTTTAAAAAATCAATTCGGAAGAAGAAAGCTTGATAGAGATGTTAAGAAGGATTGTAGTATGAGTAGAGAGAAAGGGACAGATGTGGAGGAAGTAGAATTGATGACAGAAAAGATAAGTGACCATGTAGCATTGGAGGCATAACTTACCGCTCCACACTTAGAGCTTGGTGCTCTGGGTTCCTCCATTTGTGCCCCTCAGGATATATACACTCTTCATTTTTCATCCATGTGATACCAATGTGTCTTCCCAGGGACAATGCATGCATTCTTTGGAGAATATATCCCAGACTTATGGGGATGGGAATGTTGCTAATACACCAATACACTTTCTCAACGTACTATTTCATTAAATGCCTGTGTTTTAAGTTAATTTTTATCTGGATGACAAATTTGGTTGGCAAATGGTTGGTTCTAATGGGTGAATGAGAGTGGATAGTTGAGCATGACTTTTTGTTTCAAAGAATAGTGATGTCCTGCAAAGAACAGCAAAAGTAAGAGGAAATAGAGGTTTATAGGGAAAGATAAAAAGGTTTAGTATCAAACATGCAAAGTTGGAGATGGGATATCCATGTAGACATGCCCAGCAGGAAGTTGGAGGTGCACAACCGGTGTTCAGAAAGTATTCAGCCAGACCTGTAGACATGGAAGTCATCTGGGATCATAACCGAATCTCTGGGAACTAATGAGGTCACTGAGGGTTTAGAGATAAAAGAAATACTCTAAACAGGTAAATAATAACGTCATTTGTAGAAATCATTCTTTTTTAAAAAACTTAAAGTCATTTAGAAATGACTTTTACAGTTAGTAGAACATTTTATGGTTTTCAACAGCTATGGCCATCTCCATCCAGTTGCATCACTACACCATCCTTTTCTCAAATTGTACCACAAAAAAATCACAGTATTTCTTTATTCACAGATTAATGTGCTCTTCACTTTCCTCCAACCTTTAGGCCCCTTGTCTTAATTCTTAGATTGATGAAACAGGGAGGGAATCACTTAATCCAGGGATACTGAGCCTGAGGTAAGTGAATTAAAAAAAAATTAAGAACTGCATTTCAATATAATTGACTTCCTTTGTAATCTTCTGTATTTTAGTTTATATATTTAAAACATTCTGAGAAGGGATTCAATCCTCACTAGATTAGCGAAAGAGCACAATAGAAACAAAACAGTTTTAGAACATCTGATCTAAGCTAGCCCTTTCACTTTACAGAGAGGGAAATTGAGGCACAGACAAGGGGCATTACTTGCCCAAGGTCATACAGGTATTAAGTTGCAGAGCCACAAGGTGACTTTATCTTGGCCCCAAACACAGTAATCCTCCCCCTAAACTATAGCTGCTTCTAGAACATTAGATTGTCACATGAGGTCACCTAGAACCCTCAAAAAGCAGTGCCCTTGGCTTTCACAAGAGTGACACAAAAAGTCAAGATGTCCTCCAGCCCAATAAAGACACAAAGAAGCTGAGAGAAAGAACTGAGTTAAAACTGAATGTCACTGTCTGCTAAATATTTGTGGCCCATTGCCCCCAACCACACTACCCTTAATGAGTGGTATCTAACATTATATCAGAAGGATGCTTAGCTTCATATGTTAAAAAAAAATGCTCATACAAAATGTTCATCGTCTGTTTTTGTAATAAACATCATAAACAACATCAGATTTTATTCCATTTTTTAAAAGCAATAGACAAGACTTAGTTTGAAATGAGCCTCTGAGAGCTGCAGGAGAAATCTTTCCAAACAAATCTTCTTCTCCCAAATCTATAATTAAAACTGAAATATCAACTGTTTAAGAACTGAGACAATGTGTTGTTTCTGCTCAAGGGTTTTTCAGTTGATCTGCAATTTCTGCATAAGTGTTTCAGGACTTTCTTTGAATTTCATATATATATATATTTGTAAAATAGCTTTGGAAAATGCCTGCTTTCCTACATGTACTATTCCATACCACCTGGATTTCAAATTTGGTTGAATTAAAATGAAATCTCAGACTTCAAACTCTATTCTCCTTGTTTAAGGCCAAAACTTATATTCCTCACATTTCCCAAGGCTTCTACTGTAACCTCTTAGGACTTATTTTGGAATGGAGGTGCTGATCTTGGGTCCTTTAAGGTCATACCAGTTGAATGTCTGCTCTGGTGGATCCTGCCAATTGGGATATTGCTAATACACCAAAGACCGATCGAGCCAAGTTCAGATAAGTCTCTATTGGAGAAGGATGGCCACCAAACTAGAACTTCATTAGTTGTAGGATTTCATAACACTGTCTACTAAGATAAGGAAGTGCTGAAATTTTCAAAGTAGTAATCATAATGCTAAAATTCAATCATTCATTTATTCATTCAATCAACAAGCTTTTATTATCTTGGCACTTGAAGTATTTTATCATAAATGATGTGAAACATTCAAACTGCATAATGAAACTTTGACACTGTTTGGTAAAGATTTTGTTTTTCTTCCAGAACCAAACCCAATCCTCATTTATAGTTCACAAAAATCGGCAATATTCCTTTGCATAAATGTTAACTTTAAAACTGCTTCAGAAATTTTTACTTTATTTAATTTGCAATCATATGTTTAATTTTATTCCTGTTATTTAGTCCCCCAATTTCATTCCCTTTGTTGCTCATCCCCTGAAAAAACAGTGCCTTCCTCTTTAGGAGTACTCTAAGAAGAAAAAGAATGGGATGACCGTAGGGAAATGAAGAAAGTAGAAAGCATGTGCTAAACTAAATATTTTAGAACTATGTTACATGACATGGGGTAGGAGTATAGAAGGGTGGAGTAAGAGTGGGGAAATGGGTGGGAAGTGAACAACATCTTGGGCCAAAATGATCAAGAAGATATTGTAGGAGATAGTGAACAGAAATACAAAATAATGGTTTAATATATTGCCCAAAATGAACATCTTGCTGCTCATAAAATCCTTGGCAGTGCCAAGTAGTTTGGATCAGAGTAGATCATCTCATAAATGTTGCTATGCTTGGTAGAGAGTGAACACGTTGTAACGGGGCAAAGAACACTGGACTATGAGCCAGGAAGTGTTGGTTCTGACCTAGGCCCTAACACATAAAAGCTAACCAGAATGCATGTGATGATATTAACAAATCTAAAGGCCTCAATTTCCTCACCTATAAAATGGGGGCATGGTTACTTATACCTCTAACTTCACAGGATCTTTGTAAGCAAAATTTTATATAAACCTTAAGGTGCTATATAAGTAGAAATTGACGAATTATTGAATATAAGTAAGTTTTTTGGAGTTTAGACAGTATCACTTGCCATTTGGGAAACTTCATGAAAAAAATGAATCTTTTATAAGACTCATAAGAAAAAAAATCTGAGCTGACTCACTTTTTAGGTTCATTCAACAAACATTCTGGGACCTGAAGGAGAGCATATAGTGTCACAAGGAGTTACTCGCCTATATGTTTTTTAACTTCCAGACACATGTCAGCTTCCAAAACTTTGGTCTAGTTCTGGGTTTGGCTGCTGGAATTGCAACTCACCCTGTTATCCCCTTTTAGAAAACCCTGGATAAAATATCCGTGTCCCTCCTTTGTTAAAGTTATATGGAGGTTAACCCAGAGCTCTGCTTAGTGCTTACAAGGCAAGTTAATTTTTAAAAAAAATCCATCATATCATGTGTAGGCACATAGAATACACATAACAAGGATATTTCTATTACTGAATACAAGAGGCCTTCTGGGTGAATAATGAGGTTTTATTTTAAAATTTTTTAATGGAGATGTTCTAAACCAAGTAAAAGCTTTAAAAAATGCAACCCCATAAATATCACTTGACAGAGTCCTTGGAAAAATGTCATTTCTGAACAAAGCTTGATCTATGAAGAACAGGTCAAATAATTGATTTGCCAGTCATTTAATAAAGTATGGTTCCAAATAACTAACCTGAACAACAGTTTTAGAAACTGTGGAGCACAACATACAGGAAGTAAGAGCCAGATAATTATTGGCATGGACCATAGTACAGTTAAAACTGATGAAAGCAAAGTCACAACAATCCACAAAGACAGATATTTGCAAAGGACACAGCATCTATCATAAAAAACCAACCAATGATATAACTCATTTTCTTTCCAGGTGTAAACTCTGAAACAAGGATTCGATATCTACACAGCATATTTCATTTTGGCAAAGGTAAAAAATATATAATGTATATATTGCAGAACTTCTGAACCACAGCAAATTAGCCAGTATTTCATTTTCATCTTTTGTCTCTGCTCTTCTGTTGCGATGCTTTGTTTTTACTCCAAGTTGGTCCATTGGCTGACAAATCACAAGTGTTTCCAAGAACCACTGCAGTCTCTATCAGTGTTCTGATCGGTAGGCAGGGAAAGTCTCTGTTCGATGAAGCTTCAGAGGACTTGACCCATCTTGTTCAAAAAGAGTTAAAAATGATGGTTAAACTTAAAAATCAAGTTATGAAATCACAGAGCCTTACACTATTAGAGAAAAGTAATAAACATTTAGTAAACACCTACTATGTGCCAGGTGCTTTGCAAATATTATTTTGTTTTATTCTCACAATAGCCCTGGGAGGTGGGTGATATCCCCATTTTATATATGAGGAAACTGAGACAGGAAGTTGTTTGTTTTTTAATGATTTGACCAGGATCACATAGCTAATAAGCGTCTAAGGCCATATTTGAACTCAGGTCTTCCTGCCTCAAAGTGCAACATTCTCACGATTGCATCAGCTAGCTAGCTACCTCTAGACCTAGAGACACCTTTCCGAACAGTCTAACTCTCTCATAGTGTGAAGACTTCGTCATACAGGTGAGAATCCTGAATTCCAAAGAGAGGAATGACACACCCAAAGTCACACAGCTACTTAGTGATCAAGCCAGGACTAGAACCAAGATATACATATTCCAATTGTACCTTTCATCGTATTCTATCCCATTGCCATAATGCAATCTTTTGACAGAAGGAAGGGAATCATGGCAAGAGCCCCGGATCTGGAGTCCAAGGGCTTGGTTTTAATATGCTAACATATTACTTGTAACGGAAGGTGCCTTTTCCCTTTCAGTTTCACCAACCATCAGATGAGTCATTTGGAGGAGAAGCCCCTTCTAGCCCTTAATCTTGTGATTCTACTGCTTCATGTTATATCTGAAAGCTGTCAAACTCACAACTTACATGTGGATGTCTAACCATTCCACTTTGTGTGTTCACTGACTACGGCTACAAAATGTCAAAAAAAATTTCTTCCAGTCAGCTAATCTATCAGGCAGGATATAGACAAGGCAGAGGTTGCATGTCACCCTGCAAAAAATAAAACAAAACACAAATCCCCAAGTTAGCCAGCAGATGGCTCTCTATGACTAGAATTGGGGAGGAATGCTACGGCCTCTCAGTTTTTAGTCAAGATTGAAACTTTCCTAAAAGGTGTCTGAATCAGTAACTTCCTATGCTATTCCTCAGGCTTGCCATGGAAGCCAATGAAAAATATATCCACAAATATTAGATAACCACGATAAATGCCCCAAATGTCAGAATCTTCTTCCAATTCTTCCAAACTCATCAATTGGCATGGTCCTGGGCACAGCTGTATCAACTTGCTTCTCCCTGTGGGTTTTTCTTCTTTGCTTAGGGTACGCATTGGAAGAGCAATGTTACCAATAAGGCTGGGAGGAAGGGCAGAGGATAGAGTAAATGTTTCTCATTCATGGGATGCGCTCTCTCTAGTGTGATCCAAAAGTTTTAAGATACGTTTAAACTCTAATAATTTAAAGCTATTAGAGATACTCTGTATACATGTGTCTGTCTGTGCATAGGTAATATCCTGAATGAATGAATGTGGAATAAGTTGAGGCAGGGCTGTATGCCAAGATAGTGGCTACAGTACTTATTGAGCTAAAAGACCTAGATTGAAATCCTGCCTGAGATATTTAATAGCTGTGTAACCTGGAAGAAGTCACTTAACCTCTCTGAGCCTGATTCCTCATTTGTAAAGTAGGGTTAATAACAGCACTTACTTCACAGAGCTGTTCAAAGAATCAAATGAGATAATGCCAGGAAGGAACTTTACCAATCATAAAATGCTACATTAATACTAGCAATTATTTGTTGCTCTTTTTATTCATTCGGAACATTCAATGACCATGGGAAAGAACAGCAGATAGGTTTTTTGTTTTTGTGCATCTATTTTACTCTCTCACAATGACTGAATTAAAGATTGTAGTATCTTCAATCTGGAAAGAGTCTTAAAATTCATATAGGTCAACCTCTTTGTTTTACAGATCAGAAAAATGCATTGTGACTTCATTCATTGATTCATTCAATAATTCTGTTTCCTAATCTAGTTGTTGGATCAAGAGGTTGGACTAAATGATCTCTTATAATTGTAATTATATGACTCTACATATTAAAAACTTAGCACTATGCAATGTACTGTGTTAATCAATGTATGTTAAATGAAGGAATGCTAGTTCAACTTTTCACAAAGCTAGTCAACAGCAAAATCTAAATGAAGTAGATCCTGGTGAAAGGTGGATCCTCTGAACTCAGGTGTTGAAATCGTATAACCTGTGTTAGGGCAGGCTAGTACTCTGTGCATGCAGGTCACTTAACCTCCCTGGGACTGTTTCCTCATTTGTACAATGAAAGCATTGCGCTATATGGACCATGACATCCCTTCTAGCTCTGGATCTATGATCCAACATACTCTAAATAAATCACATAACTCCTGAAATACTCAGTTGTTGGATAAGAAATTGCTATTCAGCAAGAAGGATCAAAGCTTAGACAGAAAAGGAGGAATGAGGAGAGTAATTAAATTTAGCTGCTAGCACCTGGCTGGCAATTGAATTCTCATTTAAGAACTGGGACTGTTGCTGTTTCCATTAGGGCTCAGCACAAAAATACTCTTTGGCAATCAAGGCAGCTGCATGTTATACTGAAAAAATAAATGTGAAGCCCCACCATTACTAAATTATGAGGTTCCCTTGAGACTCCCCAAAAAAGGCAAAATGTTGTCCAAACAAGCAATTTGTGATGAGTGCTAGCCACAAGTAACCAACCATAATTAAGAGATTCTTTATAATGACCTACAGGAAGAGTACAGGGCCTATGTTTCTATCAACACCAGGCAACCCTCTGTATATAAAAAGTATACTAGTCTTCACCCTACAGAAGGTGAAAGGACTAGAATATATTTTATTCTCAAGGTCACAAAAAATTCATGAAGTCTTCCTTGAAAGGACAGAAGAAAAGCTTTAGGAAGTAAATAAAGGAGAAAAAAGGATAGGGTGAGAAAGAGAGTAATGGAAAATTGTGTTGGGAAGCTGGACAAGTAAGGAATGTGATAGAAGGGAGATGGACAGGATGAGGACTACTGAAGTTTGGGGTTTAATGATAGGTATGATGGAAGAGGTAAACTGTCTTAGAAGGCCACTTTTTGTACTCTGTGGAATAATAATATGATCCACATGTCCCATCAGGTGAGAGGTCATCTAGTAATGGTCAAGGAAGAATAAAGGAGCAGTGGTAATTGGTGACTGCCTGCTGAGGGGTAACCAAGGCAGCTATTTGTTGACCTGAGAAATTAAAAGAAAGATTTGCTATCTTCACAAAGGATATATCCAAGACCTGTCAAATCTGACAACCACTACTGCCTCCTGATGATTGATGAGGAGACAAATCATGACACCAGTAGGAACTGTGATAATATTGCTAAAAAAATTATGAAGTCCTGGGCAAATAACAGAAGACTGTAGGTTCATAGGTGATGTTTTCATTAGCACTGCCAATTAAAAGAAGGGGTTTTGAAAGAGGAAGGCAGATTTCAAAAGTGAATATCTAGCTAATAAGATTATGGCTGAGAAGAGGATTTGTATTTTTGGACCATCGCTTAAAATATAAGAATGATGGGCTCTTGGCTAGTGACAGCCGGCACCTACCTAATGGAGGTGGAGGTGGAATTAGTGGTAAAAATATACTGCCTTGAGAAACTGATCAAGAGAACTTTAAACTAAAAATGAGGAGGGGCTTACTGGCCAGGTATTTAAGCATGCGTAACAAAGAGGTTGAACTAGAGTTGAAAGCAGGAAAATGTGGCTTCATAGGTAATGCTGAGACTTAGTAGGATGGGGCATATCCTATGACTAAAATGTGAATCCAGAAAAGTAGATATTATTTAAAGTCAAAAAAACAATTAACCATGTTTGTGCACAGAACACATACACACACATACACGCACACACACACATACATACACACACACATACAGACACAAATACACAATGATTAAAACAATTTAAGTGGAAAGAACAATAAAACAAAATTGAATTGCAGTATAATTACAATGACCATGTGTGGCTCAGGAGAAGAGATGAAAAAAATGTACTTGCCTCCATTTTCTGTAGAGGTGAGGGATTATGGGTGTGGAATGCTGCCTATACTGTCCCCCTTGACTAATGGGTTGGTTAGTTTTGCTGAACTGCTATTTTTTTTTCTCTTTCTTATATTTTTTGTAACAGGGAATGGCACACTGAGTAAAGAAGGAGGAAATATATATTCAGAAATGAAGGCCCAGGACTAAAATGATACATCTTTATTAATTTTAGAAAAGTTGTGATGTGCTAAATAAATGAGATTTTTTGAAAAGATAATGGAGTAACATTGTATATTAAGATATACCTCTGTGAGAAAATTCAGGGACTTGAGGGGGAATAAGATAAAGAAAGCATATGAGTAAAAGTTAAGGGTAAAATAGAAATTATATTGTGGTCTACTACAGACCACATGGACAGGAAAATTAATTCAGATTAGTCAAGATAACAAAACTAACATGGAGTAATGAATGAGTAGTGACTGAGAGCTTTAACTGTCAGACATCTTTGTCTCTCTATCTCCTAAAAAAAAATAGGTCAGAAATTTTTGACTTGTTTGGATTATTATCTCACTCTACAAAAGATGGAGAAAGTGACAAGGGGGAGCTGCTTGTAATTCTGAACCTGATTTTGATCTACAAGAAGGAGGTAGTTGCTAAAGTTGAGACCATGGAAGCCTTGCCTACAATTAACTGCTTCATCTTAGAATGCATGACAGGAGGGGAATGCTGAATAGCATGTGAAACACTATATGTTGGGAACACAGATTTCAAAGACTTCACATAAATGATAAATAGCAGGTGAAAATTCTACAGGAAAAGCAGTCCAAAAAGGATGACAAAAGCTCTCAAAAATGAAATCCTGAAGATATAAAAATGATGTCTTTGTTAATGAATCATGGCTGACTCTTTGTGGCTCCATTTTGGAGTTTTCTTGGCAAAGATACTGGAGTGGTTTACCATTTCCTTCTCCAACTCATTTTACAGATGAGGGTACTGAGGCAAATAGGATTAAGTGACTTGCCTAGGTTCACACAGCTAGTAGGTGGCTGAGTCTAGATTTGAATTCAAGATTAGTCTTCCCGTCCCCAGGCCTGGCATTCTATCCACTTAACACATCACTACCCTATAAAATGATGTCTATGAAGGGGGAAAGGGAGAACTGTCTAAGGATACTGAGGTGGTTGTACAAGGACATCCCTGACCATCTCAGATCTAAGATGGCTTGTATAAAACATGGAAGCAAGGGAAGGCAATGGAAGATGGTTAAGAAAGAGTAACATAGTCCTATCAGAACCATGCCTAAAGTGCTCAGACTATCAAGCAACTGTAATGGTTCTGAGCAACAAAAATGGGGAGAGGGGGTAGGTTTTGGTGAGAGTAAACACTTTGGGGAAATTGTGAAGAACAAAACATGGGTAGGACTGCTCCTTGGATGGTGAAGATGATAATGACAACATGATAACAAGACTGTGGAACCGTTCAACTCATTTTGCTTCTGTTTTCTCTTCTAAGGATGATTTTTCAACTAGGAGAAATAAACCAATATGGATAACATGGATCTGAAGAATGAGGTAGAAAGGGCAAACGAGATGGTAAGACAAGCACCCAGTTGCTGCCTCAACAAATCAAAAATGACCAGGCCTTAATATGCTGCATATCCTAAGCTACTGAAAGAAGCGGAAAATATTATTAAGATCACTGGCTCATATATTTAGAGATGGAAAGAACCTTAAAGGTCATCTCGTCCAATCCTCTTTTATACATGAAGAAGGTGAAGACACAGCGAAGCTGTGAGTTATGTGAGGTCATATGGGTAGTAAATGATAGAACAGGAATTCAAACCCAGGTCTTCTGACTCCAAAATATATCACTCTTACTAAGCCAGAGATCATGAATACAAGTGGGGCTATGGAATTGAGGGACCAATAATGAGGGCAGTTGAGTTCTAATCCTGGCTGTGACTACTACTTATTTCATCTTGAGCTGTTCATTTCATCTTTCTAGGCCCCACCTACCTCATCTGTCAAAGGAGGGGACTGAGCCCTAAACCACCTTAAAGCTCTAAATCTCTAGTCTTGTGACCTACAGAAGTGCTGACCTTATTTTCTTGTGTGTGTGTGTGTGTGTGTATGTGTGTGTGTGTGTGTGTGTGTGTATCTTTTTGGAGGGAAGAAGGCAGAGCAATTGGGGTGAGTGACTTGCCCAAGGTCACACAGCTAGTAAATGTTAAGTGTCTGAGGTTGGACTTGAACTCAGGTCCTCCTGACTTCCAGGGCTGATGCTCTATTCACTGTGCCACCTCTCTGCCCCTGTGATTATGGATATGTAAACTCTAGATGATTAAATTTGTATTCTAGTCCTTCCAAAATCATAATTATTATTTAAGCAAAGATTTGTAAGTATTTGGGAAAAGAAATCAGTGTTCATTCAAAGCTCAAGCTTCACCAAGAATAGGTCATGCCAGACTGACCATATATGCTATTTTTGTTGGAATAACCTTCAGAGTGGGTAGAGTATCTAAGTATGTTTTAAGCAAACTTTAAATGAATTAACGGAGGACTCATGGCAACCAAAAAGGTTGATGATACCCCATGCTACCCTGAGAGAGGTGCTGTCCCTGGTTCTGCTCACCTTGTAAGCTGTACAGCTGGCCAGTGCTGTGCTGCCTAGTGATGTGCTGCCAATAGGCACTACGGGGGAGGGGCACCATGGCGCTCAGTGACACAGCTCGCTCGCTCATCTTCATCTGGAGCTGTGGGGAGAAAATGTAAGACATGAATGACAAGGTTACTGAGAAGTATTCTCTACAACAGTAGAAATTACACCAAAGTAACATCTAGATCTGTTAAGAGACCTCCAAGGCTCACTGAGCCAAATCCTCTTATATTTTACAGATGAGGAAATTAAGCCGATGGAGGTTGAGTGAGAGTATCTTCAAATTTCCTTCCAGTTTTAAATCCTCTTCTCCTTTGAGATGCATAATTGCATGAAGCAGCTGGGACTTTGCCCCAGTGCAGAAAATTTAGAGGGCATGAACAACACATTTGGGGAGTACTCGATCCACTGATACCTTCAGCCCTTCCCTCACATGCTCATCTCCACTGCCATGGCTCATCAATCATCTGCCTCATTGACAGACTAGGAAGCTGCCTGGTACAGTGGAAAAAGCCCTGATTTGCAACTTTAAACCCAGAGTAGTCATGCTCATGACTCCCACCTTGAGGGTCACTACCATTGTGACCTTGGAAGGAGGCGCTGGTTACATAAACCTCCCCAGGGCCTCGTCTTTAGAATGAAGGGCTTGGGTTGGGTTAGATGGCCTTTGAGGTCTCTTCAGCTCTAGATCTATGATCCTAAGATCCTGCCCTTTCCCTCCTGCCCATATCTACAGAAGCTTCTGACTCACGTTGGCCTCTGCCCATGGAAACCTTGCTCTTTAATATGGTTTGCAAACTACTTGTTTACACATTGGCCATATTCTGTGCTCTCTCTGCCTTCTAGCCCTCGGTCATAATCGTAGAATCCCTGGGCTTCAGGTGATGACATGTATAAAATCTTCACATTAAGAAAATGTTAGGTGCAGTTAGGTGGCACAGTAGATAGAGCATTGGCCTTGGAGTCAGGAGGTCCTGAGTTCGAAACCGACCTCACACACTAGCTGTGTCCCTGGGCAAGTCACTTAAACCTGATTGCCTCAAAAAAAAAAAAGGTTCACTGGCCTCTGTATTATCCATAGATGCCATGATGCTGAGTCACATGACTCTCTGTCCTTTGAATTCACAGAATTTTATATTTGAAAAGGGTCTTAGTGACCATTTTAGTGACCATCCAGTGGTTCTCAACCTTCCTAATGCCGCAACCCTTTAATACAGTTCCTCATGTTGTGGTGACCCCCAACCATAAAATTATTTTCATTGCTACTACATAACTGTAATTTTGCTACTGTTATGAATTGTAATGTAAATATCTGATATGCAGGATGTATTTTCATTGTTACAAATTGAACATAACCCACAGGTTGAGAACCGCTGATCTAGTCCAACACAAACTACTAAAAGAATCCCCAATATATTCCTAACTATTCTCACACAATCTTTGCATGAAGACTACCAGGAAGTGATAACCCACTACATTCTAAAGCAATTTCTTCTACTTTGGGACAGCTCTACTTTAAGGAAGATTTTGTTTTGTTTTTTCTCTTACATCAAGACAAAACTTGCCTCTATGAAACTTCCACCCATTGTTCTCAGCTCTGTCTTTAGAGTCTCTCTTCTAACATGCTATCTGATGGGGAGGAAGGAGGTAAGAGAATAAGTATTTATTAAGGGCCCAATGTGTGCCAGGCACTGTGCTGTTGGGAATGTAACATGCTTTACAAGTGTCATCTCATATGATCTTCACAACCTTGGAAGGTAGGCAGACAGAAGTTAAACAACTTTCCCAGGGTCACAGAACTAGTAAGTGTATGTCTGTGAATATGAACTCTGGTCTTCTTGACTCCAGGCCCAGTGCTCTATCCAGTATATCACCTGGTTGACACTAATAGGACATGTTATATTTTGATTGATAAAGAATACTATTATTTACATAATAATTCACTATTATTTTACATATCTTGGGAGAATACATTATTTTGTTGATCTTTAAAAATTATTTAATAATTGTCGACTTTTCTTAATTTTCCTTTGATTTAAACTTGTAGTTTCACACAATGGACTTCAATGAATTAATCATTTACTGATGTGATTAATTTCTACAACTGGTATAGATGACAACCTTTCCATGCCATCCATGACCATGTCTACTCTCTATAGGGAGTCTGGCCATGACACTGAATTTCTTCCTTTGAATCTTTTAACGTTTCCTAGGTGCTGGTTCAAACCATGGGCAAGGTATCTGTTACCTATTACTCTCACTACATGGTGAGGTCAATCACCTTCCTTTACAGTCATATGTATTATGCATGATGCCTTTTGTACCACTTTTCCTATACAAGTGATCATTAATAATACATCACAGCCTACTGACAGCTATCGTCAATCTTTATATTGCCCTTTGGGCCAACAACAATTTAGATTCTTTGGAGATTATAGTTAGTATTCCATGATTTGCAATGACTAGAAATACCAGGAGAATATCAGTGTCAAAGAAAACATGGGATTTGTTGATGGAGTATGGCTGAACAAATTGTGATATATGAACTAAATGGCGTAGTATTGTACCATAAACATAATGAGTATATAAAAATCCTAAAATAATATGGACAAATTTACATGAAATGATATAGAGTGAAGGAAACAGAATCAGTGGAACAAAATACACAATTACAATAACGTAAATGAAAACAATGTTGAAATGCAGATGAACTCAGATTAAATAACCAGTCTTGGTTCCAAACGACAGGTGATGAAACACTGTTTCCCCTTCTCAGCAGAGAGGTGGAAGATTATGGATGCAGAATGTTAAATCCATTATTACCCTTGGTTGTTTTATTTGTTGGTTTTGCTTTTAACCACTTTTCTCTGTTAAAAAGGGAAGGCTCATTGGGAAAGGAGGGAGGTACTTCAGTAAATCATGATGATCCAAAACCCACAGAGCATCACTAAAATATTTATGTATGTATGCATGTATGTGTATAGATAGATATATATATACACGTATGTACCTGCATATTATATGTGTACATGTGTGTGTATGCATGTATGTGTGTGTTTATAATACATGTAAAACTTGGGCACATTAGATGCAGTTTCTCAACTGTGATCTAACATTCTCATCACCTATTTATTATTCTATTCTGGTCTCAGCTTTAACTCATTGGATTGCCAATGCAATTCTTTCAACTGTATGGCAGAATTTGGAAAATATGCATATTCCTGTATTTAGTTTCCCATCTATAGATTAGTTTGATCTCTTTTGAGTGACTATAGATCACACTGAGGAAGCTGAATAGTGTTCAGGATTTCAAAGCAAGTGGCACAATGCCATCTGTGAACACAGTTTCTGAAGAACCTCACCATATATATAGGAAATACCTGTCATTTGGACTTTACAGAGGATGTCATCTATGATAGTTGTAAGCAACTTTGGGAACTACATCCCTGATTTTATACCTAGTTTAAGATTGATAGTGAGGTCATTAAACAATTTTTATTGTTGAATCTATAAAGCTATCCTGTGTGATCTTACCACATACAGGGAAAACATATGGAGAAGAATCTTTCTCTCTTAAGCTTTGTTTTTACCAAGCAAATGTAAATTAATAATTATATTTTAAAATAAGCAATGTTTTTCATTCTATAATACTGATGCCTATACTGTGAAGATACAATCTACTGTGGAAAAGAGTAGACAAAAGCCTGCCTATTCCTTTCTCATATTTTTATCAAGGACACCTTCTTTAAGTTAAAAAACCATTCTCATAAAGATTTTATAGATAAATAAGTAGAATGTGGATTAGTATTTATTAATAATTTACTTTACCACTTTTTTATCATGTGTGATTTTTTTCTCTGTTCTTTTCGAATCTTCCACTTATAGTTACCTTGAAAATGAATTCCTGAGTGCCTTTAAAATTATTAACACCTAAAGCACAGGTTTCCTTTAAATAAATGTGTTTGAAAATAAGGCAGAAGGGCATAAAAGAGGGGGCCTGGTAGAAGAGAGGGCAGACTGAGAGAAGGGGGAATCAAAATGCATGCCATCTTGGGGTAGGGGAGGGAAGAGATGGGGAGAAAATTTGGAACTCAAAATCTTGTGGAAATGAATATTGAAAATTTTTTAAAAAAGAAAAATAAATGCATAAATTTGTTCTGGTCCAGCTCCTTTTTCTGACTCCATTTCCTAGAGTACCACTTATGTAATGAGTACTGACATGCAGAATACAAATAGTGGTTCTATTGCTGAAGATCAGAATAGATCATTATAGAAATTCTGGTAGACCTGTACCATTTCACTTTAGCTTCGAGACATCCTTCCTCTTTTTTTAGGTTAGGCTCATTAGTAAGTCACCTTAGTTCTCTGAGCCTTGGTTTCCTCTTATGTAAATGACAATAATGATACTTGTACTACCTACCTCACAGAGTCATGAATAAAATGTTTTATAAACTTTTAAGAGCTGCATAAATTTGAGTTCTTACAAAAACGTTGTTTAGGATGCTTACTGGAAAAAGTCATTTAGAAAACCATATGGCAGGCAACCAACGAACCGCATTCTGGTGAGAAATAGCAGCTGATTTCTTGGCTTCAGATTGAATGAATTAAAGGCCACAAAAATATGAAAGTTTTTTAATGAATTTTAAATAGACATTTGGGGAGGTACTGAAGTAATAGTAGAGAAGATAATGCCACCTCTAGAGTCAGGCTGCCTGGATTTAAATCCTGACTCATGATGACACATGATGTCTGAGCAACCATCAACAACTCACTCAATTTTTATTTTCCTCAACAAACTCTCTAAAGTATACGTTAAAGAATAGTTGCTGAGATATGCATTGGTAGAGGGAATTTCCTCACCAAAAGTTTCATACAACAGTGAAGTCAAAGATCCAGGACAAAAAGAAAATTAACTTTGCCTAAGCTACATCATCCACTGAGTCCACCAGTCCCTAATGGATGCATCAAAAGTGATTCCTTCTAAGGGATGTAGACATAGTTTCTCTGTTGGGGCATCTCTAGCAGCTAAGAAAAAGAATATTTACAGTTCACACTTACAGGGAACTTTCTGATTATAAAGTGCTTTACAATAAATGATCTAAACCAGTCCTCATAATAACCCTGTGAAGGAAGTCAACGTATTATGCCCATTTTGTAGATAAGGAAACTGAAGTTCAGAGAGATTGAATGACTTGCCCGAAGTCATACACCTGTCTCCTGACAGTATATGATAGGGGAGAAGAGAAGGGGGTGGGGATAAGCATGTATATATTGCTATTGTTGCTATTGAGTTATTTCAATTGTGTCTGACTCTCCATGACCCCCTCTGGTTTTGTTTGTTGTGCGTGTGTCTTTGTTTGCGGGTTGTTTATTTATTTATTTTTAGCAACGATGCTAGAGTGGTTTGCTGTTTCCTTTTCTAGCTCATTTTATAGATGAGAAACTGACGCAAACAGAGTTTACCCAATTTTAACTCAGGAAGATGAGTCTTCCTAATTCCAAGCCCCATGCTCTAGCTACTAAGCCACCCAGAATAGGAAATCATATAAATATATGTGATGGAATCCAAATAAAGCTGGCCCCAGCCCCAGTATTCTAACTTCTTTATGGGTCCTGCTGAACAGGAAGCATGTCCTGATTTAACCACACAATCTGGCCGCTCACACCTTAGGCCACCAGATTCAATACAACTATGACCTCTGGCTAGCCATTGCCCCCTGACCCAATTCATATGTTTAAACAGGTATGTTCTTGTGCTCAAACACAATCACATCATCCATTTAGCCCAAGACAGGACCACAATACCTAACTATCCATCTTGACCAGACAGACCACAATAGCTCTCCAATCAGAAAGCAGCATGACCAGGATGTTTGATGACTGAACCATAGAAGAGAGCCTTCCCCTATTACGGAATCCCTTAACAAACCCCTCCTGCCTTTTTAATATTCATAATTTCTGTTGCATAATCAGCATCATTACACTATAAATTTGCCTGTGTTGTCTTATTAAGTTGCTGGTTCCTCTTGGAACCTAGCCCTCCTCTGAGGGGTGTCAATCCTTAATAAAGGCCTGAACTTGGATTAGAGGTGATCTGAGTTCTCTGAGATGGTACCATCACAACACATCATAAAACTGTAACATACACAGATACATATATGTGTATGTAAATAGAGTGACTGCTATATGTCAGGTACTATGCTAAGCACTTTTTATAAATATTATCTTACATTTATAAATATTATCTCAGAGAAAGGTCTGGTCCCGTGACTCAGGAGACTGTACTTCTTGTCTCAGCTCTCGCACAACTTTCCATGTGATGTGGCCAAGTTATTTCCTCTCTTTTATTACTCACCCATAATACTGTTATAAAGGGTTCAACTGGAAAGTCTCTAAATTCCCTTCTAGCCCCAATGTTCTCCATTTCTTTGATCATGTGACTCCTAGTCAAATGTCTTTTTAAAAATGCTACAGCTGATACCCTGGCTGGAGAGAGGGAAAGAACACAAACAAAATAGTGCTTATAAACACCAAGTAACATAAATTAATGTAAATAAATATGGGTCCATGAGTGTTGAATGCATGAATAATCTCTCTGATTCGAGCTCTGTGTTGTGAATCTGGTGGGCTAACCCAGAAATGCTCCCTGGACAAAGTGACTTTTAAAGCCAGACTTCGCAGGAAGTGAAAGATATGGATTGGCTGGGAAGGGAGGCACGTGTGTTTTCTTCCTTTTAAGGGGGGAAGCAGAAGAGAGAAATCTGCCTATTCCTAGGATCAAGCCAAGAAGAAAAATCTGTTCTATTTAACCCCCAACCATGTTGGGGTTTGAGTTGTGGTTTTTTTGTGTTTTTTTTTTTTTTTTGCTTTTGGTTTTTTCCAAGTTCCTCATTTAGTTCAGCTGAATCTAAGGCAATTCTTATACCCATCTGGGATGGGGAAAGCTGTTCCGGAGCACTCCATAATTGCCCAGCAATACTGTACCATATTGCCATTCCCCAGGACTCAACAGTTTGAACTGCAGAGCACTATGTTTGCTGAAATAGAACAGCATGACAGAATGGGCCTGTTTGGTGCCACAGTCAATCATAAAGACCATATGCCTCTGTTTGCGACCACCGTCTGCATTCATTCAGAAATGGGCACAAATCATTAGAGTGACAGCTTGGTCAGGACTGTAAGACCTCATTCAGCTCTCATCATAGGCCCATCACTCTCGGGAAGTTCCTCCAATGAGGTCTCCCAGAGGACTGCTTTTTGCCGAGACAAATATATACATTGTCATTTTCCATTCTTTCAACCACAGTTTTGATGTGATTTCACAGAGGACAGTTTTGACAATGTTAGCAATAAGAAGTCTAAATTTCAATCCTTTCTCACCCACATACTCAACCACATTCTGTAGCAGTGTCCCCTTAAAAAATGACCCATCTATTTTTCCATGATTGCGTTAAGCTTCAATGTGGGTGGAGTTGAGTCAGAAGGATCCAGTGTGATATGGGGGAAACAGTACTCACTGCGAAGTCTGAAAACCAGGGTTCATATTATGATTCTGCCATAATTACTAACTGGGTGAAGCTGGGCAAGGCATTGAGCTCTCTAGACATTTCATTCTCCTCTGTAAGTGACTGAAATCGGTGAGTTCTAAGGCCCCATCCAGCTCTAACCTTCTATCGGTCTATGAGTTCAGAAGGCACAATTCAGTTAGTAGAATCCAGCAAACATTTATGAAGTGCCCACTGCATTCAGAGCGCTGGGATAGGCCCTGAGGAAGATTCAAAATTGCGATAAGACATTGTGCTTGCCCTGGCAAGGCTTATAGTTAGGTAGAAAATTGACTGAGTTGCATTCTAAGAGAGGCCTCTAATGAAGGTATCCTCATCTTATTTCAGTAATAGAATATCCCTCACTTTTCTGCTGTTCTCATTTATTTTTTTTTTGGTCCAGCTTCATGAACTCTATGTTCACCTTCCTTTTACCAAAAAAAAAAAATCACCCATATTCACAAACATATGTATCCTTTGAATTTCTGTCCCTATGGTGTTCCTCATCTTCCTTAGGTTTTGTACTTCTCATATTTATTTTTCTGATTAACAATGCTTTCTAACAAGACAATAGCAACTCTTTCTTCAAGTCCTCTTCCAATAAATCTATCCTATCCATAATAATTGTTCTAACAATACCAACCATAGTTGATATGTATATAGCAAGGCTTACAAAGTTCTTTACATATTCTCATTCAATCTTCACAACAATCCTGAGATACCTATGATTATTCCCATTTTATAGATGGGTAAGCTGAGGCCTGGTAAGATTAAGTAGGCTACCCAGAGTCATGCATCTAGTAAGGGTCAGAAGTAGCATTAGAATCCAATTCTGACTCCCAGTCTAATATTTTATTCATTGTATTGAACTTTCTGTTGCCCTAGAGATGCAGGAATTCACACAAAACCTTGTAGTTGCCATGACATGTCACATTCTCCTCTGAATTGTATTTAGGTCTATTTTCCTCCACTACTACCAGATCACAAAGGGCAAAGACTCTGTCTTATTCCTTCTCAGTGGAGGAAACAACGTTTCTCTATTTTTTGAATAAGGTGCTAAGTTGAAGAAACCTCAGAGAGGAGGGAGCACTAGAGTTGTCTGACCATGAGGGAAGAATAAGATGTGAATAGGGGAGCTAGATGGCCCAGTGAATAGAGCACCAGGCCTGCAACCAGGAAGACCCACGTTCAAACCTGACCTCAGACACCTACTGGCTTGTGACTCTGGGCAAGTCACTTAACCCTGTTTGCCTCAATTTTCTCATCTGTAAAATGAGCCAGAGAAAGAAATGGCAAAACACCCCCAGCATATTTGCCAAGAAAAATCCCCAATGGGGTCATGAAGAGTTGGATAGGACTGAAAGGACTGAATATCATGCTAAAGGCAGGGAAGTGAAAGCATGGTTCTTGGGCAAGCACAATGAGCAAAGCCTTGCTTGGAATCAAGAATGAGTACAGCCAGTGCAGGAAAGAGTAAAGCTTAATAGAGACAGAGGAAGAAGTCGAATCTAAAGCCTTAAGTTCTCAGGTTAAATCGGTCCATTAAGTTCTCAGGTTGAATCTGTCCATTACTATCTGCATGTCCTTGACCAAGTCATAGAAACCTCACTAGTCCTCAGTTTCTCATTTACAAAATGAGGGTGTTGACCTCGAGAGTCTCTTCCAGCTTTAAACCTCTATATGATTCTGAAAGACCAGCAGAGATAGAATCAAATGCTGGTGTCCCAGAAGGCTGGAGTTCAAGTTCTCATTCTTCTTATGTATTATTTGTGTGACCTTGGGCAAGTTATTTCTACTCTTTAGAACTGTTTCCTCAGCTATAATTGAAAAAGGTTTAATTCAATGATCTGAGTTCCTTTCTAGGTCTAAATCTCCGTGTACTTATATATCTGAAATTAGTGATTGATAAACTTATAAAAATAGGATAAGATCGCATTGTAGAAAGCCTAGAGTGTCAGTCTAGATTGGCTTGGGGGCTTTCTTCTGTAATTAATGAGGAATCACTGATCAGATGGATGCATGGATGAACAGGGATGCATCCAGGAATGTGAGATCAGGAGAGAGAAGGACCCAGGGCTCATCAGTCTGCCTTCCACATCTCTCACATACACCCTGTTCTCTCCACTCACATGGCTGTCAACCTAGCTCAGGCTCTCTAGACTGTTTCAAAAGTTCTCCTTGCCTTAAGTCTCTCCCCTTTCCAATTCATCTTCCACATAGTTGCCATAGTGATTTTCCAGTAACAGAAATCTGAATGTCACCCTTTGTTCAATAAACTCTAATAGTTTCCTATTACTGTTAAGGTTAAATAACTCTTCTAATAAGCATTTAAAGCCCTTCATAACCTGATTCTAATTTACCTTTCAAACCTTATTATACATTACACCCCTTCACACATACTCTTTGGCTCAAACTGACTTTCTTATAATACCTTATACATAGCCCCCCATCTCCTGTCTCCATGCCTCTGCATGCATTTTCCCACCTACCAAGGATAGACTTGTTCTACTTGAGAATCCCAAGTTATCTTTAAAGCTCATATGAAATGCCACCTTCTACATGAGATCTGCCCTGATTCCTCTAGGTGTTATAACCACCTTCTTATATTCATTTTGTACATATTTTAGTACATATTCTTACATTTACATATTGTCCCTTTAACCCTACTTTAATAAAATCTGAATCTTCTTAAGGAAAGATTTGCTTTCTTGCCTTTCTTGCCTATATCCCCAGCCCAGGATCTGGCACATAAAATATACCTGGTCTATGACTGTTGATTGATTAAAGAGAAACCCTACCATCATCATTCACTCACGTATTCATTCATTCAATGAACACAATTCCTATTATTACAGAAAAGGTTTTGTTTTAGGTACTACAAAAAGATAAATACATTATAAAAGATTTGGAGAAATTTAAAAAGAAAAAATGACCACTCCATTTTAGACCCTGTTAACCCACTATTCTTCACAGAAAAAGAATGGGAAATGGTGTCTGTATTCCTATTCCATTTGATTGCATGCTACATACTACTTCTTTACTAGTCAGCAAATTTACAATTTAAAGTAAATCCTTAACAAAGCTTATTTATTATCCCTGAAATATTCTTAGCTTCTTGACCCTTCCCCTTTAGGATCTCAACCCCCATTCAGTTTGATTCACTGGACACAGCATTGGATTCAATATTAAAAGACTTGTGTCTTAAGGTTCTAAACACCTCCACCCCACCCCCATTCCCATATGATCTTTGACAGGGCTCTATCCTTCTTTGGACCACAGTTTCACCCCCGTATAAAATGAGAAAATCATTTTAGTTATTTTTTTTCAAAACTCTGATGACCAGAGTCCAACTACATTTTATATTGAGATTTTTATGATTACCAGCATTTATCATAGTGTCTAGAACATACTAAACAATTAATGCTCTATCTATCTATCTATCTATCTATCTATTCATTCATCTCTGCTATCATCCTACATCTCTTTGGCTCTTTGTGGCTAAAGTTCTTGAAAAGGTTAGCTACCACTTTCTCTCATCTTACTCTCTCCCTAACTCCTTACAATTAAGCTTCTGACCTCATCATTTAATTCAAACTTCTCTCTTCGTATTTACCAATGATCTCTTGTTTGCAAAATTATATGGTCTTTTCTTAATCCTCATCTTTTGGATCTTTCTGCAGCCTTTAACACTATTGATCACCATCTCCTTGATACTCTCTTTTATCTAGGTTTTGGGGACACCACTCTATCCTGGTTCTCTTCTGACCTGTCTAACCACTCCTCCATCCCTTTTGCTTCATGCCATCCAGTTCATGCCCTCTAACCACAGACATTCTGCAGAGTTCTGTCCTGGGCCCTCTTCTCTTCCCTTCTGCTTCTAAATTACTTCACTTGGTGATCTCGTCAGCTCTCAAGGATTTAATTACCCTCTCTATTCTGATGATTCTCAAATCTGCCTATCCAATCTTTTTGGCTGACTTCCAGTCTTGTATCTCCAATTACCTTTAAGACATTTCAAACTGAATGTTCTGTACACATCTTAAAACCAACATGTCCAAAACCAAACTCATTATCTTTCCCCTTAAACCCTTTCTACCTCCTACTTTTCCCATTATTGCAGAGAGTGGACCGTCCTGTCATTCCATCAGGCTCACCACCGAGGTGTTATCCTAAACTCCTTGACTGATTTTCAAACTACCACCCCCTACTGTATCCAATCTATTACCAAGGCCTAGTGATTTCACTTTTGCAACATCCTTCAAATATACCCCTTTCTCTCCTCTTGCAAGCCCTAATTACCCTCACACTTGGACTTCTGCAATAGCCTTTGATTGGTGGATCTGCCTGCCTCAAGTCTTTCCACTCCAATCCATTCTCCAGCCACCAAAGTGATTTTTATATAGTATAAATTCAACTGTTCCACTCCCCTACTCGATAAACTCCAGCAGCTCCCTATCACCTCCAGCATAAAATACAAAATTCGCTGTTTGGTGCCCAAAGTCCTTCATAACCAAGCCCTCTTCTAGTCCTACATTTTAGTCCCATTCCCCCATTGGACCCAACATATATATGCCAGCATATGTTGACCTTGAGGCTAAAACCAAGTTGCAGAATGAGGAGGAATGCATGCCTTGACAAGCTCAAACACATATTTTCCTTCCCTTGACCTCATTGCAAAAAAAGTGTTTAAGCATTTGCTAAATTTTGTTGCAAAGTATGTTTATTAAAAAACTCTAATCTAGTGACATCGACCTCTTTTCTATTCAACAAAAAAGACATTACACCTCTTGGCACAGGTGTTTTCTGTGTATATTCCCCATGCCTGGAATGTTCTCCCTCCTCATCTCTACCTAATGGCTTTTCTGGCTTCTTCTAAGTCCCAAGAAAATTTGTATCTTCTACAGAAAATTTATTGCAAGTTCTTTTAATTCTAGTGCCTCTCTTAATTATTTCCAATTTATCCTATGGGGCAGCTGGCAGCATAGTGGATAGAGTGCTGGGCCTGAAGTCAGGAATACCTGGGTTCAAATCCAATCTCAGACATTTACTAGCTGTATGAACCTGGGAAAGTCACTTCACCCTGTTTGCCTCACTTTTCTCACCTTTAAAAGGAGTTGGATAAGAAAATTGTAAACTGCTCTAGTATCTTTACCAAGAAAACCCCAAAAGCATTAAGAAGAGTTGGACATGACTAAAAATAACCAAATAACAACTGTACTGTATATAACCTGTCCGTACATAGTTGTTTGGATACTTTCTCACCCAGGGATGGGGAACCTTTGGCCTTGAGGTCACATGTGGCCCTCTAGGTCCTCAAGTGCAGCCCTTTGATTGAATCCAAACTTCACAGAACAAAGATTGGTTCCCCACCCCTGGCTCTCACCAATTACATTGAGAACTCCTTGAGGGGAGGAACTGTCTTTTGCCTCCCCAGTATTTAGCACAATGCCTGGCACACAGTAAATGCTTAAAAGTGATTATTGACTTACTGACTTATCGATCTTAAAAGTGTTTAAAGACTTGCTCCAAACACTGTACACAGGAACAGCTCTATTATATTATAAACAACTGTGAATGACTTAGGTATTCTTAGCAATACAGTGATCCAAGACAATCACAAAGGACTAATGATGAAAAATGCTGTCAATCTCCAGAGAAAGAACTTATCTCATCCGAATATAGACCAAAACATACTATTCTCTTCTTCCTTCTCTCTTTCCTTCCTTCTTTCCCTCCTTCCTTCTTTCTCTCCCTCCCTCCCTCCTTCCCTCCTTCCCTTTGTCCTTCTTTCCTTCCTTCCCTCCTTCCTTCTCTCCCTCCCTCCCTTCTTCACTGCTTCCTTCCTTCCTTCCTTCCTTCCTTTCTGTCTTTCTCCATTTATCTCTAGTTTTCTTTCACAAAATAATTAATATGGAAATGTCTTATATGACTGCACATGTATAACTTATATCAGATTGCTTACCATCTCAGGGAGGGAGGAAGGAAGGGAGAGAAGGATAGAATTTGGAGCTAAAAACTTTTTTAAAATTTTAAATTGTTTTCCATGTAATTGGTGAAAAATAAAATATTATTCTAAAAAGGAATTGTCACACTGCATAAAAATATAACACAACAACTGATTTTTAAGGGAAATCAGCTCCAGAGCTTTCTTTTTCTCTCATGGAGAATTCTTACTTTTAAAATAATAATACGAATAAAAGAATGCATCCCATAATAAATAATAACCACGTAATTTTCCTCATGTGAGAGGTCATCTACTGGTTAAGAAAGCTCCCTTACAAAAGAGAGAAACAATCATATTATATACATAGGAAACTTTGTTTTCCCCTAAAATGTATTTGATGGTGTTCTAATGTAAAAATAAAGGGAAAACAACAACAAAAAAGGTTTTTTTAACATTTTAAAATTACCTAAGTAACTGAGGAGCATGGGTTGTTTGGTTTTTTTAATGACCCATTTTATTGTTAATTATATTTAGCTCTTTCACTAATATCTCATTCATATACCTCATCAGGGTTTTGGAAGTGACTTTGAAACAAAGTTTAATAAATGTTTAAACACTTTTTTTTTTGCAATACAGTAAAGGGAAGGATAATACGTGTTGGAATTTGCCAAAGCATTCATTCTTATTCACTTTGCACTTGTTTTTAACCTCAGGGGGCAACACATACTGGTATATGTATACTGGGTCCAAGACCACAGCTTTCTGGGACTGTGAAATATTTGTTCATTGAGAGAGAAAGAGAAGGGTAGTGAAAAGAGAGACGAAGGGAAGGGGAAAGGCAACAACAAAAGAAAAGGAGAGGGAAGTCAAATAAAAGAGGGGAAGAAAAGAAAGAGGAGAAATGGAAGGAGAAAGAGAGGCTGAAAAGGAAGAGGTAGGGAAGGGAGGAAAGGGAAGAGAAAAGCACAGGCTCTGGCAGCTCCAAACAATCTTGGAAGGGCCTGGAAATGGACTGTTTGTGCACTATCTGAGGACCAGTCTAGCTAAACTTGGAAAGGCTAATCTAACCAACGTGTTAGACACATAGTGATGAAGGTTGGAGCCACAACAATTCATTAAACTTTCTATTAAAGTACAAGCTTTTGTTTGGGGAAGTGATGCTTAACTCTGTAATATTGACACAAATCAAAGTCAAGTTCAACTTTAACCTTGCAACATGAGAGATTGCATACTGTACAAAAACCAATGACTGATTTCTTGTGGTTAGAGCTAAAAAGAAATTAGGGAGTGTGGTGAAGACATATTGTGCAACAAGATCAAGGAAAGGAGAATATATTTCAGAACTTGTCAAGATATGCTTTCCTCTCTACTTTGGGCTTGGTTTTGTTTTTGAGGTCAACACATACTGTACATTTATTCTAGAACTAAGGCCATAAGTTGCTGAGATAATATAATACCTACTTTATATGCTACAGTTACATTAATGGTTTTGTTTTTAATCTGAGAAATACTGTAATAGATAATGACTACAAGGAGAGATGATTGGAATAAAAGTAAGAAGACTTACGGAAAACTAAAAATATTGTTCATCCTTTTTATCAGCAATAAACAGGGACTGCCCATTAAAAAGTACCTCATATGTTATAATCACATTTAGTGTGGGATCTTATAATGTATTTTTTCTCCTCATCCAGAAAAAATTCTTTCTCTTAGAGAAAAAAAGATAATATTGGAAACAAGGGGGAAGAGTACTTAAAAGAAAACATTTATTTATGGAGCAAGTCTATTATCCATTATGACTGGCAATGCTCTATTTCAGAGGCTGATCATACCCACGGATGGGAAAGCACATGCACATGCATCATTTAAGACTCAGGGCTGGGATTATTATATTGAGATCATTTCATTTGTTGTATTCTTTGGGGCTCTTTCTGCTTGATGAAGCAGATTCATTTATCAATACAAAACTACTTAAAATGATAATTGCAAAACTAAGTGGCAGTTACGCCTTCCCCCTGGGACAGAGATGCAAATGCTGAGAAATTGGATGTGTTGTTATCACTTGGTGACTGTAACTTCATGTGGGCAGTGCTGTCATACTTGCTTTAAGAATAACAACATGAGTAGTTCTAGTTTTATCCTGTCTATCTATATCCACTCTCACTATTTTCTTCCTAGTGAAGACTTTATCATTATTAGAACAGTTAGAAGAAATCTACATAGACAGAAACCATGAGTATGAGTTAATTATTTGGGGATGATCTCAAAAAATGAAAGGGTGGGAAAGAGGGATGTACTGGAAGAAGAGGGATGAGAAGAGTAGGATGGAGAAAATTTTCTTACATAAAAGAGGTACACAAGGAAGAGCTTTTATAGTGGAAGGGGAAAGGAGGTGATGCTTTGGCTTCATTTTCATCAGATAAAAATCTGTCTTAACTAATATTCTAATAGAATGGAAAGGAGATATGAAATATGGGGGTAAAGGAATGATAAAAAAAAAGAGGGTAGATTAAGGGAGACAGTGGTCAGAAGCAAAACCAACTTTTGAGGAAGGACAGAATAAAAAAGAGAGACAGAAGGATAAAGAGAACAAAATAGAATAGAGGGAAATACACAGTTAATTATAATTGTAAATGCGAATGGGAAGAGCTTACCCATAAAATGGAAATGGATAGCAGAATAGATTAGAAACCAGAATCCACAATTCATTGTTTACAAGAGACACACTTGAAACAGAAACACATGGGTAAAAATAAAGGACTGAAATAGAAGCTATTATGTTTAAGATGAAGTAAAAAAAAAAAGGCAGGGGTGGCAATCATAAGCTCAGACAAAGCAAATGCAAAAAGAGACTTAATTAAAAGAAATAATCAGAGAAATGACATTTGGCTTAAAGGTACCATAGTAGTAGCAAAAATTTTACAGCAAATTTCTCTGAGCAAGGTCTCCTTTTTCAAATATATAGAGAACTGAATTGAATTTATAAAAATAAGAGCCATTCCCCAACTAATGAAGGGACAAAGGAAATGAATAGGCAGTTTTTGGAAGAGGAAATCAAAGCCATCTATAATTACATGAAAAAATGCTGTAAATTCTTATTAATTAGAAAACTGTATAAAACAACTCTGAGGAACTACCTCACATCTCTCAGAAATAACAAATTCTGCAGGGGATGAGAGAAAATAGATACACTAAAAAACTGTTAGTGGAGTTGTGAAGTAGTTCAAAAATTCTGAAGAACAATTTGGAACTATGCCAAAGAATTGTAAAACTGTGTATACACTTTGATCCAGCAATACCACTACTAAGTCTATACAACAAAGATATCAAAGAAAAAGAAGAAGACACATAGGTACAGAAATATTTAAGGCAGTTCTTCTTGTAGTGGCAAAGAATTGAAAATTAATGTATGCACATCAATTGGGGAATGACTGAATAAGATGTGGCATATGTTTGTGATGGAGTACAATTGTGCTGTAAGAAATGGGAGGGGGGGGGATAGTTGGTTTTAGGGGGAAAAAACCATGGCAAGATCTGTATGAACTGATGCAGAGTGAAGTGAGAAGAACAAAGGGATCATTATGCATAGTAAAAGCAATATTGTAACTATGATCAACTTTGAAAGACTTGGCTACTTTGATCAATTCAATCATCCACGACAATTCCAAAGGACTCGTGATGAAAAATGCTATGTACCTCCAAAGAAAGAACCAATGAATTCTAAGTGCAAATTGAAGTATAATTTTATCACTTCATTTCTATTTTTTCAATATGGCTAATTGGGAAATGATTTGCATGACTTCATATGTATAATGGACATCATTTGCTTGCCTCCTTAGGGGACAGAGGAGGGGTAGGAGGGAGGGAAGAAGAGAATTCAGAACTTAAAAATAAATAAATTGATTTTTTAATTTAAAAGCATTTTTAAAAAGTACTCATACTTTCCTCCAAATCTAGAGACATATGTTGTTGCTACTTATCAGAAGCATAGAATTATAAAGCTAGAACAGGTCTTAGAGATCTTAAATAAAGGGTGATGGCTAGACAACAGTTCCTTTGAGAGAAGATATAGGAGGTTCTTGGACTACAATCTCAGTATGAATCAATAGAGTGACTTACTGGATGAAGGCAAAGGAGAAGGTGGAGGAGGAGGAGGAGAACAAGAAGAAAAACAAGAACAAGAAGGAAAGAAGGAA
>CM053581.1:199293973-199317445 GCA_028627135.1 Pseudochirops cupreus
AAAGCTAGAACAGGTCTTAGAGATCTTAAATAAAGGGTGATGGCTAGACAACAGTTCCTTTGAGAGAAGATATAGGAGGTTCTTGGACTACAATCTCAGTATGAATCAATAGAGTGACTTACTGGATGAAGGCAAAGGAGAAGGTGGAGGAGGAGGAGGAGAACAAGAAGAAAAACAAGAACAAGAAGGAAAGAAGGAAAGAAGGAAGGAAGGAAGGAAGGAAGAAAAAGAAAGAAAGACAGAAAGAAAAGAGACAGAGAGAACGAAAGAAAGAAAGAAAGAAGGAAGAAGGAAGGAAGGAAAGAAGAAAAAAGGAAGGAAGGAAGAAAAGAAGAGGAGGAGGAAGGAGGGAAGGAAGGAAAGAAGGAAGGAAGGAGAAAACGAGGGTCTAAATCTAGGCAGCATTAAAAGAAAAATAGTACCCAGATCAACAAAGGTGAGTACTACCACTTTTATTTGCCCTAGTCAGACAATACCTGGAGTATCATTGTTCAATTATGGATGCTGCATTTTAAGGACAAAAGACAAACTACAATGCATCCAGAATAGGGCAGCGCACAGAGCAAATGGACTAGACATCTTGCCAAATGAGGATGTTTGTTTGTTTTAGGAGCTAGAGAGGTTTAGTTTTGAGATGAAAAGTGTTAGGGATAGGGTGGGTCAATATCCTTCAAGTATTTAAAGAGGATTGCCATGTAGAAAACTTGGCACAATTAGAAACAGTTGGTAAAAGTTTCAGGGAAGAAGAATTGCTAGATGGAAAATTAGGTCTAGTCAAAAGGAAAAAGGTTTGCTCTTCTGAAAGACCTCCAATAAAGAAAAACCCACTTTTCTTCAAGGCAACTCATCAGATTTTTGGAAAGCTCTAATTGTTAGAAAACTTTGCTTTGTTCTCTTTCCATAGAATCAAAACCTGTCTCCCCTGAACTTTCACCTCTTGTTCCTCCTTCTGCATCTGGAGTTAAGCATAATGAACTGAATCCTTTCTCTCTGTGACAACCGCTTAAAAACTTGAAGACCATTAGCTAGTCACCCTAAGTATTCTCTTCTCCAGTACAGGAATCCCCACTACTTTTTATTGATCTTTTAATGGCCAGGTCAGCCCCTTAACATAATTCTTGTTCTGCTCCCTTACAGGCACTTCACTTTGTCAAAGAACTAATATTGAAAGAGAGCCAGGAAATCAATAAAATGCACCTGTAATAGTCTCAACCAAATGGCTTGTTCACATAACTGACGTTAATGGGTGTTGGTCTCACTTGGACCTTTTAGAATACAAAACGATACACAGTTGCTCTGTTTTGCATTTATTTATCTGTGTATGATTTATATTCCCTTCCACCACCACTCTTCCCCAGCTCCTTGAGTAGGAAATATTTCATGTTTTACTTTATATCCCCAGGGCGAGTTGTAGGCACTCAACAAATGTTTGTCAAATTGAAATAAAAGACCCAATAATTGTCCTTAGGAAGGGAAATGTCAACACAAGGGCAAGTTATCACTTTTTCAGGCTCAGCAAATATCATTTGGGTATATGAACAGCCCTACAGAAGCAAAGTAACTTAATTAAATAATTTAACCCTGAAATAAAGAACAGAAGCACTCTCAGATCATGGCAAGACATTAGCTCATCTATGAACACCTACAGTACTCATCCTCAGTTAGGTGCCAATCATAGAAATTTTTTTTCCAGAAATTTAGGCGAATTTTTGCTCAGATCCCATCTCTGATACATACTTGCTTTGACTCTAGTGAAGTTCCCTATCCTCTCAGTGCTCTAAACAAGGTTTTAATACTATAAGTTGTATAGAAGTATTGACCTGTATCAATAGAGAAGACTTGCTCATTCTTCAGCAAAAATGGAGATTCTTCAGATAACTCCCCATAACAATGAAATCACAGGTCTGGTCCCTCTCCCTAATTCTTCCAATTCAGACTATTATACCAAAATACTGTACATACCCTTGACAAGGAAATCAAAGTTAGGAGAGTTAGAACTTAGGGTGAATGTGGTGAGGATTTTGGCATTGACTAGGAATTTTTTTTTAACTGGCTAAGAAATACTTAAAAAAAAAAAGAAAAGAAAAGAAATGGTGAGAGGCAGCCTAGGTGGTGCAGTGAATAGAGCACAGGTCCTAGAGTTAGGAGAACCTGAGTTCAAATATGGCCTCAGACACTTGACACTTACTAGTCGTGTGACCTTGGGCAAGTCACTTAACCCCAACTTCCCTGCTCTCCTGTCTCCAAAAAGAAAAAAAAAAGAAAAGAAAAAAGATATGGTGAGACTTCTAACATTCTGTTAAGCACTACAGTGGAATAAACATTAAAATAGGGGTCAATGGTAGAGCTAGAACCAGAATTCATTGTCTGACCCCCTGCATCTCAGTTTCCTAATTTGTGAAAAGAAAGGGGGTAAATAAGTCTTATATCAAAAGTCCCATTCTAAAGTCTATGAGTCAATAGGAAATAGCTTACTTTTTGAGTAAATATTAAGTATATGAAGTCAGTATCAATGAGACCTCAGTAATGTGTTCATGCACAGGCTGTTCCTATACAAAGGAACGGTGATTTTATTATCCAAGGACATGACTCTGTATGCATCATTTGAGAGACATCATCTGGCAGAAAATCTAGGCCCCAAGGATATTGGAAATACAATTGCTATCTTGAGGAATATAAAATCACTACCAATACCAGTCTCTTTGGATATCGGTCCTCAGTGCTGACTGTCCTCCAAAGTGGAAATTAGCTCTCTGTCAAAACATGTGGTCTCTTCTGGTTTTTGTAACAAACCAAATTCTTACAATCTGCGCATTCTGGACTCCTAGCCCTGACAGATGATTGGCACAGGCCTCCACTCTTTTGCCACCCAACTAGATGCCTTTGCTTTCTCCAGTTCCTCTTCTTTGTTTTGACACTACACATAGAGAGTGATATGTATTCAAATCATCACCATATTAGCCTGATAACACGGAACATTATTGAACTGTCAAGGAAACAGAGAGAGGGGGTCTATTTTTTTCCTGGCTACTGCCAAGAAAAAAAAAAGGGGGGGGGAGGAAAAGATTGTATTTGAACTGAAGGGAAACTTAGAGGAAACATTAAACTGCTTGTGAACAGAAGCACAGCTAAGACAATGACTCCATTGTGGCTGTATATTTGACAAGTTATACCGTTAATGAAACCAACCATTTGGGGGCCAAAATTTCATTCTCAGCAGTTTGTTGAAACATCAGTTATGCTCTGATGGTTATTTCCATAGGGAACAAGGGTAGTTCACTTTGATTTATTCATAACCATCTAAATTTTTCAGGAACAAACTCAAAACTCACCCAAAGTTGCATACATAGCAAAAACTCTGTGTTCCTTCAATTGACCTTGTGCATTATACAGGTGTCTTCACATCTATGCAATGAAACAGCTGCCTCTCTAAGAACTTGAAACAATTAATGCTACCTCAAAAGAGTCCCAAGTTGATATGTTGTGGATTGTTTAGGCCCTGAGTATGGGATTGGTATGTAGTTTGGTTATATTTTTCCTGCTAAATGTTCACTTTCTAATGATAAATAATAAAATAAAGCTATGACAGACCTAAGTAAACTATCAAACCAAGTGTCCTTTCCCAAGCAAAATCAAAGGCATTCTTTCAAAAAATTCTAGTCAAGTAATGTCAGTGTTACAGATGATTCAGTTCTATATATGCAGTCCCAGTATCACTTGTTAGTTTCAGTCTGTCATCAACCAATGCCTTTTGAACATTTTAAATGTTCTAGAGAAAATACCACAAATTCAATATTTCCAAAACAGACCTTTCAGCCCAAACCTACTCCTCTTCCAAACTTCCCTATTTCAACTGATGGTACGTACCACCATTCTTCCTAGGTTTGCAACCACAGTGTCATCCTCAATTTCTCACTCTCCCGCATTCCCCATATCCAAACTATTGTCAAATCTTGCCATTTCTGATGCCACAACATCCTTCACATCTAATTCATTTTCTCTACTCACCAAGCCACCAACCATTGTTCAGGCCTCATCACCTCTCAGAATATTGCAAAAGTATCCCAACTGACCTCCTTGCTTTATGTGTCTCTCCATTTCAATCTATCTACCACAAGCCTTTCCTTAAACACATATCTGATCACATTATTTTGTTACTAAATAATCTCTAGTGGTTGTCTAAGATTTGATCTCTAAGATCAAATAATAAGAACTAACTCCTCTGTTTGGCTTCTAAAACCTTTAAAAACTCACCCTCCACCTATCTTCCCAGTCCCGTTTAGCACATCTCTACATTCTACGTTCCAGCCAAAATAGATTTTCTCTTTGGTCTTCACACATAGCACTCTATTCATTTGAGTTGGCCAATCCCCATACCTGAAATATATTTCCTCTTCACTTTCACCTCATAAAACTTCTCCTTTCCTTCAAGACACAGCTCAAGCACTGTCTTCTACCAAATCCTCTACTGAATCATTCTCCCCAACTGCTAATGCCCTCCTTCCATAAATACCTTGGATTTAACTGCCTAGTATATTTGGTATTTATTCTGTATAAACTTACATATGTGTATGTTGTCCACCTCAAGAATTTATGTTTGAGGGTAGGAACTGTTTAATTTATTGTCTGTTTCCCCATACCCTAGCCCATTCCCTTGCATACAGTAAGTATTTAATGTTTATGGATTGATTGATTGACTGACTGACTGAAAAGATCCCAGAACTTATTCAGTACAGTCCTTTCTTTTAATATAGAAGCTGACCAACCCAGTAAAAGGGGAAAAAATTTCAACAAAAAAATTTACTAAATGGTAAGCTTCCTATCTAAATTCTGTATTTCCCAGCACCCAGAATCATGTTCTGTACAGAAAAGCAACTTAAATACATGTTGGAGAGATGAACAAATGAATATTTTATTTGTCTTGATTTTAAAATGTAAAGGATTGACTTTATTTCTCACACAATACTAACAGCAACAGTTAGTGATGATGTACCAGTGCTACCACTATGCTTTAAAATAACCTTTTCTATCTATGGGAAAATCAGGTTGTTGGAAACAATTTTGGAATCATCTTTAATTCTTCGCTGTCCCTCATCCTTGTATCCAATCACTTGTTCTGTCTAGTGACTTCTCCCACTATATCACCTTTCTCATTTTTTCCTCTCTATTACAAACCACAATAATAGTGCAGATCCTCACTGCCTTTTGCTTGGGCTATAGCAATAATATCCTAATTTCACCCAACTTTGAGGTTTTCTCATCCATCATCTATATGACTCCCAAAGTGATGTCCCTAAAGCACAAGTCTGACCATGTCACTGTTTTGCTCAAGAAACATAGGTGGCTCTATATTGCCCCTAGGACAAAACACAAACTACTCAGACTAGCATTTCAAGTCCTTCATGATCTGACTCCAGTCTATCTTTCCATGGTTAACTCACATTAGTCCTTACTCCTAAGGTCAGCTAGATGACACAATGGATAGAGCTATGTACCTAAAGTTAGCAAGACCTGAGCTCAAATCCAGCCTCAGACTAACTGTGTGACCCTGGGCAAGTCACTCAACCTCTCCTTAACTCAGTTTCTTCCACTATAAAATGGGGTTAATAACAATACCTACCTTGCAAGGTTATTGTGAGAATCAAATGAGCTATTTGTAAAGTGCTTAACACAGTGCTTTGTATGTAGTAGGTGCTATGTGAATGCTCATTCCCTCTCATCTTTCCTCCCCCTGCCTTAAATATATTAAACATTCCAGCAAAACTACGTCACTTGTTATTTCCTGATGGTTAATTTCTCTTAAATCCATTCCTTGCCATAGGTTGTCCTTCATACCCTGAATGTAGTCTCTCTTCACTTTCTTCCCTTAGGATCCCTAATTTCCTTTAAGCTTCAGCTCAAATGCTGCTTCCTACAGGAAACCTCTTTTGATATGCCTAATTATTTGTATTTTATCTCTTCTCAATGATCTCCATATACACATGCATATGCATATACATACATACATGTATACCAGCACATATACACATATGTGTATTTATATTTATCATTCATATATGCATATATATTGTGTGTGACCACATTGTCTGAATGCCAAATATAAGCTTGCCTAAAATACTATTTTATAGAGAACTCATACAAGGAAAGCACTCACATGGTGGGAAGAAGTGATACAAGGACTCTCTCAAGGTCTCTCAGAAGAACTCTGGGATTGATTGTGTTACTTTGGAGACACTGGCACAGGACTATCCATCATAGCATGCCCTCATCAAAGAAGGCACTGTGCTCTATGAGCAAAGCAGAATTGCAGTAGCTCAAAAGAAATGTGAAATGCATATTTTTAGAGAATTCACCCCAAAATGTTCACACAGACTATTTGTGCCCAACCTGTCATAGAGCACTCTGAGCTCATATTGGTCTGATCAGTCAGTTGGACACAGTACAACTTGACTCCAGCTTAGTGATGTCTTTTTGGTCCTCTGGGGGAACAAAAACCAACTAACCACAGTGTTCATACACATATACACACACACACACACACACACACACACACACGCATGCACATTTATTTACTTCCATCCTGACTCATTCTTTGGCCTGCCCCACCTATGTACCAGCTTCTTTGACACCCTTAGGATGAGTACACACCCTGAGACCAACTAGATGACTGACGAGTCTTTGCCAGGAACTGCCATATCAACAGAAGTGCCAGCCGCTGATGCTTGTTTCTTTCTAGGCTCTGTCTGTCCCACCTACACAATCGTTAATTTGTCCCTACATTTTATCGGTTGTCTTTTCCCAATAACTCCTTAAGAGTAGAGAACATCTCTTGTTCTATCTTTTTGCCTCTCCAGCACCATGCACAGGGCCTGCCACATAAGCACTTAATTATGTTTTAGCCATCCCTATCTTATGTGATGTATCCCACCAGTATTATATAAATTATTTGAATTCAAGGATTATTTTTCATTTTGTGTTCATATCCCCAGCATCAAGCATGGTGCTTTGCATATTGTAGATGTTTAATAAATGCTTTTTGCTTGTCAAATTGGATTGAAATCCAGAGTTCTAGTCAAGCAGAAGTTTCTAGGATTCTACTTTTGTTTTTATTATATACAGTTTCAAAAATATGTAGTAGGAGCAAGAAGAAGCAATGGATTTGGAACCTGAAGGCCCAAGTTCATACTGGTCAGTCACATTTCCCTCCCTGTGACTCAGTCTCCTCCTCTGTGAAATGTTGTTATTAGAGACATCAGTGATTTCTGAGGTATCTTTGGGCTTTAAATCTTTTATCTACCTACCTCTTTAAGGAAGAGCATGACTTCACTTGCATACTTTAGAATCACTAACATCATGTTAGGAGATTGTGGACAGAGCTCATATTAATACTTCTGCATTTTGATGAATCTGATCTCATCAACATGGGTTTTCCCTCTACTGGAACAGATTAAAATGCATTCACCCCTTCCCAGCCTGTATAATTCTTATCTGTATTCTCTAGAGGTACAGCATGCAGGAGTTGGCATAATGTAGACTTAGAGTGAGGAAAAAATGTAGTTCAATGGGAAGACCCACTCTGGAACCAGAGGACCTAGATTCAAAACCCGTATCTAATGCTTATTATTTATATATGGTTATTTCTGTCATAATTGTTCTTCCTGTTGCTACAGTTAGGTGGTGCCATAACTAGGGTGCTGCACCTGGAGTGAGAAAGACCCAAGTTCAAATCCTGCCTCAGGCACTTATTAGCTTTGTGACCTTGACCAAGCTACCTAACTTCTATTTGCCTCAATTTCCCCATTTATAAATGTGAAAAAAAAATAATGCCTACCTCCCAGGGTTCTCCCAAGGGTAAAATTAGATAATGTTGTTGTTGTGTTTGTTCTTCATTCTCAAGGAGCACCATGACATCAGGAAGATGATGACATGACTTGCAGTTGACTTTGATTTGAGTGAGAGAGGAACGAGCGAGGTCACTGGCCTCACTTTCTCCTCCAAAGCCATCCTGGGTCATCTCCAGTCATCCTGATGAATATCTGGCCACTGGACCCAGATGGCTCTGGAGGAGAAAGTGAGGCTGGTGACCTTGCACATCCCTCCCTCACTCAAATCAAAGTCAACTGCAAGTCGTGTAATCACCTCCCAGATGATATTTATAAAACACTTTGTAAAATGTAAAGTATTATACACGTGATAATGATTATTTTTGTTGTTATTAGTTATGTGGACTCAGGCAACTCACTTTTTGATCCTTAGTCTTTTCATTTCTAAAGTGAGATGGTCATACATGCATTAATTATTTCACAGGGTTGCTCTAGGCCTTAAATAAGATGATACATAATCAAGTGACTCACAAACTTTGAAGTGGTATGTAAAATTCAGCTATGCTTATTTCTTCATAGTATAAATGCTATTGTTGTCATTGTTGTTGTAAATAGTGTGTATATTTGTGTATAATATTCCTGACATTCCTGACGAAAATATGCTAAGGGAATGGGCAGCCTTTTATAAGACTCTCACACAAGATTAGTCATAAAAGTAACCAAGAGGCATGGAGAAAAACAAATTCTATTGCATTTATTGTTTGGATTAACAAAAATCATTTGATTCAGTAGAACCAAATGTAGTCTGAAAGGTTCACCTCCAAGAAGTCTCTTCATGCAAAAGTTAAACTCATACATTAATTGTGGGCAAACACAACCATAGGTAACAGTTCCTTAGTGAATTCAGGTCTTCCTGATGCCAGTTCCAGCACTGTATTTACTGAGCAATCTAGCTGCCTATTTTATCATATCTTATCACATGTTATCTTACCTCCTCTTAAATTAAAGCTTAAAATTTCACAAACACTTTCAGGAGACTAGGTATATATACAAACACATATATAAACATATATCTATTAGATATAATGCAAAGTTATCCCTCATTGCTTTCAAGGTTGGGTCACCTTCAGCATAGATTTCTTCTTGGTTTATCTGATTTGCTTCTTCTATTTTTCCTAACTTTATCTTCTTAGATACCATTTCAGTTTCCAATGTGTTACTAAAATGGAGACGAAAGTGTTATGGTTTAAATGTGGTGAATCCTCCCTCAATAATGATGAAAAGAGATTATAAACCTGTTAAACCTGAGTTGGGGGTGGGGATGTCTACCCCAAGCACATAACGACTTTCCCTAGTAAAATGAGAACAATTTGTTCTAACAGCCCCGAAGGCAGTTGAAGCAGGTGCTATGGAGCCTTTAGAGTTTGATCAGGCATTGAAGATACTAAGATCACCCACTGCATTCTGGGCCATCACCAGTCATCTCGCCTTTTGTTTTGTCTTGTCACTGCACTGGAAGAGAGAGTGAAGCTGACAACTTCTAGCAACTCTGTCTCATTAAATGCAATTCACGTGCAACTCAGGACATCACCTATGATATCATTGGTCCTTTTTGAAAACAAAGGATGAACAACAATTACACTGAGAAATATATTCTCTATTCCCATCTATTCACTGACTTCCTAATAGTTTCATTTCGAATGCTCTTGGAATGATGTAGCTGAGTTGGGTTTCATGTCAAACCTTCTCTAGGCCAGCATTTGCTCTCTACTATTTTTTATTATTTTAGGAGATGATACTGCTTATAATCTTCTTTCTGCTTTATTGGGTATATAAGCTTATATTTTAATTTGGCATTGCCCTTGGCTGCTGTGTCTCTTCATTTAACAAAAAGATCAAGTGTTTGCTAGCTCAGGTGATCTCTAGACTATAAAGGCTTCTTTGTTGTGGCAGCTATTTTATGTCAGCTAAGCTTTTGTAGGAAATAGTGATAATTAAGGTCAACACATTTGCCTTTTTTCCCCACTTCCCACATCTTAGCATTGAGTACATCAGGTTGAAGCTGTTGCCATTGTTTTCCCTGTATTTCGTCGTCTTTATCTTGTGTTCTAATTTGCTTTAGGTTTTGACCTTTGCTTGTGATTCTAACCTTTGCTCTATTTAATGATCTGCCCATGTAGACAGCAGATCCCCACATAAGTACTGTAGCAACAATCAGTCTTTTACTATTTCTTAAAATAAAGCAACTTTCTCTTTTTCTCTTCATTCCTTCTTCTCACCCTTCCTTCCTTCTTATTTGGGGGATGGGGGGGGAGGGGTTGAAAATGGTTATATTGTTTACTCCTCAACACTGAAGGCAACTAGGTGGAACAATGGATATAGCCCTGAACTTGGCATCAGGAAACTTGAGTTCAAATCTGGCTTTACTCTTACCAGTTGTATGACCTTGGCAAAGTCTCTTAACCTGCCTGCCTCAGCTTCCCAAACTATAACATGGAGGTAATAATAGCACCTACCTCATGGGTTGCTATGAAGATCAAATGAGATATTTGTAAAGCACTTGATACTTGGCACACAGTAGGCCTTTAATAAATGCTTGTTCCTCTTCCCTTCTTCCACACCGTGTCCTCTTTGTGAAGAAAGTGTTCATGATACAAAAATATGAGGCATTGTGTATACCACAGGCTTTTAGCTTTTGTTGATCCTTGTACCTGAGTCATATTTTGGAATATGCTGTTCACAACCCTCCTTTGTAGCATCTAATTCACTGAATATCATTACGGGAGATGAGTCACTTCTAAACTTAGGTTGAACAGCAGACTCAGCCTGCCTCCAAGGACATACTCAAAGCCTATCCAAGATGATAGAAACTGCCAGATCTCATGGTTTGCCATTGTCTTCAAAAGTCAAGAACCATGGATCATGCCCATGTCACAATGAGGCACTATAGGAGAATTTTGTGGAGGTTTACTCCATTACTAACCAGTCTCCTGGTAGCAAAGTAATTTTTGCATTGACTCTGTTGTAATGTGCCATAGAAAATAAAGTGTTGGACTTGGAATTAAGGTGATCTGGATTCAAATCCTGCCTCTCACAATTACTGTGTGACCATAGGAAAGTAACACATTACACGAGCCTCAGTTTCTTTAGCTCTAAAATGGGGCTAAGGTGGGGAGTAATACTAATCATGGTACTTTCCTCACAGGGTTGTAAGTCTCAAATGAAACAGAACACTTTTCATATTTCTAAGAGCTATATGGCCATCAACTACTGTTGCTATTGTCATCACGTAACCCTGAGAGAAACAGCAGTTGCATCTCTGGTAAATGTGCCCACAGCTGCTAGGGAAGGTTTTATAGGGTACAACTGGTTTTTAATAATTGCATAAAGTGACTATTAAAACATAGCACTGCACATTAAGACTGTTATTATGTTGCCATAAAATACAGGAGATGAAGTACTCCAAAAATGCCATTCACTGATCACTGCCAGGCCACACAGTTCAGAAATTCCAGGGAGAATCCAGAGCATTTCTATTTGCCCCTATCACAGCACGTGACATCACATCCCAGTGGAACCTTTAAAGTTCACAGTAAAAGTCCACATAAATCTGTTTGGTTCACTGTGGCTTCATTCCTGAGACATTTGCCATCCAAACCTAAGTCACATTTTAAGAGGGAGCATGGTTTGATGGAGAAATTACTGGATTTTAAATGAGGACCTGGGTTTGAATCCTGCCTCTGATACTTAGCAGCTGTGCAGTCCCAGGCAAGATATTTAACCTTTCTGAAATTCAATTCCCTCTGTAGAATGAGAGTCTTAGACTACAGTCCATGCAGGACTCCCTCAAGCTCTCAATCCTGGAACTTTAATTTTTCATCTTAGTATATTTGACATGTGCCTCTGTCTGATTTCACTTTTTGCTTGTTCTACTAACACACACAGAGACATGAAGGCACACATATGTGTACACACACACACACACACACACACACACACACATACACACATTTTTCCATATATAATTTCTCTTAGATTTAACTTGGTCCTAAAAATAGTGAAGTCCAACACACAAAAGAAATATTCATCGTTACATATCCTTTCCCCATCCTCTAATGCCTTCATTCCAATATCACTCTGTAAATATCCTATTAATTTTTCAAGGCTCTTGTCAAACTTCCTTTATATTGTCAGGTAGAAATAAATACTCCCTCCACTTTTTTTTGAAGTATAACACTTATTGTCTGAAACAAAGGAAAGCATTATAAATAAATGTATTATATTTATTTACTTATATGTCATATTTTCTCCACTAGACTCTTAAGGTTTATGAAATGAGGGACCTTTTCTTATGGGCCTTTGCACCTCATATGGTGTCTTGAACACAACAGGTTTCAATAAATGTTCATTGATATTCCAGCAAATTAAATGGGTTTCATTTAGGCAATAACCTATAATTGCATGAAACAGAAACATAGACATATCACTTAAGTAGTAATTTTGTTAATGAGAGCCAGAAAATAATTTCTGCTATCCTGAGATAGTCCTCTTTGGAGGGGGAGCAGGTAGGTATTTTAAAAATTGAGAAGCATTTAGTATTAGGGACTAAAATCCTAGCATACCAATAGATTGGTTGCTACTATCATATGAGCAATTATTGCCGCCACCACCACTGATGGTACCTACTATTATAATTGCAATTGCAGCAATTTATTTAACTTTAAAATTCACCTAATGAATCTAAAACCTAAAAATGACTACATTCTTATCCTTAAATACTCTGTTGATTTGATTTCATGATTCCCTTGTCCTGCACAGCATTATTTTTTAAAAATTAGAATGAAATGTTTTTTTAAGAATTTGGTAAAAACTTCACAGTACATCTTGAATTCTCTCATCCCAGTTGGAAACCACATTGTGCATACTCCTTGAGGGCAGGGACCATTTCTTATTTATATTTCTATCTTTCCAAACACAGAAGATATTCCATAAGTATATGGTGAATGACTGAGCCACCATAATGAAAGCAGGGTTATGGATCAGTAACCAATTTCAGTACGATTTTTTTTTAATCTCAACAAATGGAAGATAATATAATAGAAGTCTCAGTGTGGAAAGAGATTTATTGTAAAACTAAGTGGTCCAAAGCCAGAAGTGTTAAAAGTTCCATTTTAAGGAGAGTTCACTTTGGGCTGCATCAGCCTTAGAGGTTTCACGAAGGAGACGCAACTTGTTTTTGGAGAAAGTGCTCTGACATAATACTGTGTTCTAGGGTTCTCTGGCTGACGGCCAACTGCAATTACTCTGTCTCCAGGCTACCACTTGAGGGAAAGACTGAAGTGACGTATACATTCCAGGAATGATTGGCTCCTTGCAAAGAGCCACTCCTCATTCCAAAATTAGACATCAGTCACTGATACTAACACAGGGGATGCCTCAAAGGTGGCAAAAATAGCCCTGCTACTGAGGGAATAACCCTAGCAGTGTACATAGCAATGTCACTCTGCCCTCTCAAGAGATCTGGGGTTGGAAAAGCCCTTAGCAATCATCCAGGCTAGCCTCCTCACTTTACAGTTGAGGAAACTAAGAGTCAGGGAAGTAAAATGACTTGTCTAATGCCAAGGTGTTACTAATGGAGCTGGGTTGTGAACTCAGGTCCCCTGACTCCAAACGCAAGGTTTTTATTTTCCACTCCACCACACTGTCTCCTTCAGCTGGGATGTATTTATCAAATAAAATGAGACAACCAAACTTTTCAATCCCGCATTTCATCTGGCCTCAAATCCACACTACTCCCAAAGTCTTTAATCACTTTCTTTGGAAGAGTAATAAACTATACAGTAAACTAGGGATTGGGGGGGGTGGGAGGAGGGAACTACAGAACAAATCACGTTAATACTGAAAGGAATTTTAGATCTTCTAATCTAATCTTAAGGGAAAAGGAGGCTCAGAGAATGATTTAAATGATTTACCCAAGATCACATGACTAACAATTACCTATTAGAACTAGAACCCAGAACTTCAGAGGGGTTCTCAACCCAGTATTCTTTCCATGATACTAATATTACTTCTACAGAAGAAAATAAAGATTTAAGACATACTAGCAAAACTACTTTCAGAGACATATTTCTAATAACAGCCATCATATTCAGCTACAAGGTTTATTTAAAATTGCTAGAAAATGCTCTGATACAAATGTTTGAAAACACTAGGAATAGTCACCACTCTAGACAGAGAAAGGAATTTAATCCTCCAAACATATCAGAAACCATAAAGTATAAAAGCATATGAAAAGGTAAGAAAACACAATGAAAAGTTTATATTGTGATTCAGACAAGGGATCGGCAGGCTACCTGCTCTTTTACCACCGGCCTTCAGAAGAATTTGTAGGAGCTTCACCATATTAGCAGCAGAAATTTTTGTGACTAGCTCAGTTGGCGGAAGCCTGTTAGTAATGAGGTCAAGGTTATGGGTTCAAGTACCAAATGAGCTAGGTAACTTCATTCTGTTCCCCAACCTACAACCTCAGTCCTCTCAACAGTGCAGACTGCTGGCTATAAGGGCAGTTAGGTGAGAGAATTCAAGTGAATGACTGCAGATCCATCCCCATTATGGTAAAGAAATTCTGAAGGAAGGTAACCTTTAGACAGTGGTTCAGCAGTATATATGTACAAAAGAATAAAAAGAATAGTAGTTGTTTTTTTTTCCCTCAGAATTTCCAATGTGAATTTCCAGCTTCTAACTCTGTTTTATGCTTCTTCAAAATTCGCATTACTTTTGAAACTTTGCTGCTTTGGTTAAAACTGGATAAGTAACTGAAAAATTGCTCCTGTTTTATAAATTTGAGAAGGAGAAGAATTTAACTATTTCTTCACAGCAGAAGCAAATTTTACCTCAATTGGCATGTCTGGTCCCCTAATCATAGAGCAAAACCAGACCAAGCTATATTATCATGTAATTATATTTCTAAAGAGAAAATGTGAAGACTCCTCATATGCTTGATTAATTATCAGATAAAATAATAAGGAAGTTTTAAATGAAAAGCATGTACCCACAAGCTAGGGCAATCCCTCACAAAGCTAGTGAAGCCAGTCAATGTCTTACATACATGGTAATTGAAGTAATCCTGAGTCACCTTTTCTAGACTGAACTGAATCCAGTAATGATCAGAATCATATCTGGCATTCATAAAGTACTTTACAATTACAAGTAACTTTGCATTTCTTATTTCACTGAATCTACTGTGTTAGATAATGCAAGTATTACAAAAGGAGAACTGTGACTTCATCAATATGGAAAACTCTCAATCCAGTAAAATTTCCTCTACCCATGTAGGTTGGTGCCTTCTCTAGAATGTAGGGCTATAGGAAGTTGTCTAGAAAACTGAAAGGTTAAATTATTTTCCTAGGGTCAAGGAACTAGTCTGTGTCAGAGGCAGGCTGGAATTTGAACCCTAGTCCTCTAGCCTTCAAGGCTCATTCTCTATCCACTATGCCATGCTCTCTCTTAAAAGAACTGTATGTGTGAATGCAAATAACTGTAAGGCAAGCTATAATGTGACAATTATATAGGTGAGATCTAACCTTATTGATGTGGCAGATACAAAAAGGGCAGCTAGAAGGCACAGTGGATAGAGTGCTGGACCCAAAGGCAGTAAGACCGATCTTCCTGAGTTGAAATCTGGCCTCAGACACTTACTAGCTGTGTGACCTTGACACTTAACTTTGCCTCCGTTTTTCATCTGTAAAATGAGCTGGAGGAGGAAATGGCAAACCATTCCAGTATCTTTACAAAGAAAACCCCAAATGGGGTTACAAAGAATTGGACACAACTGAAAACAACTGGACAAAAACATACAAAAAAGAGGACATCACTTATAACTGGAGGAAAGCCAGGAAAGCTGTAGGAAGAAGGCTGCAAATGAAGGTCTTGAAGGAAGGGAAAGATTTCAACAGGCAGATGTGAGAAGGGCAGCATGAGCAAACACTAAGTTTGGTTTGGTTAAATCAGAGAGTATGCTAAGGGGAAGAGTGTGGGATAAGCTAGATTGGATCCACATTGTGGAAGGCCGTGAATGTCAAGCTAATGAATTTGAAATGTGTTCAGCAGGCAAAAGAAAGACATTGAAGGGCTTTATTTGGAGCACTGTATTACTATGGTGTTGCATGCACACAAAAGAAGCTACTCTGTACTAAGCACTGGAAGCAAGGAGATAAACCATTATATAGTCCCTATCTCTAATGAACTTCCATTATAGTGTATATTATGTGAGAAGCAAATACAATAGAACCTTGGTTTCAGAGTAACCTGGTTTACATATGCTTTGCTGGACAAGAAAAAATTTTTCACAAAATTTGTCTTGTAGGACAAACAAAAATTCGCAATATGAACATCACGTTTGGACTTGAACAACTCGAGAAGGGATGATGCCCAACTAGGGAATCATCAAAATACGAAATACCAAAAGAACCAACATTAGTGATAATTATGAAGAAAAAAGAGAAAAGGGGATCTGTACTGCCGGATCTTAGAATACAAAGTGGCAGTTATCAATACTATTATCTTATAAGAGGCTTAAAAAAGGATTTAAATGTAAAATAATAAGTAATCCAGAATTAGAAGCAAAGACATATAGTAGATTGGTTTGTTTCTTTGTTTGTTTGCTTGCTTTCCTCTGTCAAAAAAAGGAATCTCTGGCCAATATATCGCCTAATTGTCCTCATTCGGGGCAGTGACCCTTTGTGAAGGCAGCATCCTTCCCTCTTAACAGTACCATTACAAGTGTCTTCACATGTGTTTGCAGATGTACAGTAGTACTTTGTGTGAAAGTGTCCAGTAGTGACTGTGATCTACAACAAGAGCTCGTGGAGGAATATAACCAGAAGCTGACAATGGACAACTGACAAATCTGCATGAGGAGCAACAGCAAGAGGTTGCTGAGGAGGAGGTTGAGAGGTAGGAGGAATCCTTCACATCAAGTGAGATTAGGGAGGCTTATCAGATGTGGGAAAAAGTGCAAAATTTTTTTGAAAAACATCACCCAAATAAGACTGTAGCAATGAGAGCCACAAATATGTTACACTATAATGTAATGTCACATTTCTGTGACGTTCTGAAAAAAACATCAAAAAGTGTCGTTAGATAGATTCCTAGTCAGAAGCAAACATAAAGAAAAAAAAATCAGTGAGTAAAAACATGAAAGTGATTCTAAAAAAAAATAAAATAAATAAGTGAAGGCAGTAGTGTTAGTCTTACTTTTAATGAAAGTAGCATAAGAGAGAACACTCCTGCCATTGGAATTCCCAATGTACTCATGGAAGGAGATTCTCCTTCCAAGCAATAACCCTTTCTTCTCCTCCTGCCTCTTATCTCCCTCACACTAGTTATGACTCTTCTCAAAGGTAAAGTGCAGGTTAGTTTGTTTCATTTATGGTTTATATTTTGTGCTAATCATTGCTATTGTATTTCAGGTGCATTAGGGACAAAAAAAACTTGCTTAAAATTATAAATAATTATTTTTATATGAGTATTTTTGGGGATGTGGTACCAATCTTCTGACTTTAAATTATTTCCTATAGGAAAATTTGCTTTGCAATATGAACAAATAGCGTGACTAACAGAATCTCAGAATGAATTAAATTTGTAAATCATGGTTCTACTGTAACAAGTTTTAGGTATAGAAGCAAGTTATTGTCCCATATAAATTCTGACTGTAAGCTCAATAAGAAACCCTTTGGTTGACACTAACTGGTGCAATATGTTGGATAACAAAAAGAATTGTCAAACGTACCATTGAATTTTTCACACTCTGAAGCAGACGCTCATGCTGCTCTGCTATAGCCAGGGCAGCAGAGTGTACTTTCTGATAGATGGCTTCTCCATCTCTTGTTTGAAAGATAAAAAGTCCTTCCCCAGTATCACACATCCTGCCAAAACAAAACAGAAATTGTCTGAGAGTCACGTTACTAGGACAATGAGCCAAGAGGATCTTCAATACAATTCAAAGTAAATCAATATCACTATTAAATGCCTACCCATCATGTGTAGAGTACTTGTTAGGCACTTGGGGAGACAGACATTTAAATAAGACACCCATACCTGCCCTCATGGATCTTAGAGTCCAGCAGTGGCAGCTAGTAGAGCAACAATTCAGACATTGGGTCTGAAGTGAGGAACACCTGAGTTCAAACTCAAATCAAACAGGGCCAAAAATAGTAGTGTGGACAGTTAGTTATTTCTCATTAAAATAGTGAGGCCCATGTTCCTTGGTCGCCTTGTCAGAGCCTTGTCAGTATAGATAGGTAAAAACATTTTCCCATGGGAGGGATTCACAAGAGAGATTTCTCATGAGTAAATATGTATCTGGCTTTATAGGACCCCTGAGATCCCATCAAAATGAAGGTTTCATGGTTCTTTGATTCTATTTAGGCAATTATCAAACTACTTCCATTATCTCCATTCAGTACTAAATGTCACTCTCATGATATGAAGAGCATCACTTGACTCTGCAGACATAGGCAGCTAAACAAGTGGTTAACTGGAGGCATTGATCAGTTTTGCTGACCTAGTTTGTTGATCATGTCAGTACTTCAGTGAATCTAGAATGTGGGTACTTGCTCCATCAACGCAGATCTCAACCTAGTCACAAATCATTGCCTCAATTGAAGTGTGTCCATATTTTCCTAGGCAATAGATTTTCCAAAGTGTATCAATGTGCTAGAGACCTTCTTACCCCCCCCCCCCCATTTTGTGAATCCCAGTACAACACTTCTTCAAGGAAAAATATGTTCCTTTGGCATCCAGTGTTAAGCAGGAATAGAAATATCACCTCCATACAGGACCATTAAAAGACAAATGCAAATTGTCTTGGAGAGAATGATGCATAATTATAAGGAAATTAATTAGGTCCATTCAAATTACATTTTATATAATCATAAAAGAAGTAGATGATTGATGATTCAATATCCTTGCTGGTTAAGTAGCTTATACTTATTTAGCATTTTGCTTCACAAAGCTCCTTGCACAAATTATCTGATCTGATCCTCAAAACCCTTTCAGAGAGGTGAGGCAAGAATTATTCTTTCCAATTCACCAAAAAGACAGCTGAGACACAGAGAAGTTAGGTGACTTGTCCAAGGTCATAGAGGCACTAAGGGATAGAACTAGGCCACAATCTCAATCAGTTCTTTCACTTCTTATATCCAGTGTCTTCTTGACAACATCATACTGTCTAATAATATAGCACTCTAGCTATAATAATAATAATAACAACAACAAGTGGCATTTAAGGTGTGCAAAAGTACTTTACTAATATCACTTCATTTAAACCTCACAATAACCCTGGGAGGTGGTTGCTATTATTATCCTATTTTACAGATAAGGAAACTAAGGTGAACAAGTTAAGGAGCTTAAAGGTCAGACATCTGGTAAATATTTGAGACTGAATTTGAACCCAGGTCCCTGACTCTATCCACTGTGCCATCTAGCTACCTCTTAGCTCTAGGAATATATCTTCCAGCAGATAATCCCAGTTGCCCCAATATCACAATAATCTGTTGATAAATGAAGAGACAAACAATTTGTCAACCTAGGAAACTGAGAGCACAAATTCTGCTTAATGATTTAATTTTAGAAAACAGTTGTCCCCACTACTCATATTTACAAGATAACTAGCTATTCATCCCTTACTTTATTTAGGTGGACAACATGAACAGGGTCATTGTTTTATTTGTTTGTTAAGTGGAACTCCACTTTTTTACAATAACATAAAACTCTGTTCATTGGAAAACACAAAAGGCTGTTTATCATCTGCTGGTTTTTTCCTAATCCTTTTTCTTAAAGGTTAATCTGGCCGCTTCCTACATTTCTGGTCTTCTTACCCCTTAGTCCCAAATAAACACTCTGCAATCTAGAGATACTGATCTTCTTGCTGTTCTTCCCGCAAGACATTCCATCTTCCTACTCAATTGATTTTTACTGGCTGTCCCCTCTGCTTGAAAATTTCTCCTTCATCACCTCCACATCCAGGGCTCCTTAGAATTTGAGCTAAAATTCCACCTTCTGCAAGGAGTTTTTCCTGGTCTTCCTTAATTCTAGTGCCTTCCCTATGAGATTATCTCCAATTTATTCTAAATGTATCTTGCTTGTACATAATTATGTTACCTTACCCCATTAGATTGTGAGGACCTTGAGGGCAGGAGCTGTTTTTGCTTCTCTTTACAACACTAGCACTTAGACAGTGACTGATAGGCATATGATAAATGTTTGTTGACTTAAATTTTTTTTATATAGTTTGCCTTGAAATAAATTTTGTTTAATGCATTAATAAATTTAACAAATTTTGAATTAATTCATTGGGGAAAGGTGGGATGAGAGTGAAACAGTGGATTAACCTCTAGGTAAGTTATTTGCCCTCTCTGAGTGTCAGTTTCCTCATCTATAAAATGAAGGGCCTGGGCTAGATGATCTCTCAAATGCCTTTCTAGTCACCAAATTCCATGGTTTTACTACTCTAAATCCTGAAAATGGAGTAATGGTTTTTCATATTCTACCCAGTAATGTTTCTTTCTCATTTTGGGAGAGATTATGAATCAAAACTATGGTGTTACTAATGTGTCTCCCACCTATAAGCCCATGCTCCAAAGACAATCCATATGTATTCCCTTTTACATTGTATTTTTTTCCTTTCACATAGTGCTTTCCTCTTGGAAGTTTTCCAGGATTCAAATGGAATCCCCATTCCTTCAAACTCACTTCTTGTAGACTCCTACTTAACATAAACATATAAAAAGAAAACCAGAGAAGACAAAGTAATGATCCTGAGACAATCCTCTCATGCTTTAACCTGCATGCCACCAGTCCATCCAGATGTTTGTAACAAACAGGGACTCTGTGCCAGTACAGCAACATTTACATTTTGAATCCTTTAAGTACTGCAATTTCTAAGACACAGTGCGATTTACACAAAAGGCACATCAATTGTCCACCCCCAAACAGTGGGTTATAGGTTTTGGCAGACTTGCACACATCTTAAGAACCACATAATTATCATGGGAAGTCACATTATCCAATTTAAATGTTCACAGATGGGCCTCTCCATTTTTCAAAGCATCATGCTTGAACACCTCTTTCTATTGAGAATTGACCCTAAATTCTTGAAGTGTATGCCAGGAAAGGGTAACTCCTGGACTACCCTTTCAAGGTCTTTAGTATGAGCTCAGTGACCAACCATGTCTGTCATTTGAGGATCAGCATAGCTACCTGCTGAAGCCCATTGATTTATTTTTCTATGATGCCATCAGTCCTTGGCAACTGCCTTTTGCTTTCTCAGAGACAGAAAAGGAAAAAGAAATAGAGGGTCCTAAGAATAGATAGCCTAAGTGCTATACCAATAGCAGAGGTCATTCAGTACTTTGGGTGGGTCTTCTATGGAGGATTTCAATTTCCCAAAAAAGTATCATGTGTGATGATCAGGCATGGCTGGGGGTGTAATCTGTACTACCTGAGAGAATACTCAGGCCAATGAGATCACAGATCTAAATACAATGGTAACACAATTTTTTAATTGGGAGTAATCTCAGAAAGCAGCCCATACCCAAAAGAAATCTTCACTATAACATACCAAACAAATCCAGCCTCTGCTTAGAATCTACCACACCCCAAGACAACTCATTCTACTTTGGAACACCTCTAATTCTTAGGAACTTTTTGTTGTTTTGTTTTGTATTTTATCTTCCTAATGTAAATACTAAATTACCTTAGCCTCTTTGGAATGTCTATTACGTGATTAAAGGATCCTGACTATACTCTCTGGGGCCAAAAAGAACAAGTTTAATCCCTCTTCAAATGACAACCCTTCCACTATTTGAAGACAGCCGTCATGTTGCCTCTAAGTCCTCTCTTGTCCAGGCTAAACATTCCCAGTTTCTTTGATCAATCTATACATGGCACTGATTAAGTCCCTTCATCTTTCTAGTTTCCCTTTTTGTATGAAGGCTCTCCAGTTTATTCATATCCTTAAACTGCAGTACCCAGAACTAAAAACATAATACTCCTTATATAGTAGGACGAGGGCACAATACAGAGGGACTATCACCTCCTTAGTCCTTATTCCTACATTAAGGTCTCCCTTAATGTAGCTCAAGAACATGTTACTAACTGATTCATAACCTGCCATTGCATTTGATATGCCAGATTCCTAGGGTTCCTTTCTCATGTCTTTTAATACAACCTGAATGTTACTTGAGAAAGTTTTTCCACCTTTCCCCCCCAAAAAAAACCTTCTTTGCCAATGAATCTACATGACTCAGACCAAGAAAAGACTTAGATGATAAAGTAAGTTAAGTTGTTTTTTTTTTTATTTTGTTTTGTTTTTGTTTTAGACCATAGCAGGTTATGTAAGTGATAGAAGACAAGTTAAAAATTGGGAAGATCTAGTTAGGGACATAAATGGATAACAAAATTGCTGGATAATTGTGAATGTAGTATTAACCTTTAACTCTCTCCTAGCACCAGGCATAATACTTAGTACATACGTAGGATTTGTCATTCGTTTCATGTTGGTTGTAAGATACTGCTTAGCCCCAAACTCACCAAAAACAAAAACACTTTTCTTTTCAAATGGAAGCTACTTCAGCAGCAATTAAGTTTATTAAATGAAATGCTCTCAGCATTGATGATTTCTTTTTTTAAAATGTTTCCATTTATATGTTCCTGAAAATATCTTTTCATCCAGTCTTCTTGCATCCCATTTTATGACTGTTGTTTTTCATGTGCGTGTATTTTCTTCCCTTCCTCAGATTCCTGACCCATCTGATCATTTCATTTAAAAAACTACATCAAGAACAACTGCGTGTGCAAGTGGGGGATGGGGAGGAGGAGTGCTTCCCTGGCAGGGAAAGAAGGTGCATTCATGTGAATTAATTATTCTACAGAGTCTGCCAAACGCCACCTGAGGTCCTCTCTCTCAGCCTGGGAGAGAACAATCCCTCTTCTCCTTATTCCCCTCCTCCTCCCACTACAGAGAAAGAAATTTAAATGCACTACCAACTAAGGGAGATTTTGACAAGGAGATATGCTAGCTAACCCAGCAGTCAGCTATCAAACTTACAAGAAGGTTTGAACTGGACGTAAGTCCCTACCCTTTGTGAAACAGTAATCTTCCCTATCATACAATCTTGTCTAATAATGATAACCATTCCACGAGGGCTGTTGCTGCTGTTCTAGTCATTTTTCAAGCAGATCTTTCCATATCAAATGATGACAATACCAAGGGTCACAGTCTACTTTCTGACATAGATATTCAAACAAGATAATTTTGCTTCTCTGGCTTTTTAGGAATTAACAACAGAAAAAAGCAAACAAAAATTGCTAAAACATCAATAATAAAACACAAATCACAAAACACAGAACAGCTTCCCCTGCCCTTTCCTTTCTCTAAAGGCTAAATAGGTTTTGGAAAATTAATTACACTTTTCAACTTCAGAAGCAATGGGCAGCAATTAATTGGGTAATTGCAATTTTATATGAGAAAAGAGCTATTTTTATCTACCATGCCCTGAATTAATCTTTAGGGAAGAAAGAGAGAAAAGTTCAAAATTAATATGAAACCTAGAGGGGTAGTTTCAAATACTTCATGTGTGCCCTAATC
>CM053581.1:199317945-199347240 GCA_028627135.1 Pseudochirops cupreus
GCCACCATCTTGGCTCTGCCCCCCTGGATTCTATTTTAACCTCGAGGCTAATTTTTACTCTATCAAAGTCTTTTCAGTATAGAATGTTCAAGCTGAAAGGATCCTTTGTAATCTTTAAATCCAGGGATTTTATTTTATACCCTGAGAGATGGTGTGACTTGCTCAGGGTCACACAATTAAATGATGACAGAGTCGGTTCTCAAACCTGAGCTTCCTGAAGCTCAGCACAGAATTCTTTCCATTAAGCCATACTAACTTGTTTTGTTTTCTCTGTCTTGGCACATCAAAAATTAATAAACAATGAGTCTAAACAGCACTAAGTTTAGAATACAAAACCACAAGCACAAAAACAATGACAACAAAATGATTCACCACTAGATAGATCCTATGACTGATATCCAAGACAGGAATCACAACACTCCCCATGAGAGGAATCTGCATGAACTCAACCAACAATATGGCAACAAAGAAGCGCTCAGTAAAGGAAAGTCACGTGGAATTATATATAGAAACAGAAGGATAATAACAATTCAGATTCAGGCCATCAGCACCAAAAATTACAGAAAAGTTATGCTTATGATCCTGGACTTATTGATCAACCCATATTTTGCAAGGAAATGGTAGAAAATGGGAAACATAGCACTCCAGGTCACAAAATTCAACACCCACCAGATAACAAAAAAGACATGATCATGTGACCAGAAATTATATACCAAAAACTTGCCTTCATCAACTGAGATGATAAATCCCCATACTACAAACAGAGATCTAAACTCTCCTTGAGAATTCAGCAAATAAAGTGTACTAGAATCAGAATATCCTTATAAGCAGAATAGTCACCCGCAACATTCTGGACAAAACATTAATCCATAAAAAATTAAGATTGTTTTAAAGAATATAAGAATACCACTATATTGAATACTTATAATATATGTACCATATAGACTACAAAGCTTTCAAAATATAGATACCTAGAAGAAGAAATTAAAACTATGTATTAACAAACTAGGACATATTATCTTGGTCCTCCTGTCTGCTATTAGAGTTGACCCAAAGATGTTTTTAGTGAACGCACAGAAGAAAAGCTTACTCTAGTACTTTTACTCAGTTATCAAAAAATGGTTAATTTATCAACCTGTGCAATAGTCTGCAAAGCATTAAATTATAACCAAGTATAATGACAGTGATTTGTCCTAGGAATATTTCTATATTAGATTAACTTTGAAAGATGTGAATGAGTTGATTATAAAAATAGTAATATGATTAACAGGTTACATTGCCACTGCCCTTTTCCTGAAAAAAAAAAAACATTCCCTTTCAGATATGGAGTGAAACTATTATTCTCATATAGCTAATAACAAAATTGAGGTTCAGAAAGATACTAGTGTAATATCAGGTGAGTCAATTAATGTCTTTAGGCCTCAATTTTCTCAGTTACTGATCCTGTGATGCTAAGAGACTCATCCACATTCAAACAACTTTTTAGTGACAGAGATAGAATCCAAACCCAAGGGTCTCCTGACTGCAAGTATGATGAATGTATGATGGTGAAGGAATAGGAATAATAATAAGCATTCATATCAAATTCCAGTTCCAAGAATTTTTAAGCTGCTCTAGAAATGTGTCTAAAGAATACACTAAGAGTACATGAAAGAAGAGCTGCCCAAGTTTTGGAAGGAATAGAATCATTTTTCTTTAAATCATGATGAAAATCATCATTGGATGACAGACATGCTAATGCATTGCTCATGGCTTTGGGAATTGGATTAACCTTTCTGGAAAATGATTTGCAATGATCTAAAGTTACTATTTTCTTCAGAGTTTCTACCACTAGAACAACTGTACCTCAAGGTGGTAAGAAAAAAAATCCACATGTATAAAAATGTTCATGTCAGGATTATTTATAATATAAACAACTAGAAATACATATAATAACTTGGAAGTGGTTGAATAAACTATGTAATACAAATTCAACTAAATATTACTGTGTCATAAGAAATGATGAATACAGTAACACAGAAACACAGCAAGACTTACATAGTGAATTAAAGCAGTAGTATCAAACTCAAATAGAAACAGGGGACACTGACCTTCATGTAAAGATCCTTGGGGGGCTACATATTGACTTAGAAAATAACATGTTAATATTATCTATGTTCTATCGCATTTTTTATTTATTTTGTTAAACATTTTTCAATTACATTTTAATCTGGTATGTCTGACTGCATTCAAGACATTTAACACCTCTAAATTAGAGTAAACAAAGCAAAAAATACACAAAATGACTACAATAGTATAAAGAAAGTCAACTTGAAGAGACAATAAAACTCCAGCAAAACCCATTATTTGTGGTCAATGTATTATACCATCAATGTTTCAGGACACGTCCTTCCTTTTTGTTAATAATTAGTAAATTAACTCTTTGGGAAAAATATATTTTGTAGCACTGGATTTGTTTGGGTGTTTGGGGAACGAAGAAGAGCCTATTGTGTCCAAACAAAATATATCCATGCATTAAAAAAATAAACTTCCTAGAGAGTTTTAACTGCCTACAATCAGCCATTTGGATGAGAAGAAAATTACATAGTAGAAATGGAACTTCCTTGTTTTGATCACTTTCCTAGGAACAGCCAAGGAAGCAAATGCCTACATTAATAAAAGAGAAATGAAACCTTCATGCTTGGAAGAGCTTGCATGATCTTATTATCCTGAGCTTCTTGATGATAACTCTAAAATACATCATTATTTGATGTTCAGGCAAAGTGTAAAATAATGATACTGTTACCTAGAGTATAAGCAACTCTTTCTAGGAGAATTGGAGGTGGGTAATCAATTCAGTGCTCATTCAATGCTTACTGAACAAATGAATAAAATTCAAATAATCAATCCATCCCTCTACTATTTTAATACACTTCACCACTCAATTTCCAGCCTTACATTTACACTTAAGCAGACTGAGAAGATTTCTTGAATCATAACATAAAACCTATCCAGATTAAATATAAATGAGGCAAAGCAGAGGGCTGGTTTTACAATCAGAATGATCTAGAGTAAAATTCTGCTTCTGATCAATACTACCTATGTGACGACGGGCAGGACATTTGATCTTTCATTACTACAAGCAATTCTTTAAAACTGTAAGCCATAGGTGATTTGCCAGTATATATTGGTAAAGGGATTTTCCATACAAAGTGTTCCTTATCTTAATGAAATTACAGGTCTAGGCAAAGAAAAAAGTAATCTATCAACACACTCTTTTTTAACCTTTATCATATGGAATACAATACAATTCTATATATCATCTTTTAATGTGGGCTGTTTTTCATGCATGCTGTATATTACTTGAGTTGTAGCCCCACTGCAGTAATAATTAAACTTCAAAGCTGAAAGTGCATTAAAGATAAAATAATCTAACTTCCCCATTTTTTAGGTCAGGGGTAGAAAAACAATTTGCTAAAATTCCATTTGTCTAATATTATTTCAAGATCCAACCTCCCTTCTTTTAATTGTGTAAAATAAATTTAAAAGAATCAGAAAAGCACCAATATTTATAAAATTTAACAAATAGCACAGTCTAAATAAACCTCTGGCAATAGAGCACTAACTAGAAACATGATAGATGTCGGGGAAAAGAAAAAAGACCTCAGGAGAGGAAACCAAGAACAGTAAACATCTAGCTAGTCATTTGGGGTTGGACTAGATGCATGCCTATTACAATCTAACACTCTGAATTGATGGGATCACCACATCTGGGATGGAGTGTAGGGTGGAATTTATCTAACCAAACCTTCTCATTTTATGATGAGGAAAATGAGGCCTGGGAAAGTGAAGTGACTTGCCCGAGGTCACATAGGTAGTAAGTGACAATATCAAGGTATCCTTTGTCTAAGACCTTTTTCTGCTTTGACATTTGACATTTTGTACTTTATTATATGAATGATCATATTTATTACTGCATGAACATTAATAACTAATATGTATTAAATATCATCAATATAAATGCACTCATTTCTATAAATAATTTAATAAAACCATTAATTTTTAAATAATATTGAACAGTGTTTGTTAATGTAAAGGGAATATATCTATTAATAAATATTGTTATATGTGTTATAAAATTATGTTTTGCTGCATAAAATATATAATATTTTATACATCAAGTGGCATTCCATCTCTTAGCTCTGAGCATTTTCTCTGGCTAGAATATTTTTCTTCCTCCACTCTGCCTACTGACTTCCCTGGCTTCCTTTAAGTCCCCCCAAAAATTTCATCCTTTCCTGGAAGTCTTCTCCAGTCACTCTTAATTCTAGTATCTTCCCACTGTTAATTATTTTCTGTTTATCTTATATGTGGCTTATTTTGTATCTGTTGCTTGTGTTTTGTTTTCCCCATTAGATTATAAGTTCCTTGAGGTCCATGAATGTCTTTTGCTTTCTTGTATCTCCAGCACTTAGTGCACTGCCTGTCGAATAATGTGTATTAAATGTTTAATGATTAATTGATTGATGTTCTAAAATCTTTTTTCAGTTTTGACAGTCTGTGACCCAAGTCCTAAACTCCCTACCAGCTATAAAATTCTAATTTCCATATTCTTAGACCTCTTCTAAGTGTGCTGGTTTATAATGCCATGATTTCTCCATTAAATTCAAAAGAAAAGACAAATTAATAATGCCAAATTTTCTGAGGTTACTAAGAATGCTCATTTCTTCTGGAAAAACATGTTCAATGACTGGACATGTTGTTTATCATTAATTAATAAACTATTTCAGAATCTAAAGGCAAAGTTATATCAAGTGCAGCAACCAAATTCCCATTTATATGCAATATATTCACCCACAAGTATAAGAAATAAGTATTTTGCCACAATAAAAAAAAATATACTAAACAATGAAGTTTGATTTGTCTAATGCAGTGACTTTTATATATTTTGAAAAATTAATTTATACATTGATGATTTCAACTTTAGGCACTCGGGAACAAAAATGTAATTAAAAAACTTGCTGTTTATATAACCATTATCAAGACACAAGTCTCAGAACCTCCATTTCCTTATCTTTAAAATGGAGAGGACACCATGTATTTCAAAGTGTTATAATGAAAACTCATTGCGAACCTTAAGGTGCTATATCAATAGGAATTTATGCTTTCTAAGTTCACAGACATTCCTTTGAAATTCATGAATTCTCTTTGGGACTACAGTTTACCTGAAAAACTATGGACAAAGTGAAGTGAAGCCAAAATGGAGCCCATAAAAAAAAATCCTTAAACTCACCTTCCTGCCTCAAATGTGAACCAAGTTGGATCTCGTCCATATCGCCGGAGGGCACTTAATGGCCAAGAGATGAGCTTGACTCTGGGATTCTGGATGTCCCAAAGACAGATATGCTCATATGTTATCTGCAAGGTACATTCCCCATGTACATCTAAGTTAGGAGATGGCATCAAATACACATTGAATCTCTCTGGGAGAAAAACAAAATGTTAGTCTAAAGTCCCTAGGAATTAAATATTGATGACATTGTAGGAATTTTGAGGCATTCAAAACAATTACAACACATCCCTCCATATGTTATAGATTATTAAAAGAAAGTAAATCCACTCTCCATGTCTATAATCAACATTTGTTCAATGAAAAATAGATTTTTTTAAAAAATTATAAGCCTACTTCTCGACTAATATATGGATGATACATGAATAGAACCTGCCGATTAAAATGTAATTACATGAATAAAATCCAACATTTTGGAACAAAAAGAAATATACATTTGCAAAACTACAAAAGAAATGATGTGCGGCCACTAAAAGTAAAATCATTAAGAACCGTCAAAAATTACAACTGTAAATTTCTGCTGGCAAATAGATGTCAATTACACCTCTATCTTTGTGTTCACAATAGATGCAGGTGCACAGTAATTGGTCTTATGTCTTAATTATATCAATGCTATATTGATCAACTTATAATTATCATAACTCCATGAATAAAATGACAGCCAAAATTATTTTTAAAAGAGTTCACCCAAGTGCCGTACACTCAGTAGGGCTCCAGGGCGTCTGGAAACATTCCAAAGGAGTTAATGGCACCACATACACTGATGAGCTTCCTTAGATAATTTTCTAAGAAGAAATCTTTATTTGTTTGATTTATAAAAAGTATTAAATTTTCAAAAATACTTTGAAGCATTTAACTTCATGAGAAGCCATCCTAGCATTCATTTCCTGCAATCAAATTATCGTCCTCACCCAATATAATTATAGTTTCCATTAAATAACAAAGACATTTCCATCATTCTCAATATTCAAGTAAGCACAAAAAAATATAGTCCTAACAGGTTTCCATCTGGCTTGTTCTGTATTGAATATATTCAATCCAAAATGATAACATGAAGTATCTGATATTAGTACAATTTTAATCCATTTTGACATTATAATAACAACAAACACTCACAATTATGTAATACTTTATAGTTTGAAAGATGGAGTATATTACTTCATCTGAATCTCATAGTAATCATGTGGGACAATTATCATGTTAACCTCCATTTTACAGATGTGGAAAGTGAGGCTCAAAAAGGTGAATTGTTCAAGGTCATATAGCTATGCAGTACCCAGTTCCAACAGTTATTAGCTACATAACAAATTAGGCTTTGTGTTAGGGAAAAAAAATAGTGTTATCTGAAAGAGAACTGGATTAGGACTTAAGACACTTGGTTTCTAGCCTGAGCTCTATAACTAACTGTTGGATCCTGGGCAATTTATTTCACATTTTTTGTGCCTCTTCACCATCACCTATATATTTATTTTGTTTAAAAGTAACCATTTTATCATTCCTAGAATGTTACCAAAAGTCAGCTGAAGTGTATCTATAATGAATTTATGGTCCCAGGGGACATTTGATTAGAAACTTTCCAAACATTCATAAATTTAGCATTTCTTTTACATACCACTCTGCTCTCTTTCCACACCAGTGGCCAACAGGTCAGGTTCTCCAAGGCTGATATCATTGATACGAGTTCCCAAGCATTCCATCTGCAGCACTTTACACCACTCATCTGCTTCAAGCTCTGTATAAATGCCCAGAAAATCTGCATGTAAGTATATGGCACACTTACAGGAAAAATCAATAACCCTATACTTTATATTCACTGCTAAATCAGACACACCTGAGTCACAAGCAAAGGTCTTGGAGGTGTCATCGTTGAAATAAATCCCAATAGCATGTTTCTTTGTGCTTTTGGGCAATCGTAATACATTCTTAACATTGTTAAGCTCTGTCACCTGAAAAAGAGCAATTAGAAGTTTTGGTTACACTTCCTGAATTAAATCATGTAATGACAGAGCAAAGAAGAAAATCAATCTATTATTGTATCTAACAAAGAAAAATAGTTGCTATTTAGAGAATGCTTTAAGGTTTACCAAATGCTTTCTTCACTGTATCCCCATAAGTAGTAGGTATGAGTATTTATTATTGTTATTATTACCATTATTATTTCCTGAAGTCACTTATTCAGTGAGTGTTAGATGTACGTTCAAAACCCAGATCTCTTATGACCCCTCCCCCACCCAGTCCAACATTCATACAATGATGAATCTCCAAATGAAAGCAGCTCACCAGGAAGCTATGACTTTTAAAGCTCTAAATTTTTTTTGTTCCAATTGAAGGCTAGCATAAGAAGTGGTAGGAAACATTTCAGCAGTTCCTTGCTTTTAATTCTAAAGATTTTCAAACTGTTTTAAGCTTAGATACCTCACAATCATGGTGTAACAGCAAAAGGATTGGGCAGAAACTGAGGGGCTGTGGTATTAATGCCCATTTTGTCACTACCTTATTATGTGACTTAGAGACAATCCCCTCCTATCCCTTCATCTCAGGTTCCTTTTTCTGAAAAATCAGTCATTGAACCAGATCATTTCTAAATTCCCTTTCAATTTTAATTATTTATGGGACTGTTTTGAATGAAGGGGAAAAAATAACATTTATTAAGCACTTACTCTGTACCAAACACTATTTTAGATGCCAGAGAAGAAAAATCTCAAGAGAATTTCTAATTTTCCTCACTTATTCTCACAGAAACTTTCATAGTCCACACCTTCCAAACCAGGAGTTTATATTTACTGAATCCAGTTTTTTTTTTTAGTTCTTTCCCCCTCTGCTTTTGTTGTCCTTGATAGAATTAGTTGACTTTCACCATATGCTTCATCAAAGTTCTCTTCCAAATATTTTATATTTTATACAATAGTCCATATAAGGTAGAAATAAAATGATTTTGAAACATATGATCTCTTCTATTTAGGGTGAAAGGGAAGAAAGTCACATAACAATACCAGAAATGCAAGGATAATTGAATGAATCAGAATCCAAATATGTGCTTTGTAAATTAATCATGTCAACCAATTCAACATTCATCCTACAGCCTCCAACCCCCCACACACATACAAAAACAAGTGAAACTGAAAGAATTTACAAAATCTTGAGGTTTTTTTGGTTCTAAAAGAGCTTAGATGTGTTAAACTCAATTCTATTCAACATATATTTATTAAAGTCTAACAGGTGCCTGTTGATGCCCACCACTCCCAATCTCAAACTAACTAAAAAAAAAACAGCTTCATAGCTCACCAATATTATACTGTAATATAAATGCTTTCCTTAGTAGATTTTCTCTCCAAGATCTAATCCAAGGCTACTATGTGTGTGTGTGTGTGTGTGTGTGTGTGTGTGTGTGTGTGAGTCATGAACCCATTTGGCAATCTGGTGAAGTCTATGGATTCCATCTCAAAATAAAGCTTTTAAGTACATAGGATTACAAAGAAAATCAATTATATTAAAGTACAATTTTAAAAAAAAATTGGGAAAGTTCATGGACTTCCAGGTTAAGAACCTGTAATCTAACATGTATCCCTACAATCCAATCAGTTATTTCTAATCAAACTTTCTTCTAGTAACTGGGCATTTTGAACAATACTACTGATGTTGCCTTCCCACTTTGAGGCTAAAATCATTAAAGCCTTCCTCATATTACAATCCCTTAATGATGTGATTAAGATGACAAATTAAGAAGGCAATTGCAGCAGTAACGCACACACTTCAGGTCACATTATTGGAAAAAGAAATAATGTATGCTGCCATTTGAAGACAGTATTATAATATCAGGCAATGATTACATCTGTGGAAGTCTGTGAAGGGTATATAACAATGGACAAAGAATCAAAAAGCTGTTAATAGAAACTATGCTTCCATGCCATTGCAATCATTGAAATGAAAGCACATAGAAGAATCTAACCTAATAAAATACTAAGGATGAAACTGAAAATCTGTCTGTTCCAGACCTAAGCAAGAGTTTTCCACAAGTATAACAGCCAGTGCTAATGAGTTGTCTTAGCTCTTCAGCTCATTTTACACAAAGTCCTTGTTTCAGTCAGTCAGAAACTATTTTTATATCCATTTTAGAGTAGAAAATGGTTCCACATATTCAGAGGTAACTACTGAAGATAAAATGGCATGCAAGAATTTGAATTTTAATGTGATTTTAACATGATTTGCAATAGAGCACTTCAGTTTGATTTTATATCTCATATTGACAATATTTCCATGTGATATGACATACTGGGGAGGGATGACAAATCAATTTTTAAATAATATTAATAATTCTAGTATATTAATAATTTGTTAGAAAAATGTTAAATTTAACATAAGAATATCTTATCCGCTTATGTATCACCTTTCAACTTTTTTTTAAATCTAGGTTATTAGGCAATGTATATTTTACTTTTTTTGATTCTACTTTGGTCAGTGAGTCACTTCATATAAGTATCTCTACAGATTCTGGACTTTTCTTTGTATTTGTCACACTTCTTACAGCACAATATCATTCCATTACGTTACTCCAATCCAATCCATCAAGTCCAACAAACATTGATTAAGAATCTAAGATGTGCAAGGCTCAGTGTCAAGACCCAAGGGCATAGACAAGATGAAAACAGTCTCTGACTGCAAGAAACTTACATTGCATTAAAGGAAGATATCATGTTAAAAGAGAAGTAATTGAATGATATCTTGAAGAGTGGGGCAAAATTTAGTCAGCTAGCAACTTAATTGTAAATGTACATAATTGCACATACAAGATGTTTCTACTTTTTCTTACATGTAATACCATTATGAATAGTGTTCTACACATAAGATTTTTTCCTCCTTTTTAATATAATCTTAGTCATGGAATCACTGGATTAAATATATGATAGGTTATGTAACCTTAACGGCATGATGACAGATTGTGTTCCAAAAAGTTTGTACATCTCAATAGCTCGACAGTATTGCTTTTCATAGAATATAAAAAAACACTTTAAGTTTATCTTTAGTTTCTGTTCATGGCTCATCTTCATATCCCAGGTTAAGCTTAAATCTTTTGATACCAATAAGTCAATAAACTTTTATTAAGTACCTAACATGTGCCAGGCACTGTGCTATGTGCTAAGGATTAAAAAAAAAGAGGTAAAAGACATTCCCTACTCTCAAGGAGTTTACAATCTAAGAGGGGAGACAACATGCAAACAAATATATACAAAACAAGCTATATACAGAAAAAATAGGAAGAATTTTTAATTTTATCCTGAACTCCAGAAAGCATTTCCATAACACAGTAGAATAGAAAAAACAAATAGATGATTATACATGAAACTGCAAGTTCATTATTTACAACCACATGAACTGATATTGACTGGTTAGAGGAAACTTCCTGTAACAGGTGAGATTTTGTTTGGGACTTCAAGGAAACCAGGAAGGTCAGTAGGCAAACTGGAGGAGAGAAAGCGTCCTAGGCATGGGGGACAGCCAGAGAAAACACTCAGAGACAAAAGGCATGTGGTTTTCTCTATAAAGGGATTCATTTGTTACAGAAAATGAAAAGCATCTGAACTCCCCCACGATGTTCTCTCTACTTTTTCCCTTCTCTATTCAACAGAAAGCCTACTAAGTCTAGCCTGTGTTCACCTTTATAATGGTAATGGGAATTTGAAGATCTTCCCAGCTCCTTAATAAGCCTAAGGGAGTTTGAAGACCTTTCCAGCTTTGAAAATATACTGTGTCCCCCAATAAGCTGAATGTAATCACATGGAGCTGTGATGGGAGGAGTTTTCTGAAAGGTGGAGCAGAGCCTACAGGAAGCCAGGATTTAGAGCCAAAGAGACGGTGGGAGAGAGAGGACACTCAGGTAAGGAGTTAGGTCTGTGAGTAGATATTGATCTTATATGGGTTTGCGGAAAGGCTAAAGGATACTGTGGCTCTCTGTGTTGTTGTGACTCATTAACTTCTTTGCTACTATGATTCAATTGGCTTACTGGTTTGGGGGTTTGGTTTTCTGGTGTCTGAATAAATGCTTCATTTCTGTCTTTCATATGGAGAAATTCACAATTGCAATTTTTGATGGTTCTTGATGATTTTACCTTTACTTGCCATACATCATTTCTTTTGTAGTTTGTAAATGTGTATTTCTTTTTGTTCCAAAAAATTGGATTTTAGTCATTTAATGACATTCTAATAGGCAGGTTCTATTCATGTGTCATCCATATATTAGCACCAAGCAGGCATATTTACAGTCAGTGTTGGTGTTGTAAATATTTCATTGGCACTACAACCTTCCATGGGTCAGACCTAAATTTCAGTACACATGGTAAGGGTCAGATGATCATGTATGTAAATATGGAAAAGATCAAATTCCCCTCACTTTACATATGAGGAAACTGAAACCCAGGGAAGCTAAGTGATTTGCTTAGGGTCACATAGGAAGTTAAGCATCAGAGGTGAGATTTGAACCAAGATCCTCTAAATAGGAAGTCAGTACTTTTCTTTTTTTTCCTCCACTGCACTATGCTTTAGATGTAAGAAGGTCATATCCATTAAAACATAGTTCTTGAACCATATAACCTACAGCCAAGAATTTGTCCTAAAGGATTCTACCTTTAGTTACCAAGATGTCAGTTCAGCCTTATAGGGCAATTTCTTCAAGATAGCATGTGCTATCATTCCTCAATCAGGAAATGAATCATTAATGAAGGGTAGGCTAGTAAAGTTGAACATCCCAAGACAACTTCTTTGATTAAGATGTTCCAATCTGGCTGGAGCATTCTTGTCTTTTGACTATCTGCCCTATACGAAAAGCCATTTCAAAGGGCTAAGCTACAGGTAGATTCTTCAGGACACTAAATTTCCTCTCTAAATTGAGCTGGCACATTGATCATGATATCAAATAATCTGTTATAGCCTATTTACTTTCAGAGACTGCCCAATATTACCATCAATTGTTTCTGAGAAGTGGTATAAAATATGTTCGAGGACATGAGTGATTAGAAGCAGCTAGGTGACACAGAGCACTGGACCTGGCATCAGAAAGATCTGACTTCAAATCCAGATTCAAACATTTACTACCTAGGTGACCCAGGACAAATCACTTGACCTTTGTCTCTTTCAGTTTCCTCATATGTCAAATGAGGAAAATAAACATAACAGCACCTACCTCTCAGGGTTATTGTGAAAATAAAATGAAGTAATATTTGTGAAGCACTTTGCAAACCTTAAGGTGCTATATAAATGCTTAAGTATTATTATGAGCTTTTATTAGAAAAAGAGATGTAGACAACTATGTAACAAGAGCAAGGGATAACTGGTAGACAACCAAATGGTGCATTGGTATCTAAGAAATATTAAATAACATGGAGGAACACACATATGCACTGCATTGAACAAATGCTTTATGGAAATTTTATGGAACAACACAGACAAGAATCACAGAGAATGAGGAACCATGGATGGGTTTCCATTGGCAGTATCCATACATGAGATTGTGGATTTATTATAGCAGCTAAGTAAACAGCTTCATGGTTTGCCATACCTTAATCACTAGATCAGGTGACTCAAATCAGAAATGTGAAGGCACAACTTATTCTGTTCCTGTCTCCAGAAGTGCCTTGTCACCTCACTGGCTGGTCAGAAGAATGGTTAATTTAGTCAATAGTAGGTCTCTAGTCAGTTGTAGCTCCTAAAGGAATATCACTAGATTTATCACTAATATGAAACTCAGATGTAAACTAGTCCAACTTTTTCATTTTACTGAAGAGGAAATCAAGATTCAGAGAAGTTAACTGACTTGCTGCAAATGGCATAGCTATTCTGGTATGAAGGCTGGGATTTAACTCAAGTCTTTGAAAAATAAAGTTAGTATTATATCACCTTCCCCATGAACTTCCTTCTCTTGAATTGTTTGCTACTACATTGAGACAACTCAATTTCATGGACATCTTTACTGAAGGAAAAGGACTTCTACAGAAAGAACTTGAGCAGAATATATGGGTTTGGGGATGTCTTGGTTCTGAAAAGGATTTTACAGCATTGAGGAAGAAAATCTGGAGAAATGCAACTGAGGATGATGTAGAAGTGTTATTAATTCATTTCAAAGGTCAGGCAGTCATCAGGAAAAATTCTCTTCTACTTGCCCAGAGGCACAGTAATAGTTTCAACAGAAATTAAATAAAGCTTCAGTTCACACTTGAAATTCTATGGATTACCCATTTGAATGGTTAAATTCCATTCCTTTTTTTTTCTCCTTTGGCAAATGCATTTTGCCTGTGAGAAAGACTCTAATGTATATCCATTTCTCTTAAGCACAATCTTAACCTTGCTTTTGTAGTATAGTTATTTTCAAAATAAAATAAAAACCCTTGACATATTCAACAGGGTATAGTAAAACCTTCACCAGATTTGATATCAGAGTAGACTCTTCCCTGGGTGACAATGAGCAAATCCTATGCTCTGTCTAGGCCTCAGTTTTAACAAATATATAAGGGGGAGGAAGGACTTGCTGTTTTCTAAGGTTCATTTATGTTCTAAATCATATTATTTTATTGTGCCAGAGAGTGGTTTTAATTGAGATCTAGTTCCTCACAGTTCTCTAAGGGAGTCAGGAAACTATTATTATTCTCAGTGTGGAACCTATAAACTATAAAGCAATGAGCTTAAATTTAATTTCTGGCAAAATTCTAGAATCATTTTCAAGAGGATGGTTTGTGAGCACCTACAAATGGAAGCAATGATGAAAAGCCAGCATGAATTTCAAGAAGATTAGGTCATGCCAGACACAGCTTATTTTCTTTTTTCACACTTGAACTAAACTGATCAATCAAAGGAATTTTATAGATATAGAATTCTTTAATGTCAATAAAATATTTCACAAAGTTTCTCGTGTTATACATGTGAATGCTGGAGAGATATGATAGTACTCAAAAAGTGGCTTTAGAATCAATTGGATAATTAGACCCACGAAGTAGTGATTAATAGGTCAAGGATGATTTGTAGGGAGGTCTCTAGTGGAATATCCCAGGGATCTGTCCTTGGTCCTACTTTGTTCAACTATTTATCAATGAATTGGGTAAAAACACAGATGCCATACTTGTCAAATGTGCAGATGGCACAATATTTAGAGAGGTTTTTTTTTAACATATTGGATGACTAGTTTTAGCTCCAAATAGAATTCAAAAGGCTAGAACAATGGGCAAAAATAAGATGAATAATGAAGAGAAAACTAACAGTCTATAGTTGGGTTCTAAAAACCAACTTCACAAATACAAAATTGAGGAAGCATAGCTAGTTAACACTTCCAATTTTAAAAGACATGGAGACTTTAACTGAATGAAATCTCAAAATACATCAACAGTATAACATGATAGCCAAGAACATCTAATGCTCTCCCTCATTGCAAGGGAAGAAGCACTGTGACCAGAATGAGCAGCAATAGTTGCATATTACTCTACAGTGGTCAGGTCCCATCTGGAACACTATGTTCAGTTCTCAGAAAAATAAGCTGCAGAATAACCAGAAGCAAGTGTCTAGGATGGTGACAAAATTAGTGAATATGTGTCATTCAAGGGTTGATTGAAAGAAATTTTGGATATTTAGCCTGGAGAAGAGAAAACTTAGAGAAAATATGATAGCTATATTCCATTATTCAAAGGTTTGTCACCTGAAAGAATCATCAGACTCATTCTACTTGATCCAGAAGGTAATCAATAGGAGCTACAGAGATACAGATTTAGACTTGATATAAGGAAACATTCTGAAAAAATTGGGGCTATTCAGGAGTGAGTAATGGGTTCACCCTCATTGGTAGTCTTCAGATAGAGATTGGATGATCACTTGATGGAAAGGCTAGAGAAAGGATGCTTATTTAGGTATAAGGTAAACTAGATCTTTTATCTTCTCTGTTAGATTCAGTGAAATCAATTGAAGTGATCTTTCCTGTTCTCTACATTACTTCTTTGTATGGATACAAATAGAATATCTGTCAATTATGAAGTAAACAGCCTCAGCAAACTTGGCATCTTTGCTACCTGAAACACAAAAATATAAACCAGTCACCCTCATTCTACTTAGTCCAAAGTAACTTCATTTGACAAAAGGATGATCAATCAATAACAATTTATTAAGTTCCTACTGTGTGCCAGACCGTGGGGATATAGAGGCAAAAAGGCAATACTCCCTACCTCAGGTAGCTCACATTGTATTGTTAGAAACAATGTGTACACCTATAAATGAATACAAAGTAAGTGACAAAAAGGATGGTAATAGTAAGCTTGTGGGATCAGAAAAGGCCTCATGATGTGTATAATTGAGAGGAGATTTGAAGGAAGCTAGGAATCATTAGAGTTAAAGGTGATGAAAAAGTACATGCCAGGCATGGGACAGGCTGTACAATGTTACGGATACGGTAGAAAGAATGTTGTATATGAGGAACAGGCAAGTAAGTCAGTTTCAGTAGGCCATAGAATTTGTAAAGAAATGTGAAGTACAATAAGATTAAAAAGGCAGCGGAAAGTCAGATTGTGAATGGTTTTAAATGTCAAACATAGAAGTATATATTTTATCCTAGAAACAATAGGGAGTTGTTGGAGTTTTTTGAGCAGGGAAATAATGTTCACAATGTCTTAGGAATATCAATTTGGTAACTCCACATAGGAGGCTAGTACAGTATTCTTAGAAGGAGGTAATACGGACCAAAAGAGATAAGAGAACTGGACTACATAATATTTTTCAGCAGACAGATTCATTCATTCACTAATACAACATACACTTATTAAAGTCCTAAAGTTTGCCAAGGACTATGTTCAGTTCCAGGGATACAAAGGTATATAAAACAGCCATGAAATTTACAAACTAAGTTTGGGGTGTGGGAATGAGGGAAGAATGAGAAAACTTCGACAAAAATAACTAAAATTCAAAGAAGAGTTAAATATGGGTAAAAAAGACACTTGGGTAAATAAATTACATGAAAATTCTGAGGAAGAAGAGAAAGATCACTTTCATCTGGAGAACTGGAGTGAAGGAGGCAGTAATAAGAGTTAGATTCCTTTACAACACTTACTTCTCTGTCTCTAATCTCTGCCACAAATCCAAATAACTTTCAAAAGATTTCAAACTTTTCCTGCATCCTGTTGGCAGATGACTCTCTGGAGTTGGGGTCTACATGGCTATAGACAGAAATACAGCTAAGAATTTACTTTTTCTCATTTGGTTATAACTCAGAAGTTTTTGAGTGGTTTTCTAAAAATGTTTTCACTGGTAACATCAGGAAACATAAAGGACTAGAAATGTACTGATCCTAAAATATGAGTTCTAGTGCTTTATTTAATTGACACTTGTTATATAGTTGTGATTTTTCTGAAGTTCCATTGAACTTCTCCCAAGTAACCACTCCCATAGTCATCCAACTCTATGTAATAGCTCTATATAACTGACAACAGAGGACCTGAATTTAATTTTCTTACTAACTGTGAGATCTTGAGCAATATATTTGACATCTCAGCCTCAGATAACCCTTCTGCAAAACAAAGATATTGAACTACATGGTCTCTTCCAACTCTAAGTCCTCGTATTCAAACTTGCTAGGTGTTCACATCTTTGCTTTACCACATGCAAATCACTTAACTTCTTTGAGCATAAGACAATTTCTCATCTAAATAATGGAGATATTAAGTTGTTGTTTCCTTATTTGATCCATTGAGTCTATCAACTAAAAGGGCTTTGAATATGTGTTTCCAAGGGACTATATGTTTGTTGCACAAAGACCAGCCTAGCCCTATGTAGAGATGCTAGATAAGTTCAATCAACAATTAATAAACTAATCTACAATTATTTATTAGGTACCAATTATGTACCAAGAATCACGATAGATACTACCAAGATATAAACAGCAAGTGTGTGTGCACACAAATGCATATGTATGCCCTCAATGAACATGATTATGATTGCCAATTTTAATACACAATGATATTTTCAGATACATACCTCTCAATGACTATTAAATCCTAGACAGTCTTAATTAGTGGAGTAACTATTCACAATGAAGAAATCATAGCCATTAGAGTATTAAAGTATTTGTTTGCAAAATGAAATGATAAAATTAAGCAATCTTTAAGGTTCTTTACAATTCTAAAACCTGTGATTTTGTATTCTTCCTCTTTGAAAGGCATGGAAAAGTGTAATAGCCAAATAAGAAAAACAAATTCCATTATTCATTTGGCCTTTTTGATAACAGCTACTCTTGAATCTGTTAATTGGACCATTTCAGATACACAGACAGACAGACAGACAGACAGACAGATAGATAGATAGATAGCACTACATGTATACACATAAGCATTCATGTGGCATATACATGTGTATGTATAAGTATGTTATGTATGTACATATATTAATGCCCCAAGAAAATTTAAACCACTTTCTTAAGCATCCTCTCTTTATGTGGCAGATGGTGAAAATGTCCTAGCTCACATTTCCTTTTTTCTCATTGTATTTTTAATTTTTTTCAGTTAACAAAAGTTGATTTTTCTCTTCCTCCCACATTTTCCCCAACCGTTAAAAAAGAAGAAAAACAAAACCCTTGCAACAAAAACACATTCTCAAGCAAAACAAATTCCACATTGACCATGCCCCCAAAACTGTTTTATTCTACACTCTCAGTCCATCACTGCTGTATCAGGAAACAGGTAGCATGTTTCATCATTGGTCTTCTGGAATCATGGTTGGTCACTGCACTGATCAGAGTTCTTAAAGACTTAAAAGTTGTTTATTTTTACAATGTTGTTACTGATAAACTCTTATTCTTTTGGTCACTTCTCTATCATTCCACACAAGTCTTCTCAAGTTTCACAGAAAATGTCATTTTCACCATTTCTTACAGTAAAATGGTATTCCATTGTATTCATATACTTTAATTTGTTCAGCCATTCCTCAAACGATAGGTATCTTATTAGTTTGCAGTCCGTTGATCCTACAAAGAGTGCTAGCTTGCAGTTGTTAGATTAATGATGGAAACTGACAGACAGTGAATATTATCTGTGCCATGCTTTTGGAACCTATGCACAGGCAGGAAGAATAACAGTGTATAGAGATCATTCTGAGCAAAAAAAAATTTGTTCACTTTTTCTATGATGTACCCCATCTCTTAAATTCTTTTCTTCATGAGACAATTGCTCTTCCTGGTTAAAAGAAATGAAGTTCCTGATTGAGGTTTATCTTCTGCTCCCTCTTAAGTTTGCCTATGATGTAATTCCACTAGAATTTCAGATAGATTCTATATACTGCTCTACAACTACAAGGAAACTTTGAAAAGAAAAATGAAAATAGGGAGGCAGCTAGGTGGTGCAGTGAATAGAGCACTGGCTCTGGAGTCAGGAGGACCTGAGTTCAAATCCAGCCTCAGAGACTTAACACTTACTAGCCATGTGACCTTGGGCAAGTCACTTAACCCCATTTGCCCCTCCAAAAAGCAAAAAAAAAAAAAAAAGAAAATATGAAAGCAGAGGCACTATACAATAATGACTCCATATGAAAGACCATGCACTAGAATTTAGAGAAAATAGCATGGAAATAATCATTTTTCTTTCTTTTAAGACCCAGCTCAGGGCCCATTTCAACAATAAAGCCTTTCTCTACTGCTCTAGTCTATATTGACCATGCAAACTCCCTCCCAGAATAAGAAAGGAGAAGTAGAGGTGCCTTAGAAATTATATAACCCAAATGGACTCATTTTAAAATTGGGAAAACTGAGACCCAGACTGGGAAAGTAGCTTACCCAATGCTAGCTATCAGCAAAGCCAGAACTAGCATCCCAGATCCCCTTACTTCCTGTCTAGTACCCTTTGCAATTGCTCATGAAGACTCCCTTATAAACATCTGAGGCTGGGACTTATTGCTTACTTCCATTTGCAGAGCTATATTCATGGGTTCCCATGAATTTATGCCATGAATCATTTTGTCAGTATGAATAAGCTGTGCTACACTCAGATCTAGTTTACATATCCATTGAATTTAAGAAGGAAGCTCAATGGCACATCATCTTCCTCCATATACATTGCTTAATCATTATATTTAGTGCTATTTCTCTGATTCTCAATTTCAGACAAAATTTCTTAAGGTTACAATTATTTAAAAGAAGACATTTCCCAACATATTTAATAAACCTTTTTATTTGATATCCAATTAGGAATTCCCCAAAATGTCTGCTAAATCATTTTAGCTGTGTAAAACCATACATGAGATGACTTATTCATAATAAATGATAATGTTCATTAAAATAAATGTTTAACAGCCAATAATTAGCAAAGTGGCTATACTTAAAAAGTTTAATTTGCTACTGATATAGTTTTGCATTAACAACCTGGAAAACAATTACAAATTACACAATTCAATTTTCCAAGTGGATTATTTTGTAACTAGACAGAGAGACTGTTTGAATTACTCTTGGTGTTTCAAGGAAAGATTAATACAATCGGATTAAAATGCAAATTCCCTTGAGGATTTGGTATATTCCTGTCAGATTTATGCAATTAGTTGGTATTGTGTTGGAATATTAATTCTGCTTCTGGTACACTACAAAGTCAAAAGTCATTTAAAGAAACAAGAATTTGATGCCCAATTTTTTCCTCTCTTTTTGCTTATGGTAATTTACAGATGATGATTTATTTATGTTTACCAAATGAAAACAAGATTGCTACCTAAAAAGCAATTTTCTGCCTTGCTTTTGTAGTCTGTAGCCTAATTATTTTTCCCCCTTATGGGACTGAATGAATTAAGTGAGCAATTCACTTTGCGTATGCAAATTACAGTGCTCTGTAGAAGCTCCAAATTACTTCATTCTAAAAAAAATTAGCTATCATCCTCAAAATGCAGACCATAAACTGCTTCAAATTCTGAAATATGTTAAGAAAAACAGAAGCAAGGTAATAAATTATGGAAGAGATTCATTTACTGACCAACAGTTAATCATTTCATAACCATTAATAATGCTACTAATTGATATTAATTTTATCTACTGAAATTTTTTTAGGAAATCTTCATATAGTTAGATGATGAAGTCCTGAGTTTGAATCTTACCTCAGATATTTCCTCTGTGTGACATTGAGCAAGTTACTTAATCTTTCTCAACCTCAGTTTCCTCATCTGAATGATATAGAAAATTATAGCACCTAGTTCACAGGATTACTGTGAGGACTGAAAGAATTAATATACTTAAAAGTGCTCTGCAAACTTTAAAGCACTATATAAATGTTAATCGTTTATTACTGTTATTGTTATTATTATCATAATACCAAGAAATTTAAAGTCTAATAAGCCTAGGTCCTAAAGCCATACATACAATAAATGTTTCCAAACATTTCTGGACATTTTAGAACAAAATTAAACAAAAAAGTTGGGGGGACAGGATCCATGATTTCATCAATATAAGATTGCCAGTACCGAAGTTCCTAGCACTCAAGCAGAACAACAACCTCTCTGTAACTTATTGCCTTAGAGCATTGGCCATGAGGCTGAATTAAAGAGCTTAAATATGGTGAAATAGCTAGTATATATAAGAGGCTGCGCTATGAACCAAAATCTTCTTCCATAATCCGAATTCATGTCTTTATCAATTATACCATGGCTCCTCTAAACTTGTTTTTTACCTTTGCCTTTTGTCCATCTATATAGCACTGGAGTAGACAGTGTTTAATTCAATGAGATAAAGATTATGAAGAAGAAAAGCTGAAGAAACTTGATCAGACATGGCCCATTAGCAGTTACAAATCTGCACCTAGATTGTAAGAGTTACATCAGAAATTCAAAGAAAAAAGTAATAAGATCAATGACCTTTTCTAAGGTATCTCTACAATAGCAATGCAATAGATAGATGAAAAAAAGAGCCAGTCAAACAAATGAATCCTCAAATTATACCGTCTCAAATACAATTGGAGTGATTTTACATATTTTATCATTTATTTTATAGACAAAAACAAAAAACAAAAACAAAACAAAACTAAGCTAAAGACCTTATAGGCATGTTAACTAGTCCTAAATCAAACAGCTAACAGATACAAGATTCTAAATGAAGGCTAAATTCTAGTTCAATTGTACCACCTGCCTCTTGTCACTAAATTGGGGGATGAGGGTGGGACCAGTCAGCTATTCTAGAATTTAAAACAGAATCTAAATTTGCACCCAGACCACAAATGTCTCTGTACCACAATAGGCAACTGCAGCTCTCAAGTTCAAGCTAAATAAGCATTTAAGGAATTCATCAGTCAAGTGGAAAATTTTTTAAAAAAACTCATTTAGACTAGCTTCTTAAACCATCTACCAGAATAAATTCCAAAAGGATAAACTATCTAAATATAAAATGTCACACTGTTAAAAAGAGAATGGAAAGTTATATTGCTTTCACAAATACAGAGAGGCAAATTCATAGCCACACAAGAGTAAGAAGAGATTATAAAGGGCAAAATAGACAACATCCATTGCCTAAAATTAAAAGACTTTTCTAAAAATAAAAGCTTTTTAGCAGCTACAATCAGAAAAACAAATATAGTTGGAGTAGAGAAACTTTACATTAAATAATATCTGATAAAAGTCTGACATTAAAAATCTAGAATGAGTTGACAAAAATCTGTTAAATTAAGAGTCATTCCACAATAGAAAAGCGGTCAAAGGCTACAAGCAGAACAAATTAAAAACTAGGAACAAAAACCTAAAAATATTGTTTGAAACCATTAATAATCTAAGAAATTCAAATAAAAACAACCCTGAAATATCATCAACAACAAACCGTGTTAACAAGAATGAGAAAGGATGGGAAAATTCATTGTTGGACAGGATATGGAAAGAGAAGGATACTAATTTATTTTTGAGGAGGACAGGGTAAAAAGAGAGAGGGGAGGATAAAAAGAAGAAAAATAGGATAGTAGGAAATACACAGTTAGTAATCATAATTGCAAATGTTAGAAGGATGAACTCACCCATTAAATGGAAGTGGATAGCAGAACAGATTAGAAACCAGACTCCAACAATATGTTATTTACAAAAAACACATGTGAAACAGAGAGGCACATACAGAATTAAGACAAGGGGCTAGAGCAGAATCTATCAATTTCAGCCACATTTTTTAAAAGTCAGGGGTAGCAATCATGATTACAGAGAAATCAAAAACAAAAATAGACCTAATTAAAAGAGATAATCAGGTAAACCATATCTTTCTAAAAGAACCAAAAGACAATAAAGTAATATCAACACTATATATATGTGTGTGTGTTACATACATATATACACACATGCGTGTATACATACATATATACACATGTGTGTGTTATATATACATATGTGTATATGTGTTGTACACACACACACACACACACACACACACACACACACACACCAAATGGCATACCATCCAAATTCTTAAAGGAAAAGTTAATTACTGGACTAAAAAGACATTCATGGTGGGGACCTCAAATTTCCATTCTCAGAACTAGATCAATGTAACCACAAAATAAATAAGAAAAAAGCTAAGGAGATGAATAGAATCTTAGAAAAGTCAGATCTGATTGACTTCTGAAGAAAACTGAATGGGAATAGAAAGGAGTATACTTTTTCTCAACTTTACAGGGCACAAAAATTGACCATGTATTAGGGCATTAAAAACCTCACAACCAAATGCAGAAAAACAGAAATATCAAAGGCACCCTTTTTAGACAATAATGCAATAAAAATCACATTTTATAAAGGTTGATGGAAGTATAGATAAAAACTAATTGAAAGTAAATAACCTAATCCTAAAGAATAAGTGAGTCAAAGAACAAATCACAATGCAGCCAAAGCAGTACTTGGATGAAAATTTATATCTTTAATTGCATACATCTACAAAAAAAAAAAAAAGAAAAGAAAGAGCAGATGAACAAATTGGGTGTGCAAATAAAAAAGTGGAAAAATAAATTTTAAATCCCTACTTAAACACCCAAATGGAAATCCTGAATATTAAAAGAAAGATTAATATAATTGAAAGTTTAAAAAAACATTAAACTAATAAAACTAAGAGATGCTTTTATGGAAAAAAAAATAAAATAGGTAATCAATTAAAAAATGTTAAGAAAGGCAGCCTAGTAATTCCAGATCTTAAACAATATTACACACTGGTAATTTTCAAAACAATCTGGTACTGGCTAAGAAACTGAATGGTAGATCAGTGTAATAGATTCTGTACACAACATATAAAAGTAAATGACCACAGTAATATTACCACAGTAATAAACCCCAAATCCAGTCTTTGGGGATAAGAATTTGACATGTGACAAGAATTGCTGTGAAAATTGGAAAGCAGTTTGGCAGATTCTAGGTATAGACGAACATCTCACACCACATACCAAAATAAGATCAAAACGGAAAAAAATAATTTAGACATAAAGGATGATATTATAAGTAAATTTGGAGAACATGAAAAAATGTACCTGTCAGGTCCATGAATAATGGAAGAGTTTATGACCAAACAAGAGAAAGATGGAATTACAGGAAGTAAATATATAATATTGATTACATGAAATTAAAAATCCGTTGTGCAAAAAAAAAAATACTAAAGCATTGAAAATTACAAAGATAACAGAAAAATGGGCAAGGAGGGATTTTGTAGCAAGTTTCTCTAAAGGTCTCATTTCTCAAGTGTATAAGGAACTGAACCAAAATTATTTTTAAAAAAACAATTAGTGCAATTCTCCAGTTGATAAATGGATAAAAGCTGTGCATACTCTTTGACCTTGAAATACCACTACTAGGCTTATATCCCAAAGAGATCAAAGAATATGGGAAAAGGATCTTTCTGTACAAAAATATTTCTAGTAGCTCTTTTGGTGATTGCAAAGAATTGGAAATTGAGATGGCTATCAACTGGGGAATGGCTGAACAAGTTGTATATGATTGTAATGGAATACTATTGGACTATAATAAATGACATGCAGGACAATTTCAGAAACACCTGGGAAGACTTATATGAAATGTTGCAAAGCGAAGAGAACAGAACCAGAACACTATACACAGTAACAGTTATATTGTAATGGATGATCAAATATGAGACTTAGCTACTCTGATCAAGACAATGAGCCAAGATAGTTCCAAAGGACCCAAGATGAAAAATGCTATCCATTTCCAGAGAATAAACAGATGAACTCTGAAGGAAGAATTAAGCATATTTTTTATTTTTTTTATATTTATTACTTTATTTTATTTTGCAATATGGCTAATATGGAAATATGAGTTACATGACCTCATATGTATAATTGAAATCAAATTGGTTGCTCTCTCAGGAAAGTGGGAGTGGTGGGTAGAAAGGAGAGAATTTGGAAATCAAAATTTTTAAAAATCGTTGTTTAAAAAATTTACATGTAATTGAAAAATGTTAATTGAAATAAAAAATAAATGGAAAGATTTAAAAAAAAACTATAAGCAATATAAAATACATGGGATTCTATCTGCCAAGACAAACCCAGGAACTATATGAACACAATTACAAAACACTTTTTGCACAAATAAAGACAGATATGAGAAAAAATATGATGAGGTCTGACCTGCCTCTTCTGAAAGGAAAAAGTCAAAGACCTTGACTATATGGCAGCTATACTTGAGGGTCAGGCAGGTCTCAGGACCTCTGTGAGTCTAGAGCTCTTTTATATAGTCTCTGAGAGGAATATCACATTAGAATTATATCTATCTACTTCCTTCAAATATCTCTGTTCTATAGGGTATAATGGTTAAAGGTTCAGGAAGAAAAAATCTGCTTCCTTATTCATTCTTCAGAGATGAGTAGCCCTTAGCTTAACCTTGTCAATCAAATTTCTTTCAAGCAAATGCCAGAAATATAAAAGACCATTACAAATAGCAAGCAAATTCATTTATCCATGCAAAGCATAAAACAAAAATTGAAGTGGTACAGATTAAAATATACCATAAAATATACATAAGTGAATAAGCTCTTTAGCTGACATGAGATAATATTGCACATCAAACCAGGCAAGAGGGCCAGATATTATTTAACAAAGTCTTTTCTAGCTATTCTCTACAGAGAAAAGCCAGAATATGTCATAAATTCAGGACTTCACCTCTCCTGTATGTCTAGCGCTTTGCTTTCCATGGGTACCTCCCAAAATACATTTTTAGAACCACACATATCTTTCCCCAAAGAGACTCTGGAATACATTCCCTAACAAATTACATTAGATACACATAGTTACAGTGAGCTGAGAATTTTTTCTGCCAATCCAGAGTCACAACTCCTTTTGAAAATTCAGTGACAAATAAAACAGCTCAGACATGGTTGGAAGCCTAGGTTAAATATAGATGAATAAGACAAAGCTGAGAAAGTTTAGTTACTTGTCCAGGGTCACATAGCTAATTAGTATCTGAAGGAGGATTTGCACTCAGGTCTTCCTGATTCCAAGGGCAGAATTCTATCCACTTTGCCACCTAACTGTGATATGAATGTAGAGATCTTATCAAGTCATGTGGAATAACAAAAGATCATTTATAAAAATGATAAAGATCATTTATAAAAATTATTACAATAATGTAAATAAAAAGACAAAATTCAGTCAACAAATATTTGGTCAGTCACAATAGAGGATACTGGAACCATTTTATCAAGGCATAGCAGCGATCCTTTCTTTCTATTAAAAATCGGTAAACTACACAATTGGGTGGTGGAATGTGCCATAATAGTAGTAATTACACTATCAGGTATTTTTCCCTAATTGTGTCAGAGGTCTGCTTGGGTATTTTTTTTTTTGAGAGAAAGAAATAGCTGTGTAAAATGAAGCATGATTTTTAAAATATATGTGTGTATGTGTTTGAAAAGAAAATGTCATGACAAGTTTTGCTTGAAAAGAGAAAAACAATTTTTGCTACAAAATTCTCTCCGTGATATTAAATAGCTATAGATTTTAGGAAACCACAGTCTTGGAAAACTGAAAATTCAATGCAGTCAATATTAGAAAGAAAGCAGGAAACTAGGTGAAAAATTACAGCAAGTTTCTCTGATAAAGGCCTCATTTCTCAAAGATATGGAGAACTGAGTTAAATGTATAAAACTACAAGTTATTCCTCAATTGATAAATGGTCAATGGACACAAACAGGCAGTTTTCAAAAGAAGTCAAAGCTATCTATATTCATATTTTTAAAATGCTCTACATCACTATTGATTAGAGAAATGCAAATTGAAACAACTGTGAGATAACACTTCACACCTAGAAGATTGGCTAATAAGACAGAAAAGGAAAACGACAAATGTTGGAGGGGATATCAAAAAATTAGGACACTAATGCACTGCTGGTGAAGTTCGGACCTGATTCAACCTTCCTGGAGAGCAATTTGGAACTATGTCCAAGGTGCTATAAAACTGCGCATACCCTTTGGCCCAGCAATATAACTACTAGGTCTTGATCTCAAGGAGATTTTTTTTTTAAAGGAAAAGGATTTTTATGTACAAAAAATATTTATAGCAACGCTTCTTATATTGGCAAGGAATTGAAAATTGAGAGGAAGCCTATCAATTGGGGAATGATGAAACAAGTTGTGGTATATAACTGTGATGGCATATTACTGAGCTATAAGAAATGATGAGCAGAATGATTTCAGAAAAACTTGAAAGATTTACATGAACTAATGAAAAGTGAAGCAAGCAGAACCAAGAGAACATTGTACTTAATAAAAGTGATATTGTAAGGATCAGCAGCTGTGAAAGACATGGCTACTCTGATCAATTCAATGATCTGAGACAATTCTAAAGGATTTATGATGAAAAATGCTATCCTCCTCTGGAGAAAAAACTGGAGTCTGAGTGCAGATTAAAGCACTGCTTTTCATTTTTTCTATTTTTCTTGCTTTTTTTGTAATGTGTTGTAATGTTAATGGGATATAAGATCTTCCCTACCCATTAATAGACCTCATGTAGAGCCCATTAAGAGAAACTTACTTAGAGGAGGTTTGCTTGAGGAAGGCTTTCACATCTTTTTTTTTTCTAATTAGTTACTGAATCATAAGGGTTGTGATGTCATCTGACTCTAAAAAGGAAATATATACTCTGAGGTTAGCATTTTGCTTTGGGGCTCACTCATCAGAAGAGTGTTCTTGTGATTTGACCAGAATAGATTCTCACTAGCCCTTAAGAAGCCCTCTGGCTTTGACAAACCCAGATGTTGGTGCTTCTCTCTCCAATATATAGAGTATTGCATTGGTCAGACAATTGGATCTGTCTGTTGATCCATGCTAATTTCTCAGACAGTTAGAAGCCCTGTCTGTTGGTCTTTATTTCTCTGCTAGCATTTTCTCTATTTTCTTTGTTTGGATTTTCTCTGAAGTTCAGGGTGCTAACTTTTCCCCTGAACTAATGAATGTAATTTTTAAAAATATGGTTGACCCTTTGAACAGCTATCTTTCCTAGTAAAGCAGATCTAAAAACCTATACTAGCAGCCATCTTGGGTATGCCAGTATGGTTGCTGCTACACATAGCTAATATAGAAATATGATTTGCATGATTTCACATGTATGTATAATTGATATATTTCTTGTCTTCTTAATAGGCGGGGGAGGGTAATAAGGGAGGGACAGAACTTGGAACGCAAATATTTTTTAAATGACTATTAAAAATAAAATTATTTTTAAAAGAACTAAAAACTGAAAGTCATCCAAAAAGCAATGAAGATATTCATGATGAGAATAAGTACATAGCAGTATATACTAAGGATATATGAGAAGATATAAGAACAATAATAGCTACATTTATTAAGATTTACAAGGCATTTACAAATATCTTATTTCATCCTTAAAACAACCCTGGGATACAGGCATTACTATTATCCTGGTTTTGCTGGTGGAGAAACTGAAGAAGAGAGAGGTTAAGTGATTTTCCTAAGGTCACACAGATAATTAGAATCTGAGGATGAATTTGAACTTGTATCTTCCTGGCTCCAAGACAAGCATTTTATCCAGTATGATCCTCACTATATAAAAGATAGCCTCAAAGCCATGTAGGACAGAAAAAGGAAATCAGTCAGTCATGTAGCAAAAATGAGGGACAACAGATGACTTTTGTAAACACTTTACTGATATCTCTGAAATCTTAGAGTAACTCAAGGAAGTCATCCAAATAGTTGTGCAATTCTTCTATAGTGACTTTACAGGAAAAAAAATATAGACAAAAATCAAACAGGAAGAAAAGGCATAGAGGGGTTGAAATCTTTCCTGTATAGATAATATCACAAATCCACAGAAGAATGTGATTACCCAAACCAAGACCAATAGTGCTATTTAACTGTAATTTCCATAACTTCACAGTAAGTCAACATTTTACAAACTGAGGCCTTGTCTCTATGACATAAAAATTATTGCATGATTCAAGGTCTTTCAAAATTCAGTTTGGCATGAGTTGCTGGAGGCAAGGATTGTGGGTAAAAAATCGCTTCTACTACTTACACATACTAACTTTTGCTTAACCTAATTGGTCAAAATAGTCAGTCCATTAGCCCTAAGTGACTTCAATCTGGATGGCAAATTGTCTCTTAATCCTAAATGGCTATGAACTGAAATATAATAAGAATAGTGATAAGCGCTCACATTTCTATAGGTTTTTTAAGCCTAATTCCAATATGCTTTCTGCTATATCAACCATGTTTCTTTGGATCCTTCATATATCCCTTCACTAATTTTTTAAAAAAATCAACTCTGAAATAATCATTCAAGCTGAGAGAGAACTGATATAAATTTTGAGATAGGTGAATTATGCAGCAGTGGGTTTAAACTCATAGCTTTGTGATAAAGAAGAGCAATTAGCCTTTTCTGTTTGGCTGCAAAGGGCAGAGCTAGGAATAATCTGTGTGAGTTGCAAAGTGGCAGGTTTAGGCTCAAAGCAAGGAGAACCACTTTAATAATTAGAAGTACCGGGGGCGGAGCCAAGATGGCGGC
>CM053581.1:199347740-199392514 GCA_028627135.1 Pseudochirops cupreus
GAAAGACGGGGAGAAAATATGTAACTCAAAAAAAATTTAATAAAATAAATTTATTATTAAAAAAAAAACAATATTATTGTAACAACACATCAAGTCTACTTCAATACCTAGATATGTGACCTTGAATAAGTCACCTCTCTTTTCTAGGCCTCAGTTTCCTGTTCTAAATTCTATAGTCCTAAAAATAACCAACCCATTTTCATCTTATTTTAAGATTTGCAAACTCTTTTATATACGTTAGCTCATTGGATACTTATAACAATGTTGTGGGAGTAACTAATCATAGATATCTTACAGATGAGGAAACTAATGTTCAGCAACCGAACTGACCTTAAAATACATAGCCAGTAAATATCAGATAAAGGATTTGAAAATGGGTCTCTCCTAACTCAAAATCTAGTAGTCTTTCCATAACACATATCTTATATCAAATAACCCTATGAGTCATTTCTATGAGAGGGATATACCACTGACAAGACGGCTTAAGAAAAGTAAAATGAATTATTAATTTATATAATATTCAAAAGCACATAATAATTTTCCTTATGTAATAAAGCATCTTAAAAGATATTTCTTAGAGAGAAAACTGACAAGTTTTATAACTTTTCAGTTTATCCTTTATATTTTAATCCTTTAAAATATGATGGGTTTTGTGGGCATTTAGTCTTAGTTATTTCTAAAAGGTGAACACTGTATCTATGTGGGACAAAACTCTACCCATATCAGTGTTCTATATGTGCTGTAAGAGGGCAATTTATCAATTTTTCTATCTATACACCACACACACACACACACACACACACACACACACACACACACACACCTCTACCTCAAATAGCCTAATTTGTTACTTCTCTCTTTTTTTTTTGCCTTTTGGAGAAGGAAATGTAGGGCTATTGGGGTTAAGTGAATTGCCCAAGGTCACATGGCTAGTTTTTTTTGTGTTGTGTCTGAGGCTAGATTTGAACTCAGATCCTCCTGACTCCAGGGCTGGTGCTCTATTCACTGTGCCACCTAGCCACCCTTGCTTCTCATTTCTTTTGGAAATTAGAAATGAGAATTATATAAACTAAAGAAATAAATAAATTATATATAAATTAGTATAAACTCTGAAATCTTGCTATGGTGTGCTACAAATAACCTCTGTATTTTATGAACAAGCTTTATAAATTATACAGACTATGGATAAAAATGTATTTCTCAGAAGGTCTTCAAACTCTTGCTATGCCCTCAAGAAGTTACTAAGTGCATCAGATCAGTGAAACCAAATAGGATGAATCTGCTGTTGAAGCTCATCAAGGGCTTTGAGGTTTAACGTAGATAATTCCTACTTTCTAATGCCTTTGAACTTTAGTTAATGGTGATTATACATGAAAGAAAATGTGCCTGCCTATATTTTCCAGAGATTTACATGCATGAATTCAAAGATAGAGACATATTCCAGACAAAGTGCCGAAATGCTACGTGACAGAAAAATTCAGCATTGCGGCAGGTTGAACCCCTGGGGGTATTTGCGAGGCAGAGAGGGAGGAGACGGAAATGTCCTCGGGTTGGTGATTTTTTCAGTGTCCCTTCAAAATCACATTGCTGGTGTTGTCCAGTGTTTTCAGTCATGTCTTCAAGACCTGACTGAAATTTCCTTGGCAAAGATACTGGAGTGGTTTGCCATTTCTTTTTCTATCTCATTTTATAGATGAGAAAACTGAGGCAATCAGGGTTGAGTGACTTGTCCAGGGTCACACAGTTAGTCAGCGTCCAAGGCTAGATTTGAACTCAGAAAGATGAGTCTTCCTGATTCCAGGCCCAGCATTCTATTCACTGTACCACCTTGCTGCCCCACTCAAAATCACACAGATATAGGATTTACTCTGGTTACTTCTTTTATGAACAACAGAATGAAGATTCATAATGAATACTAAGAGATCAAGACAAGCATACTACCTTAAAGTCAGGGAAGAGTGGGGCAAATAGTAGCCTTGTATCTTGATTTCTACAGGCAGTATTATTTTTTTTTCAGACCATATCTGTGTTTTCATTGGTATAGGGAATTTCTGATCATGAAACACCCTCTACCAACACCAAATTAAACCTAATCTAAAACTTCTAGTCTTTAGAAAGTCACTGAAAAGTAAAGTGACTTGACAAAAGTCCTCCAGTATAGTCATGTTAGAGATGGGACTCAAGCTGGACTTTCCAATACCAAATACCAGCTATTCAGTATTGCACATCAGAGACCTACAGACACAATATGGGCCTAGTTTCTCCTCTTTGAGAAAACCAGAGGCTTGAAGAAAGAATTTTATCCTATTAATCTGATACATTTTCCTAAAAGCAAAGAATAGAAATGCAGCTAATTTAAGGCAGCCTCAGACAAAATATCAAAGTGGGGTGTTGAAGGTTTGGAGAAAAGGGTGTAAATCAGATGGTAAATTATGCCCCCAGTCTTCAAATATCTGATGAATTGCTATATAAAAAAGGAATTATATTCATTCTGTATAGCTCCAGAGGGCAGAATTCAAACCCCTAAATAGAAATAATGAGGTATACTTGTGCTCAATTCAAGGACATGCTTCCTTATAATTAGTGAAGTTTCACAAGGGAATAGGATGCCTCATGGGTAAGTGAGTTTTGCCATCACTCGAGTTATTTAGGATCATAAATCTAGAGCTGGAGAAGGGCTTAGACATCAGGTAATCCAACTACCCAAACAAAACCACGTGACCCTTTAAAGGGAATGTTGTATAAGACTTGAGTAAGAGTTAGACAAGATGTTCACTAAGGGAGTCTTTAATCTAAACAAATATTCATTAAGTACACAATGTATACAAATATATACCTAAAATAACAACAACAATAAAATTATTAATAATAATTAACAATAATGCCCTTCAAAGTTTGCAAAACACTTTACAATTTTATTTCATCCTCACAACAATTCTCACACATGCATGTTATTATTAGCCCCATTTTACAGATGAGAAAACTGACACGTAGCAAATAAGTGAGTTGCCCAAAAGTTATATAACTTTTATGTGTCTGAGGTCATATTGACCTCAGGACTTCCTGACTCCAGGTCCAGCTCTGTCCACTTCACTGTGCCATCTAGCTACCTTAGGTATTAGGGATTCAAATGCAACCAAAAATAATATTTGTTACTCAAGGAGCTTGAAAATATAAGATGTACATAGTTAAGCAAACATAAAATACGAAAGCTGAGAATATTAATGAGTATGATCATAAGAATCACACCGTTTCAAAACAGAAAGGGACTTCAGAAATCGAGCCTCCACAATGTTCTGACAAGTAATCATTCAGCCTACCTCTTGGCACTGAAAAGACTCCCCATAGGAGGTGGCACCTTTGATAAGCCTTGATTGAAGTTAGGGGTGTTTTGAAGATGCATCAACAAAGAAGGAATCCATCAACAATCATTTATTAAGTACTTATTATGTGCCAGGTACTACGCTTAGCACTGAGAATGTGTACAGAAACAAAAATGGTTCCAGTATTCCAGGAGCTCACATTCTAATGGGGGAGGCAACATGTGAATAATTATGCACATACAGCATATATACAAAGCAGATGGAGAGCAATCTCAGAGGAGATGGTATGAGAGCTGGAAAAGTACTCCTGAAGAAGATGGGATTTGTGCTGAATCTTAAAGAAGTCCGTCAAATCAAGAGATGAAGAAGAGGGAGAAGATTCCAGGTATTGGGGACCAACTAGTACAAAGACCCTGAGATTAAAGATAGTGCATCATGTGTGAGGAACAGCAAGTGGACCACTGCAGCCAGATCATTAAATGTGTGGAGAGGACGGAAAAATAAGATTATTGCAAAGATAGGAACAGTTTAAGTTAAAAAAGATCTCAAATGCCAATCAAAGGAATTTAAAGTTGATCCCACAGGGAATAACAGGTCACTGGAGTATATTGGGTAGGAGGTGGTATGATCGGACCTATGCTTTAGGCAGCATAGTAGAGGGTAGAAGAGTGTGGAGAGAATTGAGGCAAGACAACTTTTGCAATAGTTTAGGTGAGAGGTGATGAAAGCCTGTAGCTGTATACAATGTATACAGTGACTGTATTCATAGAGAGCCAGGGATATACACAAAAGATTTCATAAAGGTAGAAATCTGTCACTAGATTTAAAAAGTCATGTGAGAGTGAAGAATTAAGGATAATACCATAGCTGTGAGCCTAGGTGACTAGGAGAGTGATGGTGCCATTGACAATAATAGGAAGGAATGGAAGAGGGGTTGGTTTGGTGGAAAAGATTGTGAGTTACACTTCATATTATGTTGAACTTTGGATTCCTTCAACATATCCAGGTCAAGATCGACAAAAGGCAGTTGTTCAGAAGTGGCTCAGAAGAGAGAGTGGGGCTGGATACAAGGATCTGAGAATCACCTGCATAAAGATTTTAATTTATTTAATAGAAATTCAATAGATATCTAAGTCAGAGAGGGAAATGAGAGGAGGGACCAGGTTAAATTATTGGGGGCATACCTGTGGGCAGTTGAAGGCACACAGATGAAGAGCCAGCAAAAGAGACTGAAAAGAAGCAGTGAGACAGGAAGGGGAAGAAGAAGGAAACAGCAGTGCCAGACAGAATACCCAGGAGAAGAATGCAATCACCAATGCCAACTGCTGCAGAGAGATTGAGAGGATTAAGAAAAGACCATTAGATTGGTTAATTAAGACATAATCGGTAAGTATAGAGAGAGCAGTTTCAGTTGAATGATGTTGCAGATTGCAGAAGAATTAGGCAAGAATAAGAGGAAAGGAATCAGAGGCATCTACCATAGATATCTTTCTCAAGGAGTTTAGCTAAGAAGGGAATGAGAGATATAAATGGATAGCTAGAAGGAAGATATTGTTGGCTTTTTTTCCTCTAATGGATGAGACATGGGTGTGTTTGCATTCCAAGCATGAGGAACAATTTATGCAAGACATGCAAAGGCATGGAAATATAGAGTGGAATTTTGAGTTCCAGGAATAACCAGTCAACCAGTTTAGGGACAACAGGGAGTATAAAAAGGAATAATGTGAACTAAGTCTGGAAAGGTTGGTTGCAGCCAGATTGCAGAGGATTTTAACTCACACTGAGGAATTTGCACATTCTCTTAGAGGCAAGTCTTGGATTCTATGATTCACTCAAAGAGTAGACAATATACTCTAGTTACCATTTGATGGCTCTAAATGGTAAATAGATTCCATGGTGGTTCTGTTTGTCTAACTAAACACTGTGATTCCATTGTGAAGGAAAATAAAACAATCCTATGCATATAAACCTATGGAAATTTTTTATTCATATTCTTAGGAAAACCCAAGCTCCATTTTTGAGTCAGAAAACCAGCTGTCATGTATCAACCTTTGGAAATGCATTCAGGAGGACAATTTCTATCTCAGGTTATTCAGTTCCTTAAAAGCCACACTCAGTCCAAAAAATAATTCTGTCACCAGACAGACCCCAGATATTTGCTAACCCCTTCCTAGATCACCTGCCTTAACCAGGGACTCCACAACTCCCTTCCACTTATACTACACCCATGAGTTTTGAACCAAAAACTCTCCTGATTCTTTCCTTCCTTCCTTCTCCTTTCCAAGTAATCTATTTAATACTGAAGGAAGATATGGGGCAGAGCTGATCTGGGAGCTACTTCAAACATAGTCTAAGATTCCACTGATTCTTGACTTGAAGATTCATCTGCCCTGCTGCTAAATTTGTTCTCCTCTCCCAAACCCACCACCAACAAACAGCCCTCTTACAAATCTATATTCCCACTGCTACTTCCCTATGACTCCACTCAGAATCTCTGTGATTCTGAACTATTAACTCCCTGCCTGGTCCATCTCTCCTCCATTCATATCAGCTCCCTCCTCCTTGTATCCCGATTTGTCTCAACCCTACTTTTCTACTGTGCCTCTCTGGATAGAAGGGATTTCTATTAGTAGCAAACTGACCTTTATGTAATGATAATGATATTGATTATCATGATGATGATGATACCAATATAACACTTTAAGATTTGCAAATATTATCTGATCTAATCCTTACAGCAACACGGGGAGGTAGGTACTATTATTTCCACTTTACAGACAGAGGTGAAGTTACTGGTCCAGGATCACACAGCTAGTAGGTATCTCAGGCTAGATTCTAACTCAGATCTTTCTCACTCCAGGCCCAGCGCTCTATCCACTGCGCCACCAGCCGCCTCTACAAAACAGTTCCCATGAATTCCCAGGAATTAGTTTGTGTGCATCTTATATTTAATTTTCTTATATATGTTGCTTCCCTTCAATCAAATGTAAACTCACTGAGGGCACAGACAGCTTTATAATGGTTTGCATATCCTCGGCAGCATACACAGTGCCTAGAACATGATGAGCACTCCATATGTGCTCATTGCTTTCTTGTCTTCAGTCTCATTAACACAAACTTCTACTGAAGTTGCTTCCCCTGCTTTTTGACATTCATCAGGAGGTTAGTTTGGAGTTCCCAACTCCAAGTGTATCGAAGCAAATCAAACTTTACCTTGTGGTAACACCGGAAATACGCCGCCCGCTCATCGGAAAACTTCTCCAATCTCTTGGGCCCTTTGCTTGAAGCCTTCTTGAATACCAGCCAGCATCGTTGATAAATCTGGAAATAAAGACAACAGCGAGTTTGACATCTCCACTGATACCATTGCTGGCATTTGCATGTAATTGTTCTCTGTGTTAAGTTTTTATCTTTATTCACATAGACATGAATGGAATGCAGTAGCTCACTCATTAAAAACAAAAATTTAAAGGGAGTTTTAGAGACACAATTCTCCAATTCCTTCATGTTTTGAGAAGAAAACCATTGGCCTAGTTTTTAAAAGGAAGCTTGAGGGAAAACAGAAGAAAGGAAATTATTAGAAATAATCGAGAATGAGTCATTAATCCATCTAGTATAAGCAGCTTAATTTAATGTCACAAATACAAGAGCACTAATATTAAATAATTTTATATCCTAGAGAATTGATACTATCAATGTATGTGTGTACACACATTCATGTGCATGTATGCACACAGAAACACACACAGCAGGGGTTCTTTGGTACAGGAACTTCTTACACTGATGCATTAGCAACTCATTTGCAATTTATGTTCCTAGAGAATTGCCTAGAACGCGGAAAGACAAGATGATCTGCCCATGAACACACAGCTAGCATATGTCAGAAGTACAATTTGAACCTAATTCTTCTTGACTCCAAAGCACAGGGATTTTCAAATAATAAATAATAATAATATTCTATAAAAGTTTTTAATTGCTAATATACTTTCTTTACAACAACTCCAGTGGGAGAATTATTGTTCCCATTTTAGCTGTGATGAATAATTATTTTATTTATCTATTTAAAGTATATAGAAATCTTGATTTAGTTTAATTGGATTCTGTCTTGCTAAAGTATGAAACCTCAAAGGGTTATTTGAAAAAAATAAGTTTCCAAACCTTAAAGACATCAGCAGATTGAGATCTTCTTTCTTGGAGGCAATATCCACCAACTTTAAGGCATAGAAGTACTAGAATATACATAGGCAACTGGGTGGCACGGTGGCTGGAGTGGTGGCCTTGGAATCAGGAGGACCCAAGTTCAAATCTGACCTTAGACATTCACTGACTGTGGGACCTTGAGCAAGTCACTTAAACCTATTTATCTCTGTTTCCTCATTTTTTAAATGAACTGGAGAAGAACATAGCAAACCATTCCAGTATCTTTGCCAAGAAAATCCCAAATGGGATCACAAAGAGTTCAACATGACTAAAACAACTGAACAACAATACCACTGGAATATGCATATGTGTGAATATCAGTTAACATTGTTATTATGTGGATGCATGAAAGGTCTGTGATTTTTTCTTTAAATGTGAAACAACAAGTGTGAGATAACCTCTATCAATGAACGTCATACAGTAATCTCTTATGGGTTAGCAGATAGTGCCAGGGAATTGCGTGAGACATGAGAAGTTAATTGATTTGCCCAGGGACACAAAGTTAATAAATTTCAAAGAAAGGACTTGAACCCAGAGCTCCTGATTCAAAGTCGATCACACTATCCATGAGACACACTTCACTGATGAGGATGGTGAGGGGGTTGATGATAATGATGATGAAGATGATGGTGATCTCCACTTCATGTTATAATGGGAATGGAAGTGAAATACAAAAGGAAAAGAATACACAGGGAGTTTTCCTCCATGATAATGTCATGTTTATTCCCTAATAGACACATGGCATAGAGGAAAAACTATTTGAAGTCAGAAGAAATGAGTCAAATATTGATTCTCACTTACTAGCAATGTGACCTTGGCTAAGTTCCTTACCATCTTTGGGCTTGAGTTTCATCATCTGTAAAATGAACCAGTAGGACTAGACTAGGGTCCCTTCTAGAACTAAATCCTCTGGTGCTGTGATCTCATATTTACTGCATGATAAACATTGACTTCCAACGTCCTAGAATAGTCACACAGCAGGAGAGGGTATAAACCAAAAGGAACCAGTGAAGTAGATTTCAAATCCTTTTCAAAGTCAGAAGCTAGGAATGTAAATGCTAGTGTCTTTAAAAAAATCACCTCTTGATGAAGAGATAATGATTTATTTGTTTTAAAATAAAAATTAAACCAGAATCACTAGCTTTGAGTTGTCCTATTCATAATCAATAGGAGGGTGTGGTAAGATCATCTCTATCCTCTGTCTCCAACTAATAAAAGCTTCCTCCTCAATCTCTTTCACATTCAAGAGAAGCACAGACTAATGCTGTGATCGTGACATACTGTCCATCTGGGAATGCTTATAGCAGTCTGCCCAACAAGCAACACCACACTGCTCAGAGATCATTTTAGAAAGGTATTGTGTGAAATACTAGTCTGAGAATTTGCCAGCACATACTAAGCCAGTAATTTAATTCTAGCTGCTTTCTTAGGGTAACCTTTCCAATGACATGTGCTAACAAACTTTTTTTTCTATCCCAGGAAAACTGTAAGAAAAATTAGTCATGAGGAGATTCATGAATTATCAACAGTTTCTAAGGAATCAATCAACATGCTCCAATGATGAAAATAATATACTTCATTGCATTTAGAGCTGAAAGAGTCCTCAGGGATTAGCTACTTTCAACCCTTGATTTTAAAGAGAAGGAATACCGAGACTCAGAAAGAGGAAAGTGACTTGGCCAAAGGCATAGAGGAAATAAATAATGGAATGGAGACTCTAACCCAGGTCTTTTGGATTCAAATTAAGTGCTCTCTCCATTATATTATAGTGCCTACTGGGGAAGAACACTTCTGGAATCAATGCTGCCTGACATCTTTTATCATGGATAATAAATTTAAGTGCCAATACCACTATATTAGTTTTGATAGATCAAGTCACTCCAAACTGGGTTATCCTGCAACACTGATGAAGCTAGGCAACTATGACACAAATAATTTTAAAAAAAAAAAAGGAACAAGCAGAAAAAAAGTTATCCAAGCAAGATTTTATTTTCTTTTAATCACTGAAGAAAACCTTAAAGATCATAAGATTTAGAATTGGACAAAATAAATCATTTTCCTATCTCCTTTTATAAATTTTTAAATGAGGCTCATAGAGCCAGAGATTTTCCTGAGAAAACATAATTAGTAAATATCACATCTGAGACTAGAATCTAAAAAAGTTATTTCAAACAAAAAATTCCCTGGTAAACTTCTGCTTATTAAGAAGGACCTTAATCTCCTCAGGATAATACATTAGTGTTTTTCTTATATTCAAACTAATGATAAGGTGATGGTGACAGGAGATACACCCAACAAGTGACAGTGTGGTACATGAAAGAGCTCAGACTATACAACGAGAATATGGGAGGTAGCACAGTGCAGTAGACAGCACACTGGATATGAACAAACATGATTCTGTCAAAAAAAAATTACTAGATTTAAAGGTAATGGAAAGATCACTGTATTTGAAGTCCATAGAATAGGCACTCTGAGGTCAATGGACCTGGGTTTGAATCCAGGCTCTCCCACTAACTATATGACACTAGGCAAATCATTTATCCTTTCACGGCTTCAGTTTTTTCCTAACTGATAAAATAATGGGGTTAAACTCTTAAGATCTTTCAAATCTTTTCCAATCCTAAATCTGTCATCCTGTGAAGACCAAAAACATGGAATTGAAGCTGGGTTCCATGACAAGTCTCTTGGACAAGTCTCTCTCCTTCTCTGAGATTGTTTCCTTCTCTGTAAAATGTATGGGTGACCAAGCAATCTCTGAATTGTCTGTTGGTTCTAAATCCAATGATCTCTGACGTTGTAAATTACCAGGTTATGAGATCATAAATTGGCTTCCTTATTATTTATTCTAGCATAAGAAAACTGACTTGAGACTGAGCATTTAAAATGTCTGGAGTCCTGAGACTTCATGAATATTTTCAAAGACTTGATACAGGACTACATGAAAGGAGTAACCAACCCTCAATGACCAAATTCATTACTGACAACTATACACAATAACATGAAAAGAAAAAGAGAAAAAATCAAATTGAATCAAATTCAAATTTTTCAGCTATAAACCTTGGATTGATCAATCAACAAAAGTAGCCTTCATATCCCAACCTAAATAGAGAAGAAAAACAAATATATGTTTGATATCACATGATTTTCTACTGCCTGCTCTCCCTTACTTTTAACAAGGCATGGAGTAAAACAACACCCACGTGTGGACTTTTTGATGACTTCACATGAGATTACCAATGATTTTAAGGAATACTTCATTTTTGTTTTCTGGGTATACTACATTTTCTGCTCCAGTTCATCACTCTACCAAAAATCATTATATTCTCCATTAAAAATATATTTTATACCCCTTAAGAACTAATTTGCTTGACATCAAATTCCTGCCTTTTTTGGCTCCTTTTCTTGAAAAAGAATGATCTGGAAGGCTTACAAGTTTTTCTAGTGCCAAGTAGCAGCTGAACCTATCAAGAATTTATTTACTTGGAATTTTCTCACTTCAGCAGTAAGTCAACAAATGATTCCTACAACAGAATTAGAAATTATACTTTGGGAGGTTTAGTAAAGAACTATGAAGGTTTGAGAAAATAACAACAGGTCCTTGGCAAAGAAAATAAAAGGAAGGGCAAGTAAAGAGAGGAAGGGAGACAAAGAAAGGAAGAAGAGAAGAAACGCCCATGTTGTTGTGACTGCAACCCAGAAGAAATATGATCTCTAGGAAACATATGATGAATTAATTTAACTGAGAAACAAATCACTGATAAGATTTGATGTGTTGTTTTTTTTATTAAACAAGGTAATGGATATTCTATTGAAGAGATGGGGGGGCAGTGGTGAGGGAGAATGGGAAACAAAGTAGTTACTCTCTAGCTGTGAAATGTCAGCAACTAATGAGCAAATAGGAAAAAAAAATAGTGATCCAGGGCCTTCTTATAATTCTAGAAATCACACTATATAGTTACCTATTCCATCTCTCCAAAACCCACTTTCCTCCCTAAGATAAAATCTTTTGCTTGAAGAAACAAAACATGTTTCTCAGATTCACCATGTATTCAGTGAATATCCATATTTTGAACAGGGAAAAAAAAGACTATTTCATGACTAATTATGGAAAGGTTACAGAGTAGGTGGGGAAGCACTTTCTCCATTCATAGAAATGAGAAAACAACATGGTAGAGATAAAACTTCGTAATTACTCATAAGGTTAAATATATAAAAAGTAGTTATAAAAATACTTTACAAACACCCAGAGGAAGTTTATTATTACTATATAAAGATTTATCCTCTGCTATTTCTTTTTTAATTTGTTATATTCCATACTCAGGAGAAATTAATCTTGAAAGACACAAATGGCAGTCAGTATGTGTAGGGACTTATGTTATTACTTGTGTTTCCAGAAGCATTGATTTCTTGAGCCATGCAATACTCTCTAGACAGGTAATTAGATCCTACTAGCTATATTTAAAAAATGGTGGGAACCTATTTTTGTTGTTGTAATTATAAAGGTCCATTTTAACTAAACCAAGGATCACTTCCTCTTTCCCATAGTCAATACCCTGTTTCTGATCCCAAATAAATTGTGAGAAGGAGGATAACTTCAAGCAGTAGTGGCTTACTGTTCCAATGCATTCATTTATCCAGTCACCTGGTTCAATTACTCAGATCCATCTTTAACTCCATGCTCTTCCTCACAACCCAAATCCAATCAGTTCCCACGTGTGATCATTTCAGTCTCTACAACATCTTTTAGAACAAACCCTTTCTCTTCATTCATAGTACCACTAATCAGGTTTAAATCCCTCCTTACCTCTCACACTGACTACAGCAGAAGTCTCTTAAGTGGTTCCTCTACTCCAAGTCTCTGCCCTTTCCAAGCCATTGTCTACAAACCGGACAAACTGATATTCCTGAAACTCAGCTTTAACCATGTCACTCACCTGTTTAAAAATCATGTAGATTATACAGAAGCCTCTTGCCTCTGCATTACAAACATTTATTAAAAATAAAGGTAGGCTCTGTAAATGGTGAGTAACAAATAACATAACAAAATAATGAAATTAACTATATTTTGACAGGAAAATGCTTTTTGTAGCCAAGGGATTCATTCCTGAGTCAGCTGTCAGATCACTGCCTCATAAGCCATACAATTAATATTTTACCAATAAGAAAGATTAATAAGAATAAAATGATCTGTCATATAATTAATAATATTTAACCCTTAATTATTTAAGCAAGCTATTGAAAAAAATTTTAATGGGAAATGGATGACAGAAATGACACTGACATCAGCTACAATAATATCATCCAGGAGTTAAAGCTATATAAATTAATTGCTTCAATAAGTAAATCAAAAGAGCCCAGAAAAAAGATAAGAGAACAATCGTTTGACTTACTGATCAAATAGCTAGAGATGGCTGCAACAGCTAGCACTGGGTTAGATATACTCTTATCTGTAAAATCTCACGAAGGAGTATCATCTTATTATATTAGTTATAAGCAGTATCATCTCAAAAAGTAGAGAAAACCAACTGAGGATAAAATCAGTCTAAGGAAAGCTTGAAAAGATATAGGAAACAGAAGAAAAGTATAAAAAATGTTTACAAAAAAATTAATTTTTTTCTATCGAGGATAGTGAAGCCATCATAACTGGACCCAATGTCATGGTTTTTGAGCTTTTTACAGAGGAAATATAAATGGCATAGAAAAGAAAAAAAGAAGTCAAATGGGGTCAAACAGAGAGAGGGAATTAATGCTAGAAGGGATATAGTTGTGAGGGTATTGAAGGATCAGTTTTTAAAAACTAAAGAAATTAAAACTTGACTCATTTTTTTAAATTAGCACCTACACTTTACTTTAAAATTATACTTTTCAAAGGGGTCCTCTTAAATCAAAACATTTTTCTTACCATGAAAATACAGTACAACTTTTTCAGCCATTGTGTTGGATATATATGTGTGTATGTGTGTGTATACGTATATGTGTATGTATGTATACGTATATATGTGTGTGTATATATACATATATACATATATACATATATACACACACACATATACACATATATGTATGTATATATCTTTCCAACTTAACCCTGCTCTGCTCATTCCACAAATTACCATGAAGTGTCAAATGGTAGAATCTGAGGACTGGTGGTCAGACATGCATTTGTTTAAAATTTTAAAATCTTAACTTTCTTGTTTTCCTTGCCCACAACAATCAGAGAGAGTCTCCAGACCACCTACTCAATATTGAACTATGGACAGCAAAGCAGCCAGAGTAGTCAAAGGGGAAAAAAAAGGCTAGTTGATTCTCCCCTGACCCCACAGTCAACTGTGCAGTCTCCTGGCAGATACTGAGACTCCTGAGGCTGGAAAGAGGACAAAAAGTCTACATGATCCCATCAGACACCAGGTTCCCATAAGCCGAAGCCCCTTTACGACAAACAAGGAAGCAACTGAATGGAATCTGGGAGAGTGTTATTGGACTGTAGCATGATTCAGTCACTAATGCCCCTATTTCTTTCCCCCAGAAGTAGCAGAAAACAAGCAAGTGGAGCAGCAAAGGAAAGAAAACAGGTAGCCACAGTGGGCCCCTAGAAACTGGGAAAGCCACCCTTATTCCCTGCAGGCTGTGGATTCCAGGCAGCTATGCCAAAGGAAAAGTGTTGCTGATACGTTAGAGGATTCTTGGGCACAAGAATAAACTTCATATGCATGCCTATGAAGAAACATTAGTAACTGTACCACAAATGTGAAGTCATATGAGGTACAGGAAATTTCACTAGATCTGGAGTCAAAGAATCCCAATTCAAATGCCAGCTGTACTACTTACCAGTTGTATGACCTTGAACAAGTCATTTGCCTACTGTGAGCCTATTTCTCTATCTATGAAATTTGAGTTGGACTAGATGATTCTTAAGGTACTTTCTAGGCCTATTTCCATATCTAGATCATATTGGATTTTCACAGGAAATATTAAAGAAAATAAAAACACTTAGAAATGGCCCAAATTATTTCAGCTGCCATTTATACTAAAAGGTAATGTTATATATTAAAATATGGCCTTGTAGTCAATTTCAATTTTCCCAGACTTTAAACAGGGATTTTATGATGTAAACAAAAATTCAAAAATGTTTATTTAAATTGGTGATAGTTGTAGAATTATCAATCATAGATTTAAGCCACAAGAAACCTTAGAGGTTGTCTAGTTCAATTCCCTTATATTCAAGATGAGCAAACAAATTCAGAGAGGTGATTTATACAATGTTATGAAGCTCACAAGTGATAAAGCCAGAGTTTAAACTCAGGTCCTCTGCTTGCAAATCCAGACTCCTTTCACCTACAGTAGCATAGGACATTAGTGAGAATTTTTCTAATCGCATTCCATAGAAAGAATATCATAAATGAAATAAGAAGATCTATGTTTGAGTTTCATTTCTTCCATTTTGTAGCAGTCTATCTTTTATCAAATAATTTCCCTTCTGTATCTCAGTTTCTTCATCTGTAATACGGAAATAATAATACCTTCCTTCCTTAACCCAAAGAGTTGATGAGTGGATCAAATGACGAAATAGATGTGAAGATGTTGTGTAAATATGTGTGTGGGAAAATGGAGGGTTATGATATGGATGATGCTGACTGACACTTTTGAATAAAATGACCTGATATTCTGACATCCTTAGACACAAATAATCCTTAGTTTACCAAATACAGGTATGGATGTTGAGCAAGAAAAATGTTTTCAAAGCAACAAAGAATTATTGAAGTCAGATGGCAGTGATGGATTGTAGGAAGGGGTTCAATAAGGAACCAGTGTAGTGGCTTGGGTAAGGTTTAAAAATTGTGTCCTATAAGTGTTCCTGTCCACTGCAGGAATTGAACCATCACTGTATCACAATCTACTTAACATCATACTGATACTCCATGAATAGTGGGATTACCAAGCATTCAAAGCTTATCTCATTACATTAATACACTGTTAGTGGAGCTGAGACTTGATCCAAAATTTCTGGAAAACAATGTTGAACTTTCTGATGAAGCTCACTGAATTATCCATATCCTTTATCCATCAATCAGACTGCTGGACATATATTGCAAGGAGGTTAAAGACAGAAAGGTCCTTTGCGTACCACTCAAAACTTTTTGTGGTAGCAAAGAAATGGAAACAAAGTAGGTTTCCATTAGTTGAAGAAAAGTTAAACTGCGGAATGGGAATGGAATGGAATATAGTTGTAAGAAACTATGAATATGAGGAATTGTAAGGAACATAGGAATATTTGTATGAACCAATATACAGTAAAGTAAGTCTCACCAGAAAAACAATATACACAATGACTAAAATAGTATAAATGAAAAGTACAATAAAACAAAAACACTGGGTAATTATGATGACCAATGTTGGCTCCAGATAATAGATTAGGAAATATACCATTTTCTTTGTTGGAGAAGTGAGAAACTATGGATACGTAAAATGTTTCCTGTATCAGTTGGTTTTATATAGCATTGTCTCTTTAATATAAAAGAAGGCTAATTGTTGGAGTGTTGGTAAGGGTAAGGGATCAGAGGATCCCTTCCTAGTGTGTCTGTGGGACTGAAGAGGGAAAGACCTGAGGGCCTCATACACATATGGCCCAGAGAACAGCCCTCTAGTATCTCTTCCATTCCCATCTACCTCAAGTTGCCAGATATCCTTTTCCTTCTTTCTCTCTAGTGCTCATTTTAGACAACTTTTTATATGTACATTTGTAACAGCCCTGACTGATCATATCACATACACAGGACATAGTAAATTTCACCAATATTAACATATGAGGAAAGAGAAAGGAGCAGGAAGAGACATTAGGTGATTTGCTTCAATCCCCAGCACTCATCATAGTGCCTGGCACATAGGTGCTTAATAAATGTTTACTGAAAGAATGAATGAATCCCCAGTACCCTGTACTTAGCTAGGGATGACTCTGCTCAGTAACAATAGCTTGCATTAGTGTATAGCTTTCCTTAAAAGGAAGTTGTGACATTAGTAATGCAAACACCTTCATCTCCATTTTACATGCAAGAAAGCAGAGATTAGATCCCTCTACAACAGTTGCAGAATATATATAAAGCAAAGTAGATGAGAGAACTAATGAGATGTCAATGTCTTAACAAGGTGTTTTTACATGATGATTCCTTTACTAAGTGTGAAAGTCATTCTCTGAATAAATCAGAAGGGGCAATATATTGGTTTGATTGAAAATGGGTCATTTGGGATTTTAAATAGCTGAGTCTAGAGAAAATTGGGGAATGTGGGAGAGTATATGTGTGGAGTATATATGTGGATCCATTGGAATAAAGGAAAGGTTTAATCTCCTTTCCCTTCCACCATTCTCCCATGACATCTAGTCTAGCAGTAGATCTATTTCACTCTGAAGGACTCCCTTCATTGAGAAGTAGAAGTCAAAGGGAGAGTTGAAGTTAAGGATTAGAGTCTCACACACTCTGAACACACAGGGATACAAAGAGACAGCCTGAAAGGAGAGTCAAACAGCAGTGAAGAAAGTCAATTGTTATCTTCAAAGAGAGCTAGCCCTGACCATCAAGAGTTGAGCTGCAGAGAGGAATCTTTCAAGAAAAGAAAGTACTTCCTTCCAGATCCTGCAGGCCCTTGTTAACTTGTTACCTTGTTACCTTGATACATCAGTTTTCCTTCATTGGTGCTTCAGTTTCATTTTGCCATGTTTCTGCCCACTGTTCTCACAAACACTGTGTGTATTTGTAGATTACACCTCGGGTTGGGGAGGGAGGAGGGTGAAGGGAGAGAAGCATTTTCTAGCTACTATTATTACTGTGACATGTTAGTCAATCACCTTGACAAGAACTAATTGTCTCTACTGACTATTAATGGAAAAACACCCATGAGATCTCATGAGCTATAATGTTAGCAGTGAAGTCCTCCATAGTTACCCCCGACCTTGAGGTAGCAGTTGTCCTTTGGGAGAGTCCATCCTCACATCCCACCAAGTTCAAATTCAAGTCCAGTGATTTTGCTCCATACAGATAAGGAAACAAAGAGTCAATAGCAGAAACAAAACCTGAATTCAGGCTTCCTTACTCTAAATCCAGTGTTTTTCATTATTCCATGCAGACAATATTCTCATCAATTTCTTCTAATGAATCTCAAGTGCTATATATTAGCTATATGTGCATATACATAGAATAATACAACATGAGGTATATATTACTTATGTATGCACATATTATATGCATATATGGGTATGTGCTATATTATTCTCTCTTATGTGAGTTGATTATTTAAAACAGAATTGTCAAACATACAGCCAATAGGCCACAGGTGCAAACAGAACTAGATTAAAATGTTATTTGGAAAATATTTAACAAAGTAAGAATGCAAAAAATACACATAATGTTAATATATGGTTTTCTAAGTTAATATGTGGCCTGGGGGATCCTTAAGTACCACTACCTGACCCTCTTTCTATTTAAATTTGACACTACTGACTTCACCATTTACTTTACCTCAGTTAACAAAGACCTTTTGCTACAGTCTCAATCCTCAACCCTCAACAAAACATCTTTAATTTTCTCCTATATATATCTGGAGAAACAAACATAAAGGAATTATTCAACAATTGTCCACCAAATGTCCAAGTGCTTTATACCTGTTAACTAGATTTCTCCTTTTGCTTTTCAAGACTAGGTTTTCAAAGAACAGCAACAAAGTCACAAACTTAGTTTCTAGCTATGGGGTTTTTTGGAAGTATGCAGTCCACTATTAGACATATTCATTCATGCAGGGAAGGTCCAAGAAGATGTGCATTTTAATCTACTATTAACTTGATTCTCTGTCTTTGGATGAAGTTACATGGCATGGTAATCAGGAAATCAGCTCTCTCCATACTCTGCCATCAAGGTGGCCTTGTAGTTATTAGAGGCTGTGGGGTTCTTTACTGGGATAGAGGAAGGGAGTTGATGCTTCTTTACAAAATTCAATAGCATTTGTTGGGATAGTAGGACTAGGATAAGGAGATAACCCGTACCCTTGAATACACCAACCGTGAGTAGATTAGAAAAGGGTAAATTTTAGAGTCGGTAGAATGCCTTTGCAACCATAGTCATTGATTTTCATCAGTTATTATAATTTTCTCTATCTGTACATCCCCTGCTTTCTACCAAAGGGGTGAAAGGGATCTGGTCTAACCAGCCTGCACCACTTCCACTATTGTTAAATTGACCGAGTTATACCTGGAAGAAAGAACTTGAAAAAGCTAATTCAGGGACCCTTTATAAATGTGATCTCTGACCCTTTGACTTGAAGAACCAATTTGAAAACTCATGAAGTTTCACAAAACAGTTTTGTTCAACTCTGATCCCCTGACCACCTTTGTAAAATCATCAACTGGGTTCCTTTGGTTTTACTCCCTGAGAGTAAGTCTCTATTTCTCCTACACATCTCTTACATGATAGTATGATACCTAATCTGATTTGTAAGAAATGGAAATATGTTTCTAAATGGATTTAATAGTATGTAAGGAATGCTCTCCCAACCCTCATTTTCACCTTTTGAAATGCTACCTGCAGTCAATCAGAATGTCACCATTTCTCAGTGCCCACATTATTGACTGTGAACTAGCTCAAGGAAGGAAAGAGAAAGCCACTACTAGGAGCCAACCTAGTTTGCCAAATATCCTCTGATCACTTTGTCCTTGGTCATAGCCAGGACTGTCAGGAGCCTGACCTAGTGAAAGAAGCACCAGACTTGAAGTCAGAAAAGGGGAGTGAGACCCTGGTGATTGAGTCTAACCTGTAAAATGGAAATAAGAATATTTGTATTTAAAAATTATAAAATCTAGATGCTGTCTATTGGTATGGGAACTACATATGGGGAAAGAGAGCTCCAGGGAGGTGACGTGACCTAAGATTCTTTTTTTTTGCATTTTGAAGGGGGGAGGGCTGGGCAATTGGGGTTAAGTGACTTGCACAAGGTCACATGGCTAATAAGTGTTAAGTGTCTGAGGCAGAATTTGAACTCAGGTCCTCCTGACTCCAGGGCCAGTGTCCTATTCACTGTTCTACCTAGCTGCCCCGTGAGCTAAGATCTTATGAACAGTAAGAGCTGTGATGGACGGAGGCAGTTAAGTGTATAGAATGCTGTACTTGGAGTGAGGAAGAACTTAGTTCAAATATGACCTTAGGCATTTACAAGCTATATGATACAAGGCAAGTCACTTAACTTCAGAATACCTCAGTTTTCTTATTTGTAAAATGAAGATAATAAAAGCACTGACCTAGTTATTATATGAGAGTTATTATAAGGATACAATGAGTCACTATTTATAAAGTGCTTTGCAAATCTTAAATACTATATAAATGCTAGTTATTATTTTATTTTTTCTTTTTGGAGGGGAGCAAGCAGGGTAATTGGGGTTAAGTGACTTGCCCAAGGTCACACGGCTAGTAAGTGTTAAGTATCTGAGGCTGGGTTTGAACTCAGGTTCTCCTGAGTCCAGGGTCAGTGCTCTATTCACTGTGCCATCTAGCTGGCCCAATGCTAGTTATTATTATTATGGAAATGATCACAAGATTTTAGGTCTGAATGAATGAGTGAATGAAAATCAATTATTAAGTGTTTAGCGTATGCCAGGAACTGTGCCAAACCCTGGAGATACAGATACAAAAAGCTGAACATTCTTTGCCCTTCAGGAGTTTTCGTACTAATAGAGAGAGAACATGTTGTTGTTCATGGAGGGGTGTTTTGGTCAGGAAAGTCACAAGAATAATGAGTTGCTCATAGAGTAATTGATTGGGCCCATATAATTAATAAAAATGCTGATTTGAATATTGTTCCCAAAGTTGGAAGTGAAAAGCAGAGGGTGAAGAGGAGGCATTATGTGAAGATGGTCAGAGAACTTCAGAGTGATGGGGAAGAGTCAGTTCCAAAATTCTGAGGTTCCATCAACCAGAAGCCCACTGACTCAGAGTGGCTACTAGATCTTGAGGTTGGAGGTGGAGGCTGGCTGGGTTTCAGGAACATGATATGAAGAAGGTCGGGGTATAGCAGCATGGTAGGACTAGGTCAAACTGGACAGAAATTTAGTAATAGCCTCCAAATCCTAGAGAAAAGTTGCTCCTTCTGTTAAGTCAACACTGCCTCCCTTCTAGAGTCATCAAAAGGAAAGAACTTTTTAGACTTGAAAAAGTGCTATAGAAATGAATTGGTGTTTTATCATTGTTGCTGCTATTGAAACAGACAAGTGTCTGTCTTTTCAAAAATTTCCACTTAGTTATCTGTTCCTATGGGACTGTAGTCAAAGTTTCACTTTGTTCTTAAAGAAAGAAGTACCTTGTTTCTGACCTCTATTTGTCAAAACAGCAGAAAGCCCAATGAATAGGCCAAGCATCCCGCCATGGCGTTCCAATTCCATGTTGTTCTGGAACTGAGTTCACTGAAGCATATACAGTCCAATAACACACCAGAGCCCAGTAAGCCTGTTCCTGGATCTGGATTCAGGCAGAGATGCCATTGTGACAGATGGAAGGGAGGAAGTGGGTAGAGAGAGGATTGTTCCTTGGAAGCAACAAGGGAATAGCAACACAGCATGTGGGCAGAAAATACATAGGTACTTCAGGAAATTCCAAAACATTAGGCATGCATTGAAAACTTTTTTGGACAAGTGATTTCCTTGGTCTAGGAAGGAAGGTAATAACAAGCACCTACTCTGTGCTATGCACTGCACTAAGTGCTTTACAAACTTTATTTCATTTGATCCTCATAACAATCCTGGGAGACAGATGCTAATACTATCTTTATTTTTTTTTTTTTAGGAAACTAAGGCAGAGGCTCAGTGACTTGTCCAGATTCATGTAGCTTGAAAGTAACCAAGCTCAGATTTAAACTTAGATTTTCCTGCCTTCAGGCCCAGCCCTCTCTGCCACTATGATGCCTCTAGGGAATGACAGGTAAGGAAAACATAAATTAACAACTATTCTACAATTTATACAGTTTTAGAGAATTCCCTTTGGTCAGTGAGAGGTTAAGTGACTTTCCCAGTCATACAGCCAGCATGTGTCAGAGAAGGTACCTGAACTCAGATTTCCTGGTTCTAGAACTGACTCTTTCTCCACTACATCGATACTTCTTCTGCTCAGATGACAAGACAGTTATTTCAAGATTCTTACCAGGACCAGAGGGATAATTTAATTCAGCCTAACAACTAAATTCTTTAAACAAGAAATACTTTATTCACAAGAGAGAAAATAAATAGCATCAGCACAGAACAGACCACTGGGAATTACAAAGCAGTGTCTCAAACTACCCATGTGGGACACTGGGTGGGCCACACGTCAGAGGAGGAGAAAGTTCCTTGTATGTGCACAACAGTATGCTAGATGTGCCTGTTCTTCAATTCACAATACTAGAGGAAACATTTGGTCTGTGAGAACACTCCCAATGCATTCCTTAAAAGAGACTTTTCCTATTCTTCTAGTATTCTGACTTTTTATTGAGGAAAAGGTGATTAAAAAAGGGATGGAGTTATGCAAAGGAGAGGCAAGGGGGAAGGAAGTCCAGTATTCTGGAACACTTCCAGTTTTAATCTAATCTAATTATATGGTCTAGAAGACATTGAGCTGTTGGAAAATTTTTTGTGTTCTAATTATTCAAAAGTCCTATTTTCCCTGTTCATTGTATCCATTTTTTAAAGCATACCAATACATAAACTTCAAAAAGTGGCCATTTTGAGGAATCACTCCTTATTTCTAACATCCCAAACTCTAAACTGTCAGAACTAAAGTTTCATTTTATTTGCCAGAGCTAAGCATCAGGGACCACCTCCAGATCAAAGTGATGAATGCACCAGTTCCCTGAATATTCAGAAGCTGAAACTCCAAATTAATCCTGGCACCACTCAGTCTGTTTCTCAAGCTTTGGGGACCTAGCCTTAACAATGCAATCAAAAGCTAACCTTCCTTTGAAAATCTCCTTTAAAGAGGCTGTCTGTCTGTCTTCTAAAGAACCATCCACTGAAGAGGGTTCAGTGAAGGAAGCAGGTCTAGAAGTTAGTTATGCACAGATTTTTAAAAAGACACACAAATAATAGAGGTGGAACAAGGGACACACACACAAATCCAATTTAGAATGCTAATCTGTCCACTGACCTGCAATCAGTAATCTCTAATTGTTTTACTGACATCTCAAACTGGATTTCCAATAGACTTTTAAAACTCAGCACTGTGTCCAAAACAGAACTCATTATCTTTCCCCCTAAATCTTCCCTCAACTCCTCCCTTCCTTAATACTGTAGAGGGCAACACTACCCTCTCCATCCCTCAGGCTCACAACCTAGGAATCATCCTAGAATCCTCATTACCTCTCATCTCCCATATCCAGGATGTAGCCAAGACCTGCCAATCTCATTTTTGCTGTATCTCTCAAACATGTCCCCTTCTCTCTTCTGACACTGCCACCACTGTAGCATAAGGATCCCCTAAATTCATGCCTAGATTATTGCTGTAGCCATGATGTGAAGATGGTCAGGGACCTCCAGAGTGGTGGGGAAGAGTCAGTTCTAAAATTCTCTCAAGTCTCTCTCCACTTGAATTCATTCTCCATTCAACTACTAAAGTGATTTTCCAAAAACATAGGTCTAATTAAGTCACCCACCCCTATTCAGTAAAGTCCAGTGACTTTCTATTGCCTCCAGTAGCAAACACAAAATGCTCTCTTTGGAATTTAAAGTCCTTCATAACCTAAGTCCCCCTCACCTTTCCAGGTTTCTTACACCTTACTCCCCAATGCTTACTCTTCAATCCACTGCCATTGGCTTTCTAGCTGCTCTGGAAACATGAAATTCCATCTCTCACTTCTAGGCATTTTCTCTGGCTGTTACTCATTCCTGGAGTGCCCTCTCTCCTCTGCTCCAACTATTGACTTCTTTGACTTCTTTTAAGTCCCAACAATAATCCTACTGTTGAGGTTTGGGATTTAGGAGTGCTCAAGATCCCAAAATACCAACACACAGGGTCCTGCTGAATGAATTTGACTCAAGCCTTCTCTCAGCCAAAGAAAACAAAGTTTACTAAAGATTTGCCATAATGGGTAGATTCTTAAGGAGCCTAAGTATTTGTGACACTTGTATTGACAAGTGGGCCAGAACAATCTGACACAGATTGAGTCTGAGCTAGATTGAATCTCAGCCCCTTCAGGGAGGCAAGACGGATCTTATACACAGAAAGATTGTGGGGGTGGGGGGGAAAAGAAAGATTGTGGGAGGGGTTTAGGAGTGGTCTAATGGGGAAGGTCTTGAGGAGGAGTCTAAACAGGATCTTCACTACTGCTTAATCCCATTCAGGAATGGGATTAAGCATGGGAAATAGCTGAAGGCTACCTGGAGATGACAGACAAAAGAGGGCTAGGCTAGTTTAAGGGTAACAGATTTGGGCATAGCTATTTTGGGAGGATCAAGGGTGAGAAGTAGCTGGACAATGGAGGGTTAGGCTAGGTTAAGAGTAACTGAGATTTGGACCTAGGATAATGAAAGGTTTATGGCCTCAGGCAAATGCCTCATCAAGTGGGAAGATTCAAGGGGGTTCCCAGAGCCTAAACCCCATCACTACCTTCTATGGGAAGTTTCCTATTTATCCTGTGTATAGGATGCTATGTATATGTTTATTTGCATGTAGTCTCCCCATTTGATTGTGAATTCCTTGAGGGCAGGGATTGTCTTTTGCCTCTTCTTGTGTCCCTAGCACTTAACACAGAGCCTAGCCAAATAAAAATCAATTTATTGACTGATTAATTTTTAAAACAGATTTGATTGATCAATAGAACAGATTTGGAAAGGTCCTCTGAACTCATCTAATCCTTATGCTACCTAAATAAGAATTTCTTCCATAGAAGAGGATAATTCTAAGCCCAGAAAAGTAGAAAAAATGAATCCTATGATTTGGAGCTAGAAGGTGATGAGGTGCAGTATCTGGGAACCCCATTGAATCTTCCCAGGTAAGGCATTTTCCTGAGGTCATTGGCCTTTCATTGTGACTCTACCCAAATCTTTAGCCCTCCTTTGTACAGCAATTTCCCACCCTTGATCCTCCAGTTACACCCTTGAACTGGCTTAGCCTACCATTGTCTGTCAGCTCCAGGCAGCCTCCAGCAACTTCTCACCCTTAATCACTCATTCCTGGAATCTGACCTCATCTGACTCCTGAAGACCCTCCCCAAACTCCTCCTCCAGACCACATTTAGATTCTTCCCACAACCTTTTTGTATATAAGACCTCATCTTCCCTCCATGTGGTGTGAGAGCTTCATAGAATGACCTAGGACAGACTTACTCTGGTCCTCTTGCCCAATGCAAGTGTCACAGATACTGAGGCTCCTTAAGAGTCTACCCAATATGGTGAACTTTTAATAAACTTTACTTTTCTTTGACTGAGAGAAGACATTCAGCAGGACATGGTGTGTTGGTATTTTGGGGTCTTGAGCACCCCTAACCCTATACCTCTTCAGAAGGGGCCAGAAGGAAGCATCCAGAGGTTCTTAGTTATTTTGTGGGTCATATAGCCCTTTGGCAGTCTGGTGAAGCCTATGGAGTCCTTTTCAGGATAATGTTTTTAAATAATAGAAGAAAGTGCTAAAATTCAGTTAGAGGTTAGTTAAATAAAGATGTATTTTCCTACCTCCAAGTTCAAAGACCTGAAATTCAGATTTAAAACCTCCTATATAGTCTAATATTTATTCGTACAAGGTCCCATAGTATAATTGGTTTACTATAGTATAATATAATATAGTATGGTATATTGTATAGTATATGAAGCTACATTTGTGAATATGTGTGTGTATGTGTGTGTGTGTGTGTGTGTGTGTGTGTGTGTGTGTGTGTATAGTGGGAAAAGGGCTGGATTTGGCATCAGAGAACCTAGATTTAAGACAAAAGCTCTATTATCTACTATTTTCTATTATGTTATATTATACTGTTGATGGGGTACAGGCTCTGGGAAACCCCTTGAATTCTGATTGAATCTTTCCACTTGATGAGGCATTTGCCTGAAGCCATAAGCCTCTAATTATAGCTAGGCCCAAATCTGTTACTCTTAACCTAGCCTAGCCTTCCACTGTCCAGCTATTTCCCACCCTTGATCCTATCAAAATATCTATACCCAACTCTGTTACCCTTAAACTAGCCTAGCTCTCCATTGTCTGTCATATCCCAGTAGCCTTCATTATTTCCCACCCTTAATCTCATTACTGGAGTCTGACCTCAGTCCCCTCAAAATCCTCCCCAAACTCCTCCTCTAGACCATGCCTAGATCCCTCCCTCTATCTTTCTGTATATAAGATGCATCTTGCCTCTTATGACAGGGCTGAGAGTAATCTAGCCCAGACTCAGTCTGTGTCAGATTATTCTTACCCACTTGTCCAATAAAAGTGTCACAGATGGTTGGGCTCCTTGAGAGCCTACCCTTTGAGGTGAATCTTTTAATAAACTTTGCTTTACTTTGGCTGGGAGAAGACCTGAGTTAAATTCATTTGGCAGGATCTGGTGTGTTGGTATTTGGGGTCTCCAGCACCCCTCAATCCTAAACCTTAACACTATGATAATTCTATACTCTGTAATACTTTATCATGCTATATGACATATGATGCTATACTTCATTTTTTAATACTATTATTTATATACACTATGCTATATACTATTCTATATGCTATGCTACCCTATCCTTTATACTGCATTTTTCTTTAAAGTAATTGTTACTTGAGATGAAAGACCAACATATTTTGAATAATTTTAAAAGCCCCTACTTGTCTAAGAGTTCTACAAACATTCAATCCTGTAGTTCTACAGAACAGGGAAATAGAGTGCTAATAATACTAATTGTGTTGATCTTATAATACGAGCACTGCAGCGTCCCAGGACAAGACAAAGATATGTGGGACAGTGAAAATATGTTCAGAGATTCACATCTACCACCAGACCCAACTCCATATTTTCTTTAAGTTAAAGGACAGAACCCTAGGTCACACACTTGTTAACTTGAATTTACGTGAACTGAGTGTGATTTTCCTGAAGGAAAGGGCCTGGTCTCTTTGGGTCAGTCTTCCCTACAACTCCTCAAATAGCAGCTCCTACCCTCACAATATTTACTGAAATAAGAATTGGATGATGGGAGGAATAAAAGAAGGCAAGTAAAAACTGAATTCAAATGTGACCCATACCCCACTTTTCCTCTCTCTCCCTCTGTTATGGTTCCCATGTCCTTTCTCTACTCTCCAGCCCATGTGTAACCTTAGACAAGCCACTTCCCCTCTTTGGGTCTCAGTTTCCTCCTTTGTAAAATAATGTATCACTATAGCGTTTTGAAAGCATTCTTGAGAAAATTGTTGTTGTCCAATCATTTCAGTTGTGTACAACTCTTCATGACCCTATTTTGTGGTATTATTTGCAAAGATACTATGGTGGTTTGCCATTCCCTCCTCCATTTCATTTTATAGATGAGGAACTGAGGTAAACAGGATAAAGTGACTTGCCCAGGGTCACACAGCTAGTGAGTGTGTGAGACTGGATTAGAACTCATGAAGATGAGTCTTCCTGACTACTGGCCCAGCCCCCTATCCACTGTGCCACCTGGCTGCCCTTCCCTGAGCAGTAGTTCATGCAATATTATTTGTATTCATAGATGCAGACATTGAGATATAATGGTTAATGAACGTCAAAGCTAGAACCAAATTCAGGTCTTCTCATTCAAGGGCCCATACTGTTTTCACTATACTGATCTAGGTCTTTAAAACAAAGGGTTTGATTCACTGATCTCCTAGTGCTATTTTCTTAGTCCTTTTAGATATTGAAAGAACCTATAGATAAGAATGAGCAATGTACTGGCATGTTGATAAAGACATTCCATACTCCCAAACACACATTTATACAATAAAGGAAATTAGTTGCTCCTAATTTGGCACAAAAGTTGTAGATCTGATCTTTAGGACAAATTGAGCACATAATTAGGAAACACAATTATTACATTGATCCATCTTCTAAAGTATAGCTACAAAGTGTTACCATGCAAGATGAGTTGTCTAAACCTTCCCACTTGAACAACACTGACTCTTCTAAGGGGCTATGGGAATAGTAGTGAGAGATAAAAAATGGTTCCCATTTATGTAGCCACAGGATAAGACTCACTAATGTATATACCTTCCCACTGGATGAACACTAAGGAAATTTAAATCTACCATCAGTTCTTTTGTGCAGCTGAGACACTATTGTCCCTTCCTTCTTCCCTTATTAGATTTGCACATAAGATAACCCATCCATATAGCATTTTTAAAAGAATTTCTTCATAAAAATGTCATGAGGTAAGTAGTGTATCCATCCCATTTAACTGGAAATGAGGAAACTGAGATCCAAAGAAATTGATTTGCTCTTAGACACACAACTAATAATCCCTGAATCTTAAAAGTGGAAGGAATCAGGAGAATTACAGAGTTTCAATCATATCTCTGTAATAAACCTCCCTATAACCTTTCCAATGAATTGTCATCCCATCTTTAAAAAGCCAGGTCCTGAAACCTGATGGTAAAATCATAGGATTTAGAGTTAGAATGAATTCTATGTTGCCATCTCATCTATCCTGGGTGTGTTCTCCTTCACCACCACCAACTTTCCAACCTTTATACCTCCAGTCTTTTTAGGAAATAAACCTGTGATTCTGTTGATAACAAGAACTCCTTGGTGAGAATATCTCTCTATCAGTACAACTTAGCACCTTCTTAGCTATTTACAGTATTAGAGAGTTGCTTAGATAGAGCTGTGCTCAAACAGAAACAAGGGCCACTAAACCATACATAAGGATCCCTGGGCACCATATATTGACTTAGAAAACCATATATTAATGTTACATTCTATTGGACTTTTATTTCTTTTGTTAAATATTTCCCAATCATATTTTAAACTGGTTCTGCAGGCTGCTTGTTTGATACCTATGGCCTAGAATACTGAAATGTAATACTACTTGAAGAGACTGAGACATAACAATTAAATGGCAAATCTAGAGCCAAATTCAGGTCTTCTCATTCAAGAACCCATTCTCTTTTTACTATACTGATCTGGCTCTTTAAAATAAAGGGTTGAATTCCATAATCTCCCAGGGTCCTTCTAGGTTTGATATTCTCTTAGTCCTTTTTAGACACTGAAAGGACCCATAGGTCAGAATGAGTTATGTACTGGCATACCAACAAAGACATTCCACATTCTGAAACACACACTTTTACAATAGAGGAAATTAGTTGCTCCTTATTTGGCACAAAAGTTGTAGATCTGATCTTCAAAAAAAATTGAGCACACAATTAGGAAACACTATTATTACATGGATCCATCTTCTAAAGCATAGCTAAAGAGTGTTATCAGGCGAGATGAGTTGTAATATTACTTGAACACAATCAGTGTGTGTTACAGATTTGAATACATCTTCCTGACCAGCCTACTATCCACAGTACCATTCTATTTTTTGCTGAACTGACAAAGTACTAACATAAGTATTACCATTGCTATTAGAAAAGACTTTAAAATCAACTATTCTATTAATCCACTCACAATCTCTGTTACTTCCCAGATTAAAACACCTTTCCCTGACTATCATTCCCTTATGTATATTGTCTGTTCATTAGGATGTTATTTCAGAAGTCAAATCATAGTATAGTGAAAAAAGCACCAGCAGGGACAAGACACTGAGATTCTAGCCTTGGCTTTGCCAATAAATTTGAGACCTTGGCTGATCCTGTTGCCTCTGTTCTCTGAGCTTCATTCTCTTTAGATGGAAAATTAAGAAGAAATAGATGACCTCCAAGTTCCCTTACAGTTCCAACATTTTTGTGATTCTAAGAAGATTAAGCAAATACACTGATCACAAAGAGAATTCCTTTAGTCATTCCTGGAGTTTTTCATCTGACTCTGGAATACTCCTGTAAATCATGGTCACCTGACTGTCTGGGACTGAAGAAATGTAACCAAAGAGATCAGGACTGGAAACAATTTCTCTGTTTGAGCTATAAAGAGTTGGGTAGCCAAGTTCCAAAGAAGGGCAAAGAAATTCCATTCAGGGACAAGGGCATCCATAATTAGACCCACTACAAATAACCTGCAGCCTATATTGAAAACAGTTCAGTAACATATGAGTATAACAAGAACTTTTTACTTGAGCTCAGATGGAGACCTTCAACTTTTACTAAGAAAGGGAAATCCAGGAGTTGCTTCTCTTTGCAAAGAATACTGCCTAGTGCCTATCATTGACATAGAATCAAAAAATGTCAGAGGTAGAAGGGATCTTAGAATCTAGAAAATAGAATGTTACCTCTGGTATAAACATTATGATAAAGAGCATAAGAGGTAGCACTAGAAGGGACCTTAGAACATAGGGTGCTACAATTAGGAAGGACATTTGAATGTAAGACATATTGTGCTGGAACTTGAAGGGACCAGAGGACACAGAATTTCCATCTTATAAAGAACCTTAAAACTGAATGTTAGTGCTATGATCTTAAATTCATTCTAAAAAACTGAAGAAAAAAATTAAAGACTTTATGGACATAATTGAATTTGCTACAGTCAATATTGACCTTGTTTCTAGACAGGTAGAAGGAAGGCAACTCAGAAGCAATATCATGTCCAACATGCACTGAAGACTCTAATAAACCTCTGCAAGCTGGGGCATTTTAAATAGGTTATAATTAAATAATTCATTTTTTCCCTCATTTATGCCTCTCCATCTCCTGTGAAATAGTCTTTTAAATAAGACAGGCTTATTGGGTTGTTTTAATAGGCATTCACTAGAACAATGTTTCTCAGCTACACAGAGGCTGAATTAAAACTCCACTTGGATCATCTCAACCCTCATTCCCTATTCAAAATTCTTGGAATTTTTTGTCACACTAATTAAATATGTATCTGCATCTGACAATGAGTTTCTTTGCAAGCACATTTAAATTTAGCTCATCTTTCCACTACAACAGAATTATATAAGCAGACATGTTTCTGTCTTTTAAGAAAAGACATGTGAGGCTGGGAATAATGGAGCCAGATTCTGAGACTCTGACTATCTTTAGCCTAAGGGAGTATGATACACTTAGGATGAACATTTTACTATTGTGTTCCAGGCCCTTCAGTCTTTCCCTGCCCACCTTGAAAAGCAGAATGAGCTACTTTCAGAGAGAGATGGAGAATGGCAGAGATTGTTTTCATACCAATACATTCTCTAGTGACTGAAGAATAACTGAATTGCAGAAAAAACATTTCCTGCCAGTTATAGAATCATGCGACAAATTTCTTTGATTTCTACTAATCTGACTGCCTAGATATTGGTATGTGAATGAGCTAGCAGCTCATTTGGTAAGCATATATCTCATTACTACAATTCTGGTTTATTTCAACCAATTTTTTTTTTCATTACACTTGTGACCAAGGAAGAAATGTGTTTCCCGGATTATCTGTTTGCTTGTTTTGCTCGTGTTTGTCTTGTTTTTGTGCCTCATCTCAGGAGAGATATTACTAAAAAAAATCTATTTGATAAAAGTATCTTGACCTCAGAGAAACAGACTTCAAATCAGATATCAAGGGTCAATGACAATTTTTAAAAACCACCTCTATTTACCAAAATATCAGGATAAGACTGGAAGTGAATTACCAGAGGTAGAATGCATTTTTGAAAGTTGTGTTTCATTGACCTAGAACATTCTACTGAAGCCCCTATGCTCTAGATAAAAAAATGTTTTTAGAAAGGTAGAATTAGTAATTCATAATCATAAAGCTGGTACCTGACGGACGCAAGATTCATACCTAAATCTTTCAATATCCAGTGTGAGACTCTTTCCACAACATCATTTGCCCCTCTAGGACAGAACAATGTCTTTGGGTTGTGTTTCTGATAGGGAAAGTAAGAAACATTGAATAGAATGCAGCTGTCACCCTTCAATACACAGTTTGAAAAAGTTAGTGATGGGAGGGAGGGCAAATATGGGAGGAAGAAAGGAATAATAAGCACAAGTAATAGTGATAGAGAACGAGAGAGCAATAGAGAGAAAAAGACAAAGTCGGAAGTAGAAAGACAAACAGAAAAACAGAGGCAGAGAAGAAAAGACAGTACCTTCAGCATTTTTTAATGGACAGAGGACTTTTGGAGGGAGACACAAACAGGAAAGCTTTGAAACGAACATGGAATGTCTTAGAGGATTTTGAAAAGAAATGCCAGTTGTCTAAAACAGAGATTTGTGATCTGCACGCAATCTTCCTTTTTTGTTCTTCTTCGTATATGGAAATGGTCCTTCTGTGGATGTTTTTCAAATTCAGAATAACAAAAAGTTAAAATTATATGTGAAAACCCAAAAGACTTGGTATCTCCTTCAAACTGGCTTTCCTGAAATAAGCACCGATTTACTTAACTTTTCACCCGTTAATTTGTCCAACCCCCCTCGAACTTGCTTATTTTTCCTGGTCGTGCCCATTACCTTTGGGTAATGAATTTCTTAACTGTTTTGTCCTTTGTTACAAATAGCCCTTTTATTTTTATCTCTTTATATGCTATAAGATATATAGAAATAATCCTGTAAGACTTGTAATATATATGATATATAAATCCTATAAGATAGCATAAATACAATTATCTCGTCTTACAGATGAAAAAACTAAGGCAAAAGAATAAATGACTGGTTCACGACCATGCCAATGATGATGCCTAGGATAGTTAGTCCATAAAAAAATTATTAAGCACTAAGGATACAAAGAAAGTCAAAAGATAATCCCTGTTCTCAATGAGCTCTCAGTCTGATAGGGGAGACAACATACAAACAACTACACACAAATCATCTATATCAATGACAAATTAGAGACCATCAACAGAGTGAAGACACTCAAATTAAGATGGATTGGGAACGGCTTTCTACAGAAAGTAAGATTTTCCCTGATATTTGAAGGAGTCCAGGGAAACCAGGAGATAGAGATGAAGAGGGCAAGTGTTACAGGTGTTGGGGGCTAGCCATTGAAAGTGTTCATAGTCAGAAGAGATGGACTATGTTGTGTGAGGAACAGCAAGGAGGCCAATGTCACTGGATCACAGAGTAGGGAGTGGCAGGAGGATACATATAAATTATAAAAAAAAAAGACTTGAAAGGGGGGACACAGATTATGAAGGCCTTTGAATGTCAAACAGATCATTTAATATTTAATCCTGGAGGTGATAGGCAGCCACTCGAGTTTTTTGAATGGGAAAAGTGACATGATCAGACCTGTTCCTTAGGAAGATTGCTTTGACAGCTGAATGGAGGATGGACTGGAATGAGGAGAGACTTGTAGCAGACAGATCAATTAGCAGGTTATTGTAATCATCTAAGCATGAAGTCATGAGGTCCTGAATGAGAATGGACCAACCAGACCACTGTCAGAAGAACAGAGGGGGCATATTCAAGAGATATGATAGCTGTTGTTGTTTGTCCTTTGTTTCTGAAGACATCATGGGAGGATGTCTTGACTCATGCATGAATTGGATTTAGTGAAGCAGAGTGGCACAAAGTCATAAGTCTCCCTCTCTCTTCCATAGTCATTGAAGTCTAGTGGCAGGACAAAAGTCAAGACAACTGACCATGGCCTGGAATGTAGTGGATGACCTCAATTTCTTTGCTGTCTGACCAAGCTCTAAGTGCTCCACAAAGTCTGCTTCAGCAGAACAATTGACTGAAAAAAAATTGTTTCCAGCCTCCCATTCTGCCTGGGGAAATCTTTACATGCTCGGGGTAGACACCTCTCTAAATCACCTATGAATTTGAGGCCCTCAACCTGGCTTACCCCATTCAAAGAGATCACATTTTAATGGGGGACACAAAACATAATTATCAAAGTGAAAATGAAGTTCTAAATCTGGATTTAAAAATTAATTTCAAAAGTGCAAAATGGAGATGTACTTCAAAAACCTATTCATGAAAAAAATATTTGGAGAGTTTTAATGAGACAAACAAGCAATGCTACAAAATGAGTCAAGTCAACAGTGTGGTTTGACCAAAAACAAAGACAACAATCCTAAGCAGCATTAAGAAATGTAAAATGATGAAAGGAACTAAGGCCATAAGATTTCTGTCCTCTGCCTGGTCAGACTACATCTGCATTGTTGTGTCAAGCTTTAAATGCTCCATTTTAGGAAGAATATTGACAAGAGTGTAGCCATCTTGAAGAAGACCAGGATGGTGAAGGACTGCGTATGCTATCTAAGTCTGAAGGAAGTAATTGGTTTGGTTTGGTTTTGTTTTTTTCTCAGAAGAAACAAGATTTTTGCAAATAATGACAATAGTTGAAGGACTGTAGTGCAAAAGAATGATATTTGTTCTGCTCATCCCTAGGGAACATAATTAGGAGCCATGGGTGGAAATCACATAGTGATGGATTTCAGCTCAACAAAAGGAAAAACTTCCTAATAACTTCAGCTGTCAAGTGGTAGATTGAGCTACTGGTGGATTCTTTGTTATTGGAAGTATTTAAGTAAGGGGTTGAATAACTATTTGTTGAAAGTGATGTAGAAGGAATTCCTATTTAAATACATGATAGCCTCAATAGCCTCTCTGCTCCCTTATAACTCTGGGGTTCTATGAATCTATCATTCAGTCTAAACAATGTAATTATGTCATACTGTTTTTTGGCCCAGACCTGTGAGTTAATTGGTAAGTCCTCTACTAATGCAGATCAGCAATTGGTCTATGACTTAAGGCCTTAGAGCAATAATTTTCAAATGATTTTTGCTCACTTTGCTATGAGGAATCCCTGAAAACTACCAGAATCAAGAGACCCTAATGAGACTACAAGTGTATGTTCCACATAACTCCCATGAGAGTCACATGCTATTGCCAAGTGTAAGGTTCATAGAATTCTCAGCCCATCTAGCTGAAACTAGTATGCTAGTGTGCTTGGCACATCCTTTGAGAGTTGTCGAGTGAACTAATAGGTTAAGTAACTTTACCAAAATCACACAGCAAGTACAGGCCAGATTTGGGACTCAAACCCAGGACTTCCTGATTAGGAGGCCAGCTGACTATTGACTGTGCCATGCTGCTTCTCTGTTTTACTATATTACACTGTTCAATCCTTCTTCACCATTCACATCAGAGTTTTGATCTTAGACACTCAGCTAACATTGGTTTTAAGTGAGCCACAAGGCCAGAACAGAGTATGGTCCCTTACTTCACAACTATTTGCAGATTAATCCTCATTCCTTTCCTCCTTTGAGAAAATTAAACTTACCATAGCCTTCTTCTGAGAAGGGGGAAAAAATGTCATTCTTAGAAGGAGCTAGTAAGACTACAGTTACCAGGCAACCCCTGATACATTTTAAAATAACTCGAAGTTTCATTAAATAAATAAATAAAATAGAGATTCTTCAAAGCCTTGAGACAAGGATTTTTAAAGTAAAACTAAACCAAAGTCATGCTTAAGGAAAGATATTCCATTTCTAGGGGCCTTGGAAAACCTTGTCCAATTAAAGGATGGAGGAGACTATCAGCTCCTAGAAAATTCTTGACAACTGTTAACAAGTGGCAAAGAAAAATTTTATTAGTTAGTTTAACACTTGGGTGAAGATGGTTGTTCAGGCTCTACAGAAAAAAAAATGGAAGGGAAGGGGAAAAGTCAGCTTGGCATTTGTCAAACCAGTAGACATGAATATCTCAGGGCAAACATCTTTTCTCTCACTCCCAAACCATCCTTGCCTTCAAAGCTTGTGTCCATTAACTGTAGCAGACATCAAGTAGCTCCTCCAGTGTGGGGTGAAATCAGGATCCAATTCAGTCAGGGTTTCTGAGCTATTCCCTAGAATTGCTCAGCAATTCTAACTGCAGCTAACAACTCTAGCAAATAGTCTAGCATAGCTATTTATCCTTTTCTGGTTTCCAGAAGGTAAATGCCAAGTTACACTCTTAAAGATGCAAAAGACTTCCAAAGGTCACCTTGCCCACCCCCTTGCCTTCAGGCAGCACCTCACTAGAACCATTCCAAACAGATGAGAAACTATCCAATTTTAAGTTACCTTCAGGGGAGCAGATTGCACATTCATTCTCAAACTTGTTAAGTACAATTATTAGTGTCAGTAAAATTTTCCTTAGTTTAACCTAACTTCTTTATCTTAAAACCCCTCCATTTTTACTTGTACTAACTTTTTTTTTTGAAATAGAAGATGGTTGGTCAGCATATTTGTAAGAATCCTTCATGTACTAAATAAAGGTCAGGCTCCCATCCTACACTTCCACCATCACTGCCAGTTTCCTCTCCTCTAACTAAATAAACTCAGCTTATTTAAGAATTAAATCTTTGTAGGCTTATTTTCCAGCTCACTTCATGAGTTTCCTCTCATTGTTCCATGTCCACCAATGTTAATTGTGAAACTGAGAATTAGATAAAACTTTCTGATAAAGACTGTATATAATGCAAGGCTCTCCTCCCACTTGCCTATTTTTATAACCCAAAATCAGGCTTGATTTTCAGCATCCAGGCTTAATGGTTTGCTCCTGCCTGCCTCACTTGCTGTTATCCTGTTTCTTCTCTAACTGCCTAGGTTCAATCATCCTCTATTTTCTATTTCTGTACAGGACCATTAAGAGGGAATCAAGAGAATCAGTTGCTCTGTGTCCCAAATTTAGAGGGCCTCAAATTTAACAGATGAGGACTATCACCATTTGCTTCTGGCTGTTTGCTTCAAGAACATATGAATGACTTCTCCATGTTTAGTATCAACTGACACATTGAATGAAAGCCATACTTTTCCTCAATAAATTATGTATTTTAAGAAGGTGGGAGGAAGTTTAGAAAATAATTTGTTATTTAAAAGAAGAAACAGGTAATTATGACTCACTTTCAGGGAAGGATAGTATTTTGTTTTCATACACAATTATTCCATTATTACAGCTTGGTCCTTAAAAGTTTAAAGAGACCAAGAGGTATAATGAAGGCAAAGGAGCAATTCATCTGTAGCCAAAGTACCTGAGTTTACCTCCTGGCTTTTCCACTTATTATGTGAGCTTGGGCAAATTATTTAATCTCTCTAGGCCTCAGGCTACCTATCTTTGAAGTGACAAGATGATCCCTAGGTAAACCAGCCTAACTGAAGCAGCAACACATTCTGAGGGAGGGGGGGAAAGAAGGTAGCATGTGCCAGGAAGATCAAACCATCACCACTATCTTGACCAACACACCTCCTCTCAGAACCTGGTGGAGCCAGACTAGGATCTGGAACCCAAGAAGCTCAGAAATAACAGTACTCCCAGACTACAGACTCTGCTTCCAGCTCAGCTCCTGGAACAGTCATCTGGGAAAGCAACCCTTGTGGAGAAGCAATCTACCATCCCTGCCAGTAACACCACCACTAACCACTGACCAACTGCCATCAATGAGGCAAGCAAGCCAGCCCAATTGAAGTTGCAAGACACCCAGAGGGAGACCCTTGCCTGGCTCTCTGATTCTCCCTTTTTCCAGAGAAATAACAGTGCAACTGAAAATGGACCAGCCAATATAAAACACTCATCCAGAAACAGGCTGTCCCTGATTGTATGTAATGCCTACAGGTAAAGTCTGAGGGGAGAATTAGGCTAGTTCCCTATCTGCACAAGCTTATGCCTTTGGGATACCCCAGATAAACTGACCTGCCTCTTTTATCTCAGCTCTGACCATTACTTATAGAGTGACCCTAGACAAGTCAATATACTTCTAAGATCCTCAGTATCCCTATCTGTAAAGGTAATAATGCTCATGATATCTACCTAAAACAGTTGCTGAGGAATTGCTTCATAAAATATATGTACTATGTAAATCTGAATTATTATTTTTTAATAAATAGCATATATTAAATACCTACTATGTGTTACAAACTGTTCTAAGTGCTAAGGATTCAGAGTCAAAAATGACATAGCTTCTGCTCTCAAAGAGGTTAGATTATACTGGGGAAATAAATCATCATGGCCACAGACATAAGAGATATATATTTAAGACAGGGTTAGTACAAAGTAATTTTTTAGAGTGGGATAGAATTAGGGGAGAGGTGTACTGGTTAATTTTTTACAACTAGGTCTTTGAATAAAAATGTATGCATAACACTTTTAAATTTAATCCACAAAATTAACATTTTTCCCATCACTTTCTTAAGTCTACAGAAACCATAAAATAGTAAATCAAGCCCTGATTTGTGGCATATGTCGATTTTAAGGTCTTGAAAAGAGCACATCTACTCATTCATAGTGGTATGCTAATGAAGTCTTCATAAGTAGCATTCCACTAGACTTTACACCTCATTGCCTTGTATTCCAGCTCCCCAAAGAATTCCTAGAGAATGAGCCCTGTAAGAGTGATTTGTAAAGTATTTTGGTTTCCAACACTTTGATTTTTCCTTGGTATCTGTTTACTTCTTGACAGGGCATTGGGATAGCTTGCAATTATTTTAATGTTCACAGTTTTGTAATTCAATGCTTTAAAAAACATATTACGCATGGAAACATCACCCATTTTGACAATGAACCCATGGCTCCATCCTAATCTGCCTAAATCCCAGTTAACCCAAAACTCCTTGTTTAAATGGAGTTCAATTACATTGCCTGGGGTTGTATGAGTTTGGAAGGCTGGCAGCTCTCGAAGCATGCTGGCCCACTCTGCTCTGGCATTGGGAGCGTTATAACATTCATTCATTTGGTTTCATCCCTGTGTTCCAGCACAGAGGATGCAGAGAACAGACTGTTAGAACAGGGACTGAGCCAGAAGGCTTAGCATGACTGGCAGTAAGCCAGTCATTGTGCTCCAGCTGAATACAAGAAGAGACCTATCAGGGCCTTCATAGAAACAACATACTACACTTGTAAGACAGAACTACATGAACAACCCAAAAAAATGGAAATGGAATGGAAGGTAATCATTCAGTAAATTCAGAAATCATTTTGGCTTCCATGTCCTTTGGGTTGTACAGAGTCTCCTGAATTCATTAAGTAATTATCTCAACTGCCTCAAGTCTGTAGACTTATTGAACATCCATTGGTGAGAAAATCATTTCCTTGCTTTTTCTCTCTGTTTTCCTCAATTTTGGAGAGCATCTACATTGAAATATATTTAGATTTGGTTCTCCCATTTCTCTAATAATTAACAAAGCCAGACTTATTCTCTCATTCTACAGTAACAATTCTTAGACCAGGTTACTTTTATTTAATCTTCTGGTCTGGATACATTCTAAGAAAGTGTTGAGAGACTTTTCTTTCCCTTGCACATAATTGTATTTATCCAGGGAACAAGGGGAATTTAAACTCAGCTCCCCCAGCCTAAACCCAGGGGACAATAGCCTGATATAAAATGCCATTGATTTAGATTGCCATTATCTTCAAATCACTTCGAATATTGTATTGCATCATTTACGCTCATGCCATTGTAGCATTAAATGGTTATTAAAGGAAAATAAAAGCCACCACACTGTCACAGGCAGTTAAACTTCATAAATAATATGCATTATGAACCTTCAGTCTTCTGTATATCAATTTAGCAAGACTGATCTGCCACTTGGATGTTGTTTATTTAGTGTGCAAAACATCAGCCATCTAATCTAAACAACAGACACATCTCATTTTTATTCCTCACCTCAATTGGGTTAGGTGATTGTATGTGTTACAAAGTGAATTAAAAAAAAAACCCTGGGATATTCTTCAGTTGTGCATTTCTTTCCATGGATTTGCTGTCACTTGCTGAAACTTTAAGAAAAATTATTTTTAAAAAAATTATAATGGCAAGCAGCTAGTGAAAAGCAAATCCACTTCAGTGTTGCACACTGACTCGTTCTATGTAGACATTACTACCATTCTCCCGGTCTCAAAAATGTGGGGCAGCAGCCTTTCACTTCTCCTACTTTCTCACAATTCTTTGGACAATTAATCACCAAGTTCAATATATCCTTCCCTTATAGTAAGTGGTGCATTTATCCCTTTCTCTCCACTCCCACAGCCATTAATCTTCAGGATCCTTACTGCATCACACCGGTACTACTTCACGGCTCTCAACTTCTCTCTCTAAATCTACCCCCACATCTGTCCTAGCCATCCTACACATATTGCCAGTTAAAACATCTTTGACCATGTCAGCCTGGCTTAAAATCTTTTGATAACTTCCCATTGACTACATTATAAAATTCAAACACCTAAGATTAGTATTCAGGATGCTCTAAAATTCCATACCTTTCCAATCTTACGTTTCATTGCTCCTCTATATGAATACTATTCTCTAGCTAACCTGATGTCACTATACACGTGAACCATCCCTTTTGTGTCTCCACAACTTGTATATGCCATACCCCTAGCCTAAAATATACCCATTCCACCTCTACTAGTATAATGTTTAGCATGTGTAATCAAGCAGTAATTTTTATCATTCATTCATGCATTCATCCATTAAATATTATAAAGCAATGGTTCTTGAGAACCCCTGGAGTCCATGAACTCTATCATACATATTTTGATAACTGTTTCAATAGAATTGATTTCCTCTGTAATTTTTTACCTTTTATCTTATACATTTAAAAATATTACTTAGAAAGGGTCCATAGGTCTCACCAGACGGACAAAAGAGCTCACGACACCAAAAAGGTTAAGAATTCCTGCTATACAACCATGAAACACCTAGTGTCAGACTCATCAGTAATTTGAACATACCCAGAGTGGTTGGTAATCCTTTTTGGGAAAGAGAAGGCAGTGTCAAAGTCAGAAGAACAGATGTCATGCATAAAGTCAGGCCAGGTCAAGTACTGTATTTGTCTCCAGTACACTTATTCCAAATGGGGTGAGATGAACAGATGATCTTGTACTAATTAGATCATTCAAAGTCTAGGGAGTCTTTAAGAAATTAAAGACATAAAGTATCAAGATTTCATGTTTTTGGTTTGGTTTTGTAACCCCCAAGGTTTAGGTCTTTTAATTCAGATTTTGAGTCACTGTCCCTGACCTATTCATAAAACTTAGATATAGCGGTGAGGGGTAGACTGTCAGTCAACAGAGCTTCCAATCTCTATTTTCCCATTAACTCTCTGTGTGAACTTGATCAAATCTCTTACCTTTCTGAACCTCAGTTTCTTTCTTTGTAAAAAGAGGACACTAGAGTATCTGATGATGTCCAAGGTTTTTTTTAACTCTAATAGCCCATGATTGTATGTCCTATCTCAATCAAAAAGCCTTTCCTCAAGAATCTCTTTTACCTCTGAATTCAGAGCATTTACTTTCTGAGGCACTCATTCTGTGATTAACCCAAGGCTGCTGTGTATCATTCTGTTACTTAACTCTTTCATTAGTATATCACTGTCTAGATGGTCATCCAACTTTGACACCCACCTGATACTCAACTCTCACCTGTGACTCCAAGAAACTGTAGCATGCACAGTGGCCACACCACAATAAAACTGTCTCAGCAGATAAACTAGACCAGGTTGAGGGTAAACAACAAACCTCAAATCCAATGGTGAGTTAGAAGGATGCCTACCCCCAAACAAGTGAAGATTATCCCTGGCAGAATGGGAAGTTGAAAACAATTTGTTGCAACAGTCATAAAGGCAATTGAAGCATGCACTTTGGAGTGTTTAGAGCTTGGTCAGACACCAAAGATGCCAAGGTCATCTAGTATATCCTGGGTCATCACCAGTCCTCTGAGTTTTGTCTTGCCACTGGACTTTAATGACATAAGGAAGAGTGATGCTGATAATCTTGTGCAACTCTGCCTCACTTAAATTCAATTTGCGTATGAGTCAAGATATCACCCACGATGTAGCTGGTCGTCTTCAAAAATGAAGGACAATCAACAACTGTCTTTACAGTCTGTCTCCCCAGTTGGAAACATACACTCCTACAGAGGAGCACCATTGTCCTATGTTTTCTCTACTTCTAGAGGTGACTCTGGTCCCAGAGAGCAGTACTCAGTGCAACTTGGGGAAAGTTATAGAGTAGATGACTTATACGTGAGGTAAGGAAAAGCTGCCTATTAGAGCTACACAATAGTGCTTATTTTGAGAGGCAGAGAGTTTTTTCTCACTAAAAGTCTTTAAGAAGAAACTAGAGGACCAAATATTTTAAGTATTGGTGGGAGGCATTCTTGCAGGTTATTTACATAGCCTCTGGAGTTATTTCCAGTTCTAGGATTCTGTGACAGATACTCAAGCAATATTTAATAATGACTAGTTGACTGTGAATAGGTAATGTCTGCCTGCTGGGTATAGTGATACCATTTTTCAGGCCAGTGGAATAATTGGAACACGGAAATAAAGATTCAGGTGCTCCATGGCCTAAAAAAAAAACCCAAGAAACAGAAAACAAAAAACAGAATTCTAATAATGTTTCAAGTTCCATCCCAAAGTGAATAGCTAATATCTACACAATATTCAACTAATTTAACAAAACTTTCAGATTGTCAGTACTCAACAGTTATTGTAAAGAAGGGGCTTTATAAACCTTGAAGCTCTAAAGACATGTTTGTTGTTGCTAACAACTAGACTACAAACTCCATAAAAAGAGGGACAAATCTCATCTGAACTTTATATCTCCTTGTAATGGGAATGGGAATTTAAAGATCTTCACTGCCCCTTAATAGACCTCCCCTGCTTTGACGATAAACTCTGCCCCTGGATAGGCTGAATGTAGTCACATGGAGCCTTGGTGGGAGGAGTTTTGCTGAAGGGAAGCAGAGCCCACAGGCAGCTGGTTCGGAGCTAGCCAGACATTGGGGGAGAGAGAGGATGCTCTTTAAGGAAGTAGGTTTGTGGGGAAATATTGATCTCATATTGGTTTGTGGGAAGGCTGAAGGATGCTGTGGCTCTCAGTGTTATTATGGTTATGAATATCTTTGGTACTATGATGGAATTGGCTTACTGGTATGGGAATTCAGTTTTCTGGTGTCTAAATAAATCCTTCAGTTCTATCCTCTCCCTGGAGAGTTTGGCATATTTTGTGACCGCACATCGTGCAATACTTATAGTCACAGTCTTTATCATGATCGTGGGTGTAGAGGCATAGGAGATTTGGATGAAGGAGGGATTTCATATGAATCCCTAGTGGGTTCTTGTCTAGAAAGAATTTCACAGGACTCAGGCTATCTTTTGGCAGAGTTACAAAAGTTTATTATTACACTTTGTAGTGGGCAGGAAAAGATTAAGGGTAGCTGGCAGAGTGCTGGAGATAGAGATGCAGTTTTTAAAGACATAAAACTGTCAGTCATAGGTTCATTATGCTAACTAGGTGGGCAAGGGTGGAGTTTGGGAGGGGTTAGGGAGTGACTAGTGCTTAAAGGGACATGCATTTTTAATATCAACTGTGCAGGCGTATTGCCCATAATTCACTGGGAGAAATCAGAAGGGAGGGGGGAGAGGTGTGGTTTTTGCCTTGACACGTCACTAGGTAACTTTTTCGTCAAGGATGAGTGACATAGTCCAACACAGCTGCTGGAAGTATAGGCTTGATTGTTTCATAAGGTGCCAAGTTTGGAAGCTAGACTGATTAGGGATTCAGGAGCTCCCATCTTGGGAGGGAGTTATCTCCTTGATAATGTTGTTCAAGGTTTCTAAAGTGCAGCTGGCCACTAAGAACAAAGGAATTATGTATTTCTCTAAGAATACTTGGGTGATTGATTCATGGGAAACTATCTAAACAGATTTACTGCTAGCTTGGGAAAAGACTTTGAGGCTGGGGGAAAGTGTGACTTTTACAGCTTAATTGCAGAGGCTTGTTACAAACTGATGTTACATACATAGTTACCCAACCACAAGTGAGATTTTTACAAACTGAGGTACAAAAGCCCCCCAAAATGATACAGAGGCACCGCTTCATTAGGGTTTCATTAATCTAAAATAGTTGACTAAAATCCAAACACTACTCTAATTTTTAGATGGGGAAGAAGGAAAAGTTGAGTAGAAATTAATAAAAAACAATTTTAGGTTTATGTAAAAATATATTACATACAACACACACACACAAGTACTATACATGGATGATCAGATGTGTAGAATTGATTGTCATTCAATCCAAAAAAAAAGTATTCTATTTTCTAGGATAGATCAAAGAAAAATAAAATGGGAACTAAGCTTGGTTCGCTTAAACTGTTTGATATACTAACAGCAAGCAGCATACAGAACATTCCTGCAGGGCAAAGCTCACAACTATACACATACAAACTAACGATTTTCTCAGCCTCTTGTGTAATTTCTAAAAAAGTTATAGACCTACCCAAGCTCTAAATTACTGAAGTCATAAAATGCCATCCATCTTTTTATAACTGGAGCCAAAACACACACTGTGTGTGATTAAAAACATAATCACTTAGCTTGTGATCCCAACCCAAGACCTATGGCAGCATAAGGACTATTATGAAATAGAAATAGGGTCAATTTCACTTGTGGCACATTGCCACGGTTCCATTAAAAAAAAATGGGACACTCATCTTGGAAAAGTCAGACTAGCTGAGACCCACTTTCTGTTACTCTCAGTTCCCATTAGACCAAAGTTTCCTCTTCCTAACTTGACTTCAAATAATGAATGAAAAAAGGGGGAGTTTCAAATATTGACTTGATGAATGAATTATCAATCCACAAACATTTTTAAATCAGCTACTGGATGAATTCAAAGCATTCTACTAAGTACTTAAGGAGACAAAAAGTGTAAATGTTATCTTTTTATTGCATGACTACTATTCATGTTAATTTGTATATATCTTCCTCTCCTTACTTACACTAGAATGTAAGTTTGTTGAGGTCAAGAATTTTGTATGTATGCATTTTTATGACGGCATAGAGTCTTGTACATAACAGACATTTAAGAAACCTTTGTTGAATTGAATTGCTTTAAGATTTTGTCCTTAACTAAAGCAAGACCTCTAGGCCTTTGTTCCAGGGCATTAAAACTAATGTTTCCTCTCTATAGCAATTTTGAGGCCAAAGGTCCCATACTTGACAGGCTGTTGAGGCTTCTTTCCTTCTGTACTTGGAAGGAAGTAAAGCAAAAGAAGATTGGAAAGATAGAAGAGGGCCCCTGTGTTGTCCAGCTACACCCTACCTCTATCCCCAGCCCCTCCCATATACACATATTGTTGGACTGTCCTCTGTGGCCTCCTGTCTCTGAAATTCTGTTTTACTCTAAGTGGAAAAATTCTTAGCTGTGGCTCCAGTCCTTATGTTCATGGAATCTGTAGCTTAGGAAAGAAATAAGACACAAACCCTTATAATGCATGGCAATTTATGAAAAA
>CM053581.1:199393014-199471828 GCA_028627135.1 Pseudochirops cupreus
AGGGCAGAGTGGGGGGGGAGGGCTGATGAATATTCACATTTCTGTAGAGGGATAGGGACAGAGTGGAGAGTGGATGGGGGGGGCAGGGTAGGAAGAAGGGACATGTAATCAGACTCTCACAGTGTGCTCACTATGGAGAGGTTCTGCGTAATTTCACATGTTCAGCCTGTATTTGATGGCTTGTCCTTCCAGTGGGCGTGGGTGGCAAGGGAGGAGGAGAAAGAATCTGGAATCTGGAGTTCCATAATCAAATGTTATGAATGTGTATCTATATCTATATCTATATATATCTATATCTATATCTATATATATGTATATATATATGCAATTATTATTATTATTATTATTATTGACTACATCCAACTGGAACTTGAGATACACAGGCACTGTGGTTGGGAGATCCATCCTGCCCTACCGAAAAGTGACATAGGAGAAAATAGACTGGGGTGCGGGGGGGACACACTGGGATGGCAGTTTTGGGGCGGTGAGTGGGGGAAGAGGGGGAGAAAATATGTAATTCAAAATCTTGTGGAAATGAATGATGCAAACTAAAATAAAATTTAAAAAAATAATAATAATAGTTAACAAAAAAAATAATAATAATAATCCATTGTGGGGTGGCTAGGTGGCGCACTGAATAAAGCACCGGTCCTGGAGTCAGGAGGACTTGAGTCCAAATACAGCCTCAGACACTTAACACACACACACACACACACATACACACACACACACACACACACACACAAACCTCACCATGTGATCTTGGGCAAGTCATTTAACCCCAATTGCCCTCCAAAAAGCAAAAAATAAAAAATAAATAATCCATTGTTAAATTAGCATCCAGGTTTTTTATTTCCTTATTTAGGGCCCAGCTCCTGTAGAAGGTCAGTCAGTCTTTAAAGGATGTGGCTGATAGATGAGATGTCCCTAACTCTCAGGAAACATGCTCCTAGATCTTGGGCCACACCCCACCGAACTAGAAGACCTTACTTCCCTTTAGAATGTAAACAAAATTCAATCTAGGCAAGTTCTAGAGGAGCCCATGTCCTTCTAACCTTCCATTAGAATTAAGGCTTACCCAGCTCATAAAGGAGAAAATCAATCAGAGTGGTCTGGGTGGAGCGGATTCCCCCGTCCAGATTGCCAGAGCAATGAATTTCATGATCAAGCTAACACCTCCTTATTAAATGTTCAGCAATCCTGGTTGATTTTTCACTTGTCAGGGGCATCCCCTTTTCCAAAAGTATATCAAGGCTTTCAGACTCAACATGGATTTGTTTTTGGTTTTCCAGGAGAAACCACTGATCACTGATTTATTGATTGTTAATATATAATAATAAATGTAATATATGATGTATAATAAATTTATTACTAATTACCCCAAAACTCCATCTTTTGAGGTTTTTCATTTGTCACAAACCATTATTGCTGCTGTCATTTGTTGTTAAATGTTATCAGGTCATCAGAGCACTAATTCTGGCAGGTTCTACTAAGCTGGGAAGGCTTTGAGCACTGGCCCCATAACAGACAATGCCTATCATCCAAAGGACATGCAGAAAACATTTGAAGAGGGCTCCACATACAAGTTTTGGCCACAGCATATGGTGAAGGTTGCCTACTGACGTACAAGGCCACTGGATTTTTCATGCTATGTTGTTATATCATGTTGAACTATCAATCAAGAAGACCTGGATTTGAACTTTGCTTCTGACATTTACTGACTATATAACTACCGACAAATCACTTAACCTCTCCAAGCCTCAGTCTCCTCATCTGTAAAATAGGGATAAAAATTTCCACAGTGCCTATCTTACAGAGTTACTGTAAGATTCTACTGAGATCATAGAGTTACTGAATCAAGAGCTTGAAAGGATATTTGAAGTCACCAAATCCAATCCTTCCCTCACTTTCCAGATGAGAAACTGAGCCCCAGAGAGGGTTACACAGATGATAAGTAGCAGAGACAGGATTTTAACATAGGTACTCTGACTCCAAATCAGAAGCGTTTTCTACTGTACCATGGTGCTGATACTATGTATAAAGCACTGTTGGAGGTGTTCACACCAGTGAAAGCATGGATCCTTGAAGTACTGAGAGAAATAACCCACTAAAGTTTCATTTAATGAGCTACACTGAACTGTGTAGTTCTCTGAACTCCTCCATTCTGCCCCCACACACGGTTCCTTCCCTTCTCTATTTCCCTTTCAGCTCCTTTATATGTCCTGTCTCTTCCCATTAGAACCTAAGTTCCTCCAAGGCAAGAACTGCCTTTTTTGTTTGTGTTTATACCCCTAGCATTTAGCATACTGCTTGGTATATAGTAAAAGCTTCACATATACTTGTTGACTATATTTTTTTAAAGAAAAGAAATAAGGAGAATTATCTGATAGCAAACACCCTCCTCCCCCATCATGCATTAGACAAGGGCACAGGCCTTTGATAAGGCTTAAGGCTATCATCCTTATTGGATTCCAAAGCCCAGGGTAGTGAAGGTAGTAGCATCAATCATGATTAACCTTTGTACAATTAGCTGATGAATTCTGAAATTCAAATACAGTGACAGGCTCAGCAGGAAAAGTTAAATGCTCCTAGTAACAAAATAAAAATATCTGATGCCATGCTGAGATGCTCTCGTAGAATAGTGAGGCAGCCTTGACAGCTGGTTAAAAGGAGGGAGTTCCCATTTCCAGAATATCTACTTAACAAAGGAAGCTGAATACAAAGCATCTATGAATTGGAGTCTGGTGCCTTTAAAAGGCATACACTGAAGCCCTACTTATATTCCAGGTTGCCCTTTTTTTTGCTAGGCACACAACTCTTAGTTTTCTGTAATGGGGTTTTTATTCATGAAAAACAAACAGAAAAACTATCAGTGCTTTTTAGGAGACTCAAGATTAAGACCTGAGGGTATTTTGATGTTGGATGCCTGATTGATATTTCCTACCTACTCTGGAATCTGATGGGTCTAGCAAAGGCAACAATTTCAGATTTAATGTAATAAATAAGCTTACTTTCGACTTTAATGATCTATACCAGAGGGGACCTTAGAAAACAGGATGTCAGAGCTATAAAGGATCTTGAAGGTCTGGTCCAAATTCTCATTTCACAGAGCAGGAAACTGAGACTCACATGTATAATTCTTCATACTTTTCAAAATATTTTCACAGCCATTTTATTTTTCAGAGCAACAGTCCGTGAAATGTCAGTGGAAAAGATATCCCCAATATTATTTTTTAAAAGTTAACTGAAATGGCAAAATTGTGACCCTCAATGCCTAGAATTCTGGCCAGCTGACTCACAATCCAGTGCTCCTGCCACCATACTAAGCTTCCAGTTTTGACTTCCTGTTGAATAAATGCTGTATTGTTACAAATAAGTAACTGGGAGAAAAAGCCCACGGTATGTAATTTCATATTTTCATATTCGTAATTTCATGTTCATAATTTCATATTCAATTCAAGAAAATATGGAACATTTCTTTAGATATACAAATGTAGTTATCCATATATGTATGTGCATATATCCACACCTATGATTTCATCAATGTAGAGAACTTCCAGGGAGGAACTCTCTTTACCAACGTAAGTCAAAAATTTAGTCTACAACTTATTCTTTTTTGTAATTTATTTTGTTTTTAATTTATGGAATAAAACAAGCATTTCCATAACATAGTATAATTAAAAGATGATTGTACATGAAACTGCAAATCCATCAATACAACTTGCTATTCCTTTTAAATATATAATAAAATTATTATATAAATTTTTTTTCTTCCCTCACCCTTTCTCCACCCTAGAGATGGCTACCATTAGACACAAATATGCATGTGGGTATGGGTGTGGGTGTTTGTATAAAATCATACTATACATACTTTTATTTGTCAATTCTTTCCCTAGATGCAGATAGTGTTAACTTATTCTTAGCAAATTGCCTCAGAAAGAACTGGGTTCAAATCTCATCTCTTAAAATAAACACTGGGCATCACAATTGCTCATTGCCTCCAATAAGTTCTCTAATACCTCATTCCATAGAGAAAATAGGGATAGGGGCTGTACCTTTTATTTCCATGGAATAGGAAATTCCAGTATGAAGAAATGCCCTCTTGCAATGGAGTTCAGTAACTTAGGCAGTGAAAGGTTAAGTGACTTACCCAGGTTCACACAGTCAAACTAGAAGCTAGACTTGAACTGAAGTCTTCCTGACACTAACCCCTGTTCTTTATCCTCTATGCAGCAGTGTGATACACACACACACACACACACACACACACACACACACACACATACAAATATATGTGTGCATATGTATATATGTATATATACACATGACGTATATACATATAAAACATCTATGTACATTATATTTGTGCATATCAGCTTATGATATACACAAACATATATTTTTTTATTTATATACTTTCTTACTGGTAACTTGGTATATACATATTTACATATGTATTTTAATTAACATGTTCTTTTAATTTTAAGAATATTTAAATCTGTATGACATGTTCAGAAATTTCTCTGTTAAACAATTGATAGATTTTTTTTTCTCTTACTAAATAAAATTTTTTTAAAAACAGTATAAAGTTGACCAAATTAATGAAAACAAATGATTCAGGAAGATTTGCTTCTCCTACCACCTATATTTGACCTCAATACATAATGCCAACCAGGGCCGATTTTCCTAATTTCTTTTTTTTTAGGCTTAAAATCTATCACAAATATATTCTCACTTCGCATATGGCTCAATTCATCTTCCACATAAAAATACCTTATAATATTTCCCAAGATGATCTTAAAGAAGATTAATCATCTTTAATGTGTTTCTAAATCTTAAATGGTAACTCTTTCTCTTTAAAATAGAAGAAAATAGGATCCCATGAGCCATGAGAATCCAATTGGAAATTACCACGATGGCTCCTATCTCTGAGAATACAGCCAAGAAAGAATCAGTCCAAGTATTCACCTCAAACTAGTGCTGAAATTACAAATTATGCATCCACATGCCAGCAGCTTTCTGAGGAAGTCTCTAGTATTCTACCCACTGAAAATAGAATGAATGATTGTATACCTTACAATTCAGCAGCACATTTTTCACTTCGACTTTCAATTCATCTCCTTAAGTTTGAAAAGAGTCAAATCCACCATTCAGTCACTTCAAAACACCCAGCAAATGATAGATTCAAGTAAATTAAAGCCTTTTTTTGTTCTTTTTAGAAAAGACCACAGGGGGAAAAAATTTAACTTTTCATATCACACTTTAAACCTGAGTTAACTAGCAAGTGTGCTGTGATGTGTTCACCTTAAAGCAATTATACAGATTCAGGTCCTATCATCAGTATGTTATAGCCCATACATAAAACCAGCTCATTCACAAAGGGCCAGATAATCTATAAATTACTTCATGGGAGCTGGTGTAACAAGAATAACTAGCTTCCGGTATTTGTTTCTTTTTAATTCTCTTTACCCTTTAAGACAGAACTTTATATGAGTTTCTGAAAAGTGACTTAAAAAAAAATGGTTCTTAAAGGTGTCCCAATTTTAATCTTTGTTCATTTAAAACCACACTAAGACTCTGGGGAGACTCTGAATTTAAAACTGTCAGTGAGTTAATAAAGTTGTTTTATTAACTGACAACTTTTTCAGAGCTCGATAAAATTTTATTTTAACCTGAGCTAAGCCATTTGTAAATTGGCTAATTTATCTTACTAATAAGATCACTGCATTCATAGCTGAAAGGGACCTAAGAAGTCATTTAGTTCAAGACCCTCATTTCACACCTAAGGAAACTGCAGTGACGTAGAGAGAAGTCACTTGCCAGAGGTCACAAAGGTAAGAAATAGGAAAGCCCTGGTCCTCTGACTCGACATCCAGAGCACTTTCTACCATCCAACACCTCTCAGTATATTAGTAAAGGGGATTAGGAGTCGGAAGTCTGAAGGAAATGTGCCCTTTTAAGGTGTCGTATAAATACAAGGCAATAAAACTCAAAATAGAAAAGTTTAAATAAAAGCAGACACAAATGCAACGGATCACACTTAATTTTAGTTTCATTCATTTTCCTTTAAAGTGCCAGGTTTATGAGGTGAGTATAGAAAAACTTACCTCTATTAAATATGCAGGCCTGGTGTTTGGTTTAAGTTTGAAAGGTTCATTTTAGTTAATTCATGGTTTATACCATGAGTAGGGCAGCTACGTGATGCGGGAGATAGAGTGCCAGTCCTAGAGTCAGGAAGACTCATCTTCTGAAATCTAATCTGGCCCCAGATACTTACTAGCTGTGTGACCCTGGGCAAGTCACTTAACTTTGTTGGACTCTGTTTCATCATCCATAAAATGAGATGGAAAAGGAAATGGCAAACTACTCTAGTATCTTTGCTAAAAAAAACCCCAAATGGAATCATGAAGAATCAAACATGACTGAAAAATGATTAAACACCAAAATTATACATTCAGGGCCAATAAATACAACCAGACATAGCTCAGCTTTTTTTCCTCACACCTTCAACTTAGAGCATTTTAAAAGTTTTAAGGATTTTATCCCATTTATATTCATAAGATTATAAGAATTAGAACAGGAAGGAACCAAAAGCATTATCTAATCCAACCCTTCATTTGACAGAACAGGAAACTGGAGTTTGGAGAGATTATTAGTGAGTTGCTCAAGGTTACTTAAGCAACTTGGGCAGCTTTGGGACACAGTGAACAAAGTGTCAGGCCTGGAGTCAAGAAGACTCATCTTCTTGAGTTCAAATCTGATCTCAGACACTAACTATGTGACTCTGGGCAAGTCGCTTACCCTTGTTTTTCTCAGTTCCTCATCTGTATAATGAGCTGGAGAAGGACATGGCAAGCCACCCTAGTATCTTTGCCAAACGTAAACCCAAATGGGGTAAAGAAGAATCAGACACAACTGAACAAGGTCACATAGCTACTAAGTGGCATAGTCAGGATCCAAACCCATATTTCCTTATACTCCCACATCTGCTGTTTTCCACTACAATTCTACTCATATATTTTTACTTTTCTACTAAAGTCCTCCTTCAGTACCTCATGGAGGAGAGGACAAGCTTCGATCAGTCCTCCCCATCTGGCAAGTCTCTGAGTATAGACCTAATTATAGTCTATAAGATCAGAGCATCAACCCAGAGAGGCTCATCATGAGATGGTTACGAAGAAATCTTGTAAGCTTCCTCCAAGGAGCAAGTCTGCAAAATGATGAAATCACTAATATTTCAAAGACCCAACGTAAATTATATAAGGCTTGACCTTGATTTTAAGAAATCTGAACTCTCAAATAGTTCAACTGCAACTCTAGACATCACAGAAAGAAGAGAGAAAGCAGAATAGAAGGAGCACTGGACGTTGCACTGGAAAAAAACTGAACTTGGTTCAAGTCACAGCATTGACATTTATAAGCTGTGTGACAACGGATATGTCGTCTGGTCCCTTGGAGCTTCAGTTTCCTCATAACGTAATGTTACAATGATCATGAATGTATTTCTTATCTTGAAAGGCTGTGATGAAAATACCTCATAAACTAGGAAGATACATATAAATATGTAGGCATGTATGTTTATAAATACTTATCGACTATATATACTATATGTTTGTGTGTATGTGTGTGTACACATATACTCATACATATATAAATTATGACAATGAGATCTGCCATAGTTTCACAAATAGAAGGTCAGACTTGGAGTCAGGAAGACCTGAGTTCAAGTCCAGTCTTTTGTACACGCTGGTTATTTGACCTAAAATCACTAGAACCCAGGCTGCCTAAGTCATAGTATGCTGCTCTTTCTACTTTCCACAAGTTGCCTAATTTGAGTTTCCTACTGAATATGGTCTTTGAGACCACAAATTATAGGAACAGCTACTCACCTGTATTAGCAGAGGTTGTTTCTTCTCTAATGATAACAATAGCTAGCATTTATATTGTATTTACTATGTGCCAGGCACTGCTAAGGATGTTACAATTATCTCATTTGATCCTCACAACAACAGGTGCTATAACTAACCCCATTTTACAGACAAGAACTTGCCTAGGGTCACACAGCTACTAAGTGTCTGAAGCGAAATTTGAACTCAGATCTTCCTGAGTCCAGGCTCCTACTCTAACTACTGTGACACATAGCTGCCAGGGAGGAAAATTTCTGGAAGTTTTCTCTTCCAATGAACCTACAGTTAGTCTTAAAAAAAAAACTATCAGAATATGAATACTTCACACTTATAGAGAAGAAAAACCTTTTGAAGGCAGAAGTGACTTCATTTTTATTTTTATATTCCTGGTGCCTAGCACAGTTCGTGCTCATAATAAGCATTATTAATGCTTAATAAATGTTTGTTGGATTAAATTGACTAGAATGCTTTTAAAATATGATACTATTGCAGACAAGAATGATATGAAATGAATGTGGGCCAGTTATGAAATGAGCATGAGAAACAACAGACCAGAAAGCCTGAGCAGTCTATATTAGTAACCCTCAGATAGGAAAATAAAAAGGGTTCCAGAAATCCTTTATTGGAAAGTATTGGTCAGCTGGGAAAATAATCTTCCCATGAAGGAGATCTTATAATCAACACGTCTGATGAAATCACAAATCTACTAAAGTAATGTTGGTTTGAGATCGATTATCTCATACGAACTTTACAGCAAAATTGAGAAGTAGGAAAGGGGGAGGGTATAATTATCCCCATTTCATTCATGTGCAGACTGAGGCTTGAATTACTAACAACAGCAACAGCAAAAACCTGGCAAAGTGGCAGAGCTAATCTGGAATCCAGGTATTCCAATTCAAGAATCTCCTTTCCATTGCACTACCTTGTCTTATTCTTACTCACAGGGCAAAGAAATGCATTGTCAGAAATCAAATTAGAGTCTTCATAATAATTTAAGTATTATCTTTACAAAGCCACCTAATTCGGGTCAAATACATTGGGTAGTGTAGAGAGGTAAAGAAAGATCAAGATTTATTTACAATCATTTATAAAAATCCAAATAGCCAGTCTCTATTAAACGACTCATCTGATGTCCATTACAATATGGAGGTAACCCCGGGTTCTCAAAGGCTACGCCAGGGAAGCAAAGCCTATGGCAGGTACAAACAAGCTGGAAAGGCTTCAAAAATGGGCACAAAAGCAGACTGATCTCTGAATATTAGCCTAGTTAAATATGGAGAGGTCCCTCCCCAAAAGCATGGCCAGATGGTGATGACAGTTTTCATCCAAAACATAAAGACCATCTACTAAAATATGGGAGAAATAGAATATATGTCAAAGGAAGCAGTACACAACAGATGAAAGCAACCCTTTAAACAGGGTTGAAAAAGCCAATTTTCAGATGATCTTTCAATGCTAGTGCCTTCCCTCTAGCAGTGGTTCTCAACTTTCCTAATGCCATGACCCTTTAATACTCGTATGTGGGTGTGTCTGCATGTGGGTGGACCTGCCTGGAGATGGATAGAGGAGCGGTATCTCGGTTCCTAAGACCATCGGAAATATGTGTTTTCCGATGGTCTTAGGCAACCCCTGTGAAAGGGTCATTCAACCCCCAAAGGGGTCTCGACCCACAGGTTGCGAGCTGCTGCTAAGGACTAGCTCCTATTTATCCCATCTATCTACTTTGTACAAAGTTGTTCACATGTTATCTCCTCATTAGACTGTGAGCACCTTGAGAGTAGGGACTCTGGGGGAAGAGAGGTGGCACTTTTATTTGCACAGTGTCCAGCACATACAAGTGCTCAATAAATGCTTGTGGACTTACTGACTTAAATACCTAACATAATTAAGTGGAATCATAGGGACTAAGTTTTGGAGTGCCCCAATAATTTCATTTCTGGAGTTATTAATTTAGCCTGAATCCAACCTTAATCTAGCTTGAAACTCTACATTTGGCTTTTTGAAGAATTCCATATACTAACAAAATGTATCCCAAAATGGTATACATATCTTTAGAGAAACAACAATTGAGAAAGAAAGGAAGAAGGGAAGGAGAAGGGGAGGAAGGGGAGAGAAAGGGGAAGGGGAGGGACAAGGGCAGGGCAGGGAAGGGTATCAGTGCTGTTACAATCCCCAATTTTAAAAATGAGAAACCAAAACACAAGGAAGACAAAAGACTTATCCAAAGTTACACAGTAAATTAGTATCCCAATTTTCTACTCCAAGATATCCGTTAGCATTGATATCCAAAAAATGTTAAAGGACCCCAAAGAAGGACTCTGGTGTTTGGGGAAGATCTTTTGTGGAGGACTTATTTATTGAAGGGATGGAATTTATTAATGGAATTTATGAAATGGAGAAAAAATTGTACAGCATGAAGAAATGTTGAAGGGGTGTGATCTGCATTAATGGAGGGCATACTCACACTGATGAAATCATATCCACTGACAAAATGATATTAAAATTCAATTAGTCTATGCTTAGCTTTGGGAGACTACCAGATGCCAATACGTCTGCCTGCTGCTTAAAGGAACTTGCTCCCTACCTAAAATCAACTTGATCATCTTCGAATATATGATATACCCTACCCTACGGTGATGAATCGAAAAACAAATAGCTAAAGATTTGCTAAAATAGGGATTGGTTCTTAACATAGAATCCTGGATGTCCATGAGTAGATTTCATGGGATCTATAAACTTGGTTGGGGAAAAAAATGCTTTCTTTAAATTTTGACTAACATCTAATGGAAATATGGCATTTCTTCAATTATGAATGAAGGCAACAAAAATTATATAGTGAAGGGGTCCATAGGCTTTACCAGATTGCCAACAAGGTCCATGACATAAAAAAGTTAAGAATTCCTGTTCGAGAATAATAGTCACAGATGACATTTTTTATCTCACTATATAAAAGTCAATAATAGCTGTCATCTATATAGTTCTTTAAGGTTTGCAAATGATGTCATGTGATTTGATCTTCACCATAACACTGTGAGACAGATTATCATCCTCATTTTCCAAATGATGAAACTGAATCTGAGAAAGCTATGTGACTTGACCAGGGTCATATAGTGTTTAAGACAGGATTCAACTTCTGATATTTCTCATTCCATGTCCAGCTCTCACTCTAGTATCAATCAATTCACAAGCATTTATTAAGCACCTAGGCAGCAAACTAGGTGTTGAAGATACAAATATCTACAATCTTTTATTGTTGTTCATTTTTCAGTCATGTCTGACTCCACCCCCACTTGGGATTTTCTATGCAAAGATACTGGAGAGGTTTGCTATTTCTTTCTCCAACTTATTTAAAAGATAAGGAACTGAGGCAGACAGACCAAAGTAATGTGACTTTCCTGAAGTCATACAACTAGTAAGTGCCTGAGGTCAAATTTGAACTCAGGAAGATAAGTCTTCCTGACTCCAGGCCCAGTACTCTATCTACTGTGCCACCTTGCTGTCCTTCTGAGAACCTAACTGCTTTTAATTATACCTGACATTAATTACAGACATAATCTTATCTGATCCTCACAAATAGCCAATGAGGTGGGTGGTACAAGTATTAGTTGACCTAGTTGACCTCAAACATCAAGAAACAAAATGATTTCATATACATTACATTATTGAAGACATGTATGAACAGAAATGGAGGTAGGTCAGTCATGTAGAAAGGGAAAAAAAAACAGACAAAAGAGAGTGACCAGTGTATAATGGTGACCTTGAGATTAAAAAAAAAAACACTTCCAGATTGTTATGAAATGCCAAGTCTTCTAACACTGAGAGTCTATTTTATTATTAATTCTAATTTATAGATGAGAAAACTGAGGATCTGATTTATCTAGTTTCACCCAACTGGCAAATTACTGAGTTCAAAACCAGGTTCTGACTCAAAATCCCATATTATTATTGGGGGGGGAAATTTTTTTAAAAATCCACAGCTATTGGGTGGAGGAGGAGGTATTAAGGAAGACATGTAGAATGATAGATAAGGTGACAATTTTTCCCAATTGCCTAGGGCTAGAGATACCCACTTTTAAAAAGGTGGGTTCATAAATAGGTTTTTCTCTTGAGTTAAGGAGCCACTTCTGGTAAATAGAGACTTCTTATCAGAAACAGAAAATCACTCTTTAGTTAGATCTTCAGTTAGACCTGACCTAGTAATACCTGGGATTACATCTGATGTTTGTCAGTGAACAATGGATCAGAAATGTATATAAATGCATAGGTCATCTGTATACTGTCCTGTTCTCCTGAATATTCTTCAGAGTTACTTACCTGCTCCTGTTCTTCCTGATCCAATAGGAACTCAGTTTGTACTGTGATCAACCTGCTATATAATTTGGTGTAGACACAAAAGCATTGAACAAGGACATAGAAGACCTAGTCCTTGTCTCTGCCACTAGCTAGATTATGACCTTGGCCAAGTCACTTTTCTGCATTTTTAGTTGTAAGGTTTCTTTCAGCCATAAACATTTGATGCCCTTGGTTCCAACCTCCATGCCTCCCACATTCTCTGATATCCTTTTTAATTAGATTGCTAAAATCTTTCAGTAGTATTGCTATAATTTTCAAAACAAATTCCAGGTAAAATGCAAATATTAACAGGATTTATTCAATCATCCTTTTTCCTTCAATAATCAACAGCATTCAAAAAGTATTCTGAAAGCCATAAAATTTAAGACAGTCAAAAAAAGTAGTATCAGAATGACAAAGTACTTTGCCAACTTTCAATATATCATCATACGTGGAATTAATGCAAAGTACCAGGAGTCACATGAATTTCTTTTACTTTTATTTCAAATCTTTCCCAAGAGACCTAGTAATGACACAGATCTATAAAATTTCAATTGTCATAATATAGAAAAATATTCTCCATACCCTAACTGGGAAGTTATGGTAACCAGTCTTTCCAATAAATCATAATGTGTCACAATTGAGGAAAAACATTCTTATGAATAATTCAGGTTTTATGCATTAATAATGCATGTACTCTTACTATTGGAATGGTCCCTAAACATTGAGTGATAATTTCTTGGGAAAATCCAGACATTTCAGTCAAGGAAGGAGCAATGAAATGACTAGATTTTTTCCCCCCTTGCTCTAATCATCTGATGTGGTACAGGAGAAATGGTTAGTAATACTTCGTAGTACTAACTGACAGACAAGATTAAAAAAAAAACTTGAAGAGGTCTAGTTTCAGTCTCTTTACACTTACTCTGCTTAATTGCAAGGGCACATGATCATAGTAACAAAGATATGGGACTGCTTTGCCAGGCTAGAATAGTAATAATGCCATGCCACTGAATTTACCAGGGTTTGCCTTCCCTATCCCACCCCACCAGCACTTTCTCCCTTCTCTCAAGTCATGCATCCAATATTTACTTTGCCAAGAGACTTGAAACAAGACAATCAGTAAAAGTAGTACAGATCATGGGACAAAAAAAAAAACAATTTAGAGAAAGGCTTTACAGAATTGAGGGCATTGGTACTCCAATTTGTAGACTGTCACAATCTTCTCTCTCTTAGAACACCTCCAAACTCCACACATAATTTACTGAAAGGCAGTATAAGCTTTCTTTTCTCACAAGATTTCTCTGGGTGGCTCACCACTTTTGGGATCAGCCCCTCAATCCTCACTCCACTCCACTCCATTCCCAAAATGTACTAGTAAAACATTGGGGAAACAGTTGTTCCATTATGCCAGTCAATGGTCAACGATCATTTTATTAAGTGCCTTCTGTGTGCTAAGCACTGGGGATACAAGGAAAGGGAGACAAAAACAGTACTTGCTCTCAAGGAGCTCGTAGTCTATGTCAGAATTCTCTTCTGCCTGACAATTGTTACACAATAACCCAAACCTTGAATGAGAATGAAAAATTAGTTAACACATTTAACTCCATCACCTGACCATGTTAAAATAGCAAACAGAAACTCCAGATGAGGGAATAGGTGCAATTGGGTACTTAGCTGGGCTAGGGCTCCCCAAACTATTCCATTCTAAGGGTCGATGATCTTCCTCCACTCGGCTTCCAGGAAGCATTCCAGCTACAGATACCCAGCACTCAACTAAAGGCCAAGACATAACTCAAAGCTGGTACTTTAACCTTTTCATTGGCTAAACTGACCCCATTCTGTCCCCTCCTTTTCTCTTTCTGCCAACACCTGGACATGCTGGACATGCTCAGGGAGGAGTTACCAAGTGGGGACTTTTGCCAATCAAAGGCCTTTACCTCGTAGTTTTGTGCCTTCCCAATCATCCCCACTCATCACTCACCATCCCTTCTCCAATTTGCAAAGTAAAGTTGTTGGCTGCAAGTGGGAGGAAGGGCTGGGGAATAGGGTTAAGGGATTGCTTTAGGTAAGGGCAGCTCACAAATTCCGACCTAAGGGATTTCATTCAGAGAGAACTAATGAATCACAGTCTCACAGGGATAAAAGGGACCTCAATCCTTCCCCGTAGGGGTTGAGGGGCCCGTAACACTTCTCTATACAATGTCCTAAGAGATCTGTGGCTCCTTTGGGAGATAGGCTCCTATCATCAAACATCAATCTGCAAAGGAGAAAAAAGAGAAAAGGGGCAGAGAGGTCAGAGAAAGAAGCAGAGAAAAAGAGCAAGGACAGATAGAGGCAAAGAAGAAAGAGGGAGACGTAGCACAGGCATACATAGACATACCCATAGTAAGCACAGAAGAAACCCAGACATATTTCCAGAAAAAAATCGAGTCAAAGAAAATAGGCACAAAATCCTCAAATAATTTCCTACCCCACCCCCGCCCTGTATTTCTTTAAGGCTATATTCAATATCCCAGAGAGGCTACAATACAACATCAGATAAAACGACAAAGGGAAAGAAATCTCCAATACTTACACCTAAGCGTCTGCTCCTAATCTTTACATACCCTTGTTTTACTATGTCATTAAAATTGGAAGCCATCCTAGACGGTGGCTCCTTTGCCCCACACACACCCTGACCCGAAAGTCCTTCTGGGGGTGGTGGCTGCCCAGGGTGGAAGGGGGAGAAAATTTTTTTTAAAAAAGATTTTTTAAAGAAAAAAGTTCAAGGTTGGGTAGAGGCTCGTAGGCTGCGGCTGGCTGGCTGGCTGGCCGCGCTCTGTCAGCAGCCCCACATCACTTTCATAATCCTCCTGACCCAGAAACTCCGAGACAGTGGCGGCGGCGGCGGCGGCGGTGGCGGCGGCGGCGGACTTAAATCCACTTTGAGAGAGCAGAGCGAGAAGAGGCTGGAGCGCAAGGAATCAGCTGACGCAGCCACGGCTGTCTGAGCAGTGACTGGAGGGGGCTCTAATGCCCGGCTCTTCTTCGGGGTGGGGAGAAGAGAAGGAGAACGGGGAGGAGAGAAGACTAGGCGAGGAGGAGGCGGTGCTTCCCTCTGTGCTAGGCACCCACTCGCACACACGCGCGCGTATACACACACGCGCACACTCACGCAGGCAAACTCACCGGAGCAAGCACTCCTCCTTGCTCTCCTCTCCTTCCCGTCTTTTCCAACGGCTCCCTCACCCTCCTCCCTGTAATTCCGCCCAAAGACTGAGTATCTGCCCCAGTCTCTCCCCACTCCCTTGCCTCATTGCTACCCCTAATCTCATTCTCTTCCCGTTCCAGTGATTTATTTTAGGATTCAAGGAAATGTGTGATGTCGTTAGTATAGGAAACTTCCAGGGAGAAAACTCCCTCTACCACGGGAGATTAGCACCAGTTCTGCCGTTTATGGTCATAAGAGAGTTACCCTGAGGCATAAGGAGATACAGTGAATTGCGCAGGATCACATAACTAGTGTGTGTCAGAGATGGGACTGGAATCGAGGTCTTTGTGATTCCGTGGCGAGATCTGCATTCACTATGGCAAGATTCCTCTATGTACACACACCACAGCACAGCCTAAGATTACATTAAGGAAACACTTTCTACTAATGCAAATCGGTGACTCTTCTTCATCTTCTAGTCTTAAGTAATAGGCTGGGTCACTGAGAGGTTAAGTGACTTGCCCAGCGTCACAGTCAGTACTGCCAGAGACAGGCTTAAATTCGGGTCTTCTAGATTCTAAAACCAGCTGCCAAGCCGCTATGAAACCCTGGCTGTCCTCTATAAATACATGTAACTAAATATAAGGAGAGAAAAAACAGTGTAGCCAAAAGAGAACTGAAATAGCATTCAAAATTTAACTACTAGCTATGACTCCATCTCTTCAGATTTGCTGGGAGACCTTGGGCAAGCCATTTCCACTCAGTAGGTCTGATTTTATACTTCTGTAAAAAGAGGTTAGACTAGATCAGGGGTTCCAAATCTGGGGTATGTCTACCCTCAGGGAGTGTCAGAAGCTTGGATTACAGTAAATGTTTTGATTTGATTTGATTTCCAATCAATGAAGTTACAAAATTCTACTTAAAGTGGTTTTTACAGTCTAGTGCTCTTGAGAGTGCTTAAACAGGAATGTAATTAATCTCTTTATTTTATCTCATGTATAATATATATGCATGGTGAACCGTAGAATTCACCTTCTTTAATACTGAACAGGACCAACAGGAAGGTTTACTGAAAACCCCTGGGTATGGAGGCAGAAAAGGCTTAGGGAATCAGGGATTAGATGATCTCTAAGGGACCAAATCATTTGGTTCTATTAGAGCTATAATTTGACTCATAGTGATGGGGAAAAAATATTGAATTTGACATTGCAGGAGCTATGGTTGAATCTCAGCTTTGCCATTTTACTGTGTGTGACTTTGGTCGTATCACAATCCTCTTCTATAAAATGAGAAACTTGAACCACGGAGTCTCTAAGGTCCCTTTCTGCTCTATCCCCTAAGAGTCAGAAGACATGAACTTCATGTCCTGGCTTCATTTTATTCCCTGCATTACCTGAAGCACATCACAATCTCTCAGTTTCCAATATCTGTACAGCATATGGCACAGTGTCTGGCACATAATATGCACTTAATAAATGTTTATTTCCTTCTCCTTCCATTCATCAGCATAATGGACATAATCACCTACACCTTGGCTTCCTCTGACAAGGAAAGTGGTTTTTGTTGTTTAGTGACACCCAATTCTTCATGATGTATTTGGGGTTTTCTTGAAAAAGATACTGGAGTGATTTGTCATTTCCTTCTCTAGTTCTTTTTACATATGGGGAAACTGAGGCAAACAGGGTGAAGTAACTTGCTCAAGGTCACACCAGCTGTGTAAGAGTCTAAGGCTAGATTTGAACTCAGGTCTTCCTGACTCCCAGAACTCTATGCCCTGCACTACCTAACTGCCTAAGGAAGCTGATACTAGGACAGAAAAATAACTCAACTGACATCAGACATCATTGGCTGAGCCAGGATATGAATCAAGGTCCCATGACTCTAAATCTGGGGTACTATCCATTACATTGTCCTTCCCACCACACCACTATCTTGCTATCATATTAACACACTTATCCATAGCCATCTGTATGTATGAAAGTCAGTGTGACAAAAGAGATTGAAAAACAGACTTTGAGTCGGTAAGTCCTAGGCTCAAATCTTTAGAGTATGTGTGTTTTAATGGATCAAGTGCTGAAGTTGGAGTCAGGAAGATCTGAAATAAAATCCCACCTCAGACACTTACTGTTTGACCTTAAGTAATTTTCTTTCTCAAAGCCTAAGTTTCCTCATCTGTCGAGTGGGAAGTTTGGACTCAGTCTCCATAGTCCCTTTCAGATCTATGATAGTATTGCCACTGACAGATTATAACTCTGTGACCAAGGATAAGTGACTGAATCTTTAAGTGCCTCCAAAAAAGCCCTTTAAAACATTTGCTTTGATGAAACATATACATACCAAAAATTTTCTGTACAAATGAAATCATGAATCATAAAATATGTCTAACATATTTGTATATTATATATATACACATATACACACAGAGATACACATACATGATGGTGTGTGTTTATGTGTGTATATTTTCCTTAATAGAGAGTCTGTGCATGTCAGCTGACTCTCCCTTGGCTTTATAACTCTTTCTTGGCTCATCTCTTTAAAAATACCTTCCAGAGAAAGATTCTTTGGAGTACTTTAATGTTTGCAGACCTTTCAGATGCCATGTTCTTCCTTTTCTTTCCTGCATGCTTTATAAACAATTTGAGGCAGTTTCATATTGTAGTCTAACAATAGTAGCAATGGGGATGAGATCTGATAATAGGGATTCAATTTATGTCTTCATTCTGTCTGAAAAGGAATACTTTGATCCAATTGAGTTTTTCTCATTCTTTCTGAGAACTCTGACTCTCATTGACCTTTCCCTTGTGTGTGCCATTTTAAGAAGAGTTTAGAGATTCTTCCCCTGTCAGGGTTGGAGGTGGAGATAGATATGAAACAGAACAAAATAAAAGTCAATATTTTTTGGAGGGAAAAGTCTTTTTTTGCTGAAGAGGACATCTACTGCCTTCTCTTCATGTTCTCTTTCCAGGAAACATGAAATTCTTCTAGACTCAGTTCAAGTTCCTTGCTGACAGGAAACAGAACTGTGTAATTAAAAGACCCTTATAATGAGAGTCAGAAAACTGAGTCTGGCACTGTCAGAAGCTAGCTAAGTGACCTTGGGTTAGTCATTTTTGGCCTATTTCTATTCTACAAAATTTAACCTGTAGGATCCCTTCTAGATCTTGCATTATAAAAGGCTAGAATGTAAATGAGAGGGTGACTGAGTTACTTTTGGTCTGCTGAAAATATGAAGCTCTGTCCATGGTAGCCAGCATATTAAACTTTCTGAAAGTTATTTGCCAAATATTTCACTTACAGACATAAATCATAGAATTGCAGGAATTTGGAATATTCAGGAATATTCATCTGGTCTAGAGGTTCTTAATCTTGTTTGTGTCACAGATTCCTTTAAAGTGTATGGACCCCTTCTCAGAATAAACTTTTGCCTACATTCATTATTAGAGATTGCTAAATTTGAGTTAGAGATTAGTAAAAACCAAAACAAAACTGTAATTTTTCCTCATAAAAGTTTTTTCTTCCTTAAATCTATCAGTTTACCTCATGATGGTCCCAATTTAAGAACCCCTGATTTAGTATAATTTCCTCATTTTACAGATCAAGAAACTGCTTTGCTCAAGTTCCTACAACTGGTTAATGGCAGAACCAGGACATTAAAAAAAAAAAAGCAGAACTGGATTGTGAATCACAAAACTAGGTTCAAGTACCACTCATGACATGTCTACTCTTGGGCAAGCAATTTAATTTCTCTTAGCCTCAGTTTCTTACTTTATAAATTAGGAGATTAGACTAGATAATCGCTATGATCCATTGGTAACAAAGAAAATACATCCTGCATATCAGATATTTACATTACAATTCATAACAGTATCAAAATTACAGTTATGAAGTAGCAACAAAAATAATTTTATGGTTGGAGGTCACCAACAACATGAAGAACTGTATTAAAGGGTCACAGTATTAGGAAGGTTGAGAACCACCGCTCTAACCCAAGGGAACTCAGGTATTTTTTCCACTACACAAATTTCAAGTTGACTCCAAACAATGTGCAAAACCACACTTGAAAATGTGAAAAATTCATTCCAACCCGCTCTTTAGGAGGATAGACATCAGGAAAATAAAGAAGGAGGAAGAGGAAGAGAAAGTTTTATAACTAAACACAATTTTGCTTATTCACAAAATTGTCATTCTATGTTTGTTTGTAGATATCACTGAAATGTTATGTGTTATAATTCTATAGACTTTATTGTATTAGCCTCAGTGGTGACAGATCTATGATATAGGACACAATTCCATACTGCTTTTTAAGTAGTCCTCAGGAACTTTGTGCTTTCTGTTTTGCTCTATGGTATGATGAAGAGTACACCAGATTGGGAGTCAGAAGACTAGAGTTCTAATTGTCCTTCTGCCTCTATCACATTTAGGAAGTCAAGTCACTTCCCTTTTATGGGCTCCAGATTTTATCCTTTAGAAAATGAAGATAATGGGCAAGATGATCTCCAATATCCCCTCAACCTGAAATTTTTTTATAATTTTATGATCTCAAGCAATAAGAAGCTTTTCAAAACACCATCATCACTTGTATCCTTCCTCATAGGGTTCAGAATAGTTGAAATTATTCTGTGAAATTGTGTGATCTTTTAATGTAGAAGCTTAGGATTACAAATTGTAAAAGAGACTTCAGGAGTTCAACTGATCTAATCTTCTGTCTCCAAACAAGAGAATTACAGCCCCTTCCATTTCTAAAATCCTATAATTCCATGTCTCTGAAGACCTATACCATCTAAGACAGGGTTGGGGAACCTGTAGCCTCAAGGTCATATGTGGCCTTCTAGATCCTCAGGTTCAGCCTTTTGAATGAGTCCAAGTTTTACAGAACAAATCTTTTTATTAAGGGAATTTGTTCTGTGAAGTTTGGATTCAGTCAAAGGGCAACACTTGAGGATCTAGAGGGCTATGTGTGGCCTTGAGGTTGTATATTCCCCATCCCTGATAAGGTCTAAGGTCTCCTAACTTTTAAAGCTCTGAAGTTTCTGAGATTTCACTCACTTATTACTTAGAAGGAATTGTTGCATAATGTCCTATACATTTTTAATAGAATGAATTTAAGTGATTCATAAACCTTAAAGTACTATGGAAATGTTAAGTACTCTTAATGTATTGTTATTATCATTGCTAAACAAGATTAATGGACATACTTACTGAGGTTTCTTGGTTATAAGGTTTACCTGAGATGTATACATGAGTCTTGAAACTACTTCACTCTAATTATTTTGGGATTTTTGAAGGGAAGAAAAACAACATCACACAGCAAGAGATATTGCACAGCAAGAGTCTTAAGAAACAAAACATTTGGTGGCTTCCCCCAGTTCATCAAAGAAAGCTGCCTTCTCAACAAGCAAGATCATAGCCATAGGGCTAGAAGAGACTTCAGAGGTCACTTAGTCTGGGTCTTCTATTGTATAAATGAGGACACACTCAGAAATGCTAAGACACTTGCCAATAGTCTTAAAGGTGGCAAGTGTCACATGCAAGATTTGAACTCTAAAGCCCATGTGAGTTTTAGTACATGATTCTGCCTCCTCTAGGACTGAGGTTCAGATGGTTTACTGTCAAGCCTTGGCCTGAAAATAATCTGACATCTGTCCTGAAGGACCCTACATCTGCACAGTAGCCAGGTCAAACATATGTAGCCTTTATTTTGGCCAGGTACGAAGGCTCTAGTGGAATTATTTTATCTATTATTGGAAAAAGAGATTTTTCTTTCTTTTCTTCACACGTTAAGTTTGATAAACATTTATTAATCACATACATCATGCAAAGAATTGGAATAGATTCTGAGAGAAATAGGAAGATGAATAAGACAGGGACTCTACCATCATGAAATTCACAATTTAGTAGTAGAGATCATGCCAATAACTGTGACTGTTCCCCATGACTGTGTCTGCAACCCTCTTCTCTTCTCCCTCTATATTATTATGCTTGGAGATCTCATTAGTTCTCTTGGTTTCAATTATCATCATTATGTAGTTAAATCCCAATAATCTCATAATCTATTTATCCAGCCCTAATCAGTCTCCTGACCTTGAAGCTTGTGTTTCCCATAGCTTTTTGGAATCCAGAATCCAATATCCCTAAGATGGTTTGAATTCAGCATATCCAAAACTTAATTATCTTTCCCTGACCTCACACACTCCCTCTTTCTAATTTTCCTATTACTGTGGAAAACATTAACATCCTCCCAATCCTAGCCTTCCAACCTAGGTGTCAGCTTCAACTTCTCACTTTCTCCATTACTCCCCCATATCCAAACTGTTTCCAAGTCCTGTATACTCTATTTTCCTAACATCTTTCATTTATGCCCCCTTCTCTCCTCTGATGCTGCCACCAGATTGGTGTGGATCCTCATCACCTTATGCCATCACCTTGTACTACTACAATAGTATTCTGATATGTCTCCCTGTTTCAAGTCTTTCCCCATTTCCAGTTCATCCTCCAACAGCTGTCAAAGTAATATTCCTAAAGAGCATGTTTCCCCATTTCATCCACCCTTCCATTCAATAAACTCTGATGGTTCTCTGTTACTTCCAGGATCAAATATAAAATCTTCTGTTTGGCTTTTAAAATCCTTATAACATGACCCCATCCTGCCTTTCCAATCTCTTGAAATCTTATTCCTTCCCACATAATCAACAATCCACTGATAGTAGCCTCCTTCTTATTCCTTGAACAAGACAGCTCAATTCCTGACTGTGAGCTTTCTCAGTGACTGTCCCCCATGCTAGGAACACTTTCCCTACACATTCCTGCTTCCTGGCTTCCCTGACTTCCTTCAAATTTCATCTATAATTCCTTCTTACAAAAGGTCTCTGCAAGAAACCTTTTTCTGGTCCCCCTCTGATGCTAGTGCCTTCTTCTCTCTATTGTCCCCCCATTAGAATGTGAAGTGTTTTTCTTTGTATCTTCAGTGCACAGCATAGAGTCTACATGTAGTAGGCACTTCATAAATGCTTGTTAACTTGACTTCCACATTTTACACAATACCATAATATTCTATTATATTCAGACATCACAATTTCTTAACCTGTTCCTCAATTAATGAACGTCTACATTGTGTCCAGTCCTCTGCTCTCAAAAAAGTACCACCGTGAATATTTTTTTTTTGAGGAGGGAGTGCAAGGCAGTTGGGGTTAAGTGACTTGCCCAAGGTCACACAGCTAGTAAGTGTCAAGTGTCTGAGGCCAAATTTGAACTCAGGTCCTCCTGACCCCAGGGCCAGTGCTCTATTCACCGCACCACCCAGCTGCCCCAAATATCTTCATGTATTTGGTACTTTTATCTATGTCTTTGACATGACATCTTAATCACTCTAGCTGCATCTATTTTATATAATATCTATGTGTGTATATGTGTGTGAATATGCACATTGTCTGAATATATGCATGTTGGGAAATATATGTATATGATATACATTTATGTATAATATATGTTTTCTCCTTTGCTATATGATGTTAACTCCATTAGAACAGGGATGATGGCACTTTGTTGTATATCATTAGTGTCTAGCAAAGTTTCTGGCACATAGGAGTACTTTAATAAATTCTTGTTTACTGATTAATTGATTTGACTGTTTTGGTATATATTCCACAGTGAAATCACTGGGTCAAAGTATATCATTTTTTAGAGTAAAATTGCAACTTACTTTCCAGAATGGTTGGACTTGTTCACATCTCCAAAAATAGTGTATTATTGAGTCTGTCTTTGCACAGCTCCTCTGACTTGGTTTATTCCCATGTGTTTTCTTCCTTGCCAGTTTACTAAGTATGAGGTGAAATTTGAGTCATTTTAATTGTATTTTTTCTTACTTTTTAGGGATTTGGTGCTACCTTCGATATGGTATTTAATGGTCTACAATTCTTTTATGAAGTTTTTGTTCATATACTTTGATCATTCATCCATTAGGGAATGGCTTTTGGTCAGATGTATTCATGGGAACTTCCTATATATTTTGGACAACAGATCCTTATACAGAGATATTTGATGCAAATATTTTCCCAATCAATAGCTTCTTAGATTCTTATCCAAGTCACACTGATATTGTTCATGTAAAACTAAAACCTCTTTTAATTTCATATAATTGAAATTATCTAGTCTACATTTTGTAATAACATCTATCTTCTTTGCTTTGTTAAGAACTCTCTCCTTGGTCATACCTATAAATTACACAAAATTGGGTTCTCTTCTGAGTTTTGAAATTTTTTTGACCTTTACTTATTGTCTATATATGGTGAGATGATGGTTCTGCTTCTCAGTTTTCTCAGTAATTTTTGTCAAATAGTTAATTATTTCCAAGTCATTTATGTTCCTGGGTTTATTGAACACTAAGTTATTGAGTTGAATTGTTTGTGATTCATCCTTATTTAGTTTGTTCAATTGATCTACTTTTCTATTTTTAAACTAGCACCAAATAGTTTTGATGATCACTGTGGTACAATTTGAGACTGGAAAGGGTTAGTCATTCTTCATTTCTATTTTTTTTCTTATTATTTCACTTGAGATACTAGATCCTTTGTTCATGAATGTTGGTTTTTTTTTCTAGCTCTATAAAGCTAATTGGCAGTTTTATTAGTATATCACACAATTTACAAATTAATTTAGGAACTATCATCATTTTCATTATGTTGACAAGGCCCAACTATAAGTGATGACCATCCTTCCAATTATCTAAGTAGCTTTTTTTTATTTCTTAAAGAGTGTTTTATAGTTGCCCTTACATGATTCAGGTATGCCTTAATAGGCTGACTCATACATTTTATGCATTTTCTAATTATCTGTCAATTCATCAAATATTTATTAAGCTCCTACTAAGTATAAAGAACTATGTAAGGTAGAAAGACACAATATTTAGATAAGCTATCATACCAGTCCTGACAGAGCTTATATTATTATAGGGAAATAGAATACATATACATCTAATCACAATACAAGATAATAAGCCATAAAGATTTAAATGCTTTGGGGGCAGCTAGGTTGCACAGTGAATAGAGCACCAGCCCTGGAATCAGGAGGACCTGAATTCAATTCCAGCCTCAGACACTTACTAGCCATGTGACCTTGGGTAAGTCACCAAACCCCAATTGTCCTGCCTTTTCCCCTCCAAAAAGCAAAAAAAAAATATTTAAATGCTTTGTGAGGTCAGGGGGTAGCAAAATAATCGTTACTAGTTAGCAGGATCAGGCAAAGATTCATGAAAACAGTAGTATATGAGATGAGTTTTAAAGGATAGATTAGAGAAGGTAACAAGCATTTATTAACTATGTGCCAAACACTGTGCTATGCACTTTACAAATATTTTCTTTGTTGACCTCACAATAACCCCAAGGTAAGTGCTACTATTATCTCCATTATACAGTTGAAGAAAATGAGGCAGACAGAGATTAAGTGACCTTCCCAGGCTCACATAGCTAGTAAATGTATTTGAGATCAGATTTGAACGCAGGTCTTCCTGACTTCATGTCCTATGCCCTATGCACACTACTCCCTAGTTGCCTCAGAATTAAACAAAGAAGGTAAAGGAAGATATCCCAAATACAGGCACCAGCATGAGCAAAACAACAGAGAAAGGAAAGCCTTGGGCATATTTGGGAGAGAATGCACAGTATGGACGGAGTCCTGAGTAGAGGGTAAGAATCTTTATTAGATAAGACTAGAAAGGCAGTGTCATCACAAGTCTATAGGGATACTTACTTTCAAGGCATATATGTATATATATATATATATATATATATATATTACACACACACACACACACACACACACACACACACACACACCACACACACACACACGTCTAATAATTAGGTAAAAGGGAGCCACTGAAAATTTTTGAGCAAAACAATACCTTAGCCATATCATTACATAAGGTAGATAAGTCTAATGGCAGCAGAGGTATACTGGTAGGGCAAAGAGATTGAAAGAGAGAAGAACAGAAAAAGGAAGCTACTGAAAAAATTTAAGCAGATTATATTGAGGTCCTGTATTGGAGTAATGGCAGTGGTTAAAGGAAGGAGGAGATGGATGTGGTAGATAGATAAGTATACTGAGCTGACGCTTGAAATCAAGAGAAGGAAAATTCAAAGATATCTATCTACCTTCTCTATCTCCTCACTGTGAGCTAAAAAAAAGAAGAAAAAAAATGTGCTAATGATGTGTTCCTTTTTTTACGGATGGCCTTCCTGCCTTTTAGTGATCCTTTGGTAAATAAACAACGTCCTGTACATATGCCTGAGAAAATAAATTGGAATCCAAGCAAAAGCCTGGCCACTGATAAGTCTTCCTGAGGTACTGTGATAATTTCCTTTTCATGATGAGAAGAGCAACATAGGTCATTGCTAAGCTAAAGCAGGGAAACCTGTGCCAAACAGAAGAGCAAAAGACCTGAGAAGGAGAACAGGATAATGATTATACCTGACTTTGATTGGCAACCTGTTCTGAATGAAGCAAGAATTGAGTGGTGGTAGCAAAGAGATTAAAAGTCAATATTCCAGGGGTCTGGTCCCAGCTCTTTCCCAAGCTCACTGTGTGACTTTGGACAAGTCATTAATTTCCCGCAGCCTGAACAACCTTATCTGGAAAACAGAGATAAACGGAACAATGCCTAGTTGGTATAGTCTGCTGGGGTCCCTGGATAAAACATGTGTGGTGAGGGCAAATTCTTATGTTCAAACTGCTTTACCAATGTTAATTAATCCTCCCAGCATTCCCCAAACACTGTAATATTATCCATATATTACAGCTGTGGGACCTGAAGCAAAGAGAATAAATGTCTTTTCCAAAGAAATAGAAGAAATCAGCAGCAGAGCAGGGATTAGAAATCCATAGGGTTTGTATTCAAAGGGTTTGAACTCTATCTTGTAAAATATGAGTGTGCCTGAAACATTCTGAAAATGCAGCTTCTGTGACAGTGAATTTTAGAGAAAAAATATGGATCTTATTCATAGTACAGTGCATGTTTAAAAATTAAGCCAATCTATTATTTTGGGAAGTAGAAAGTCTTTCAAGCCCTATAAACAACAAACAGAGCAATTCAAGGATCCATAGATGGTTTTAAAGATCCCTTCACAGGCTGAAGAATATAATTAATTGCCACTGTTAGTCTGAGGCTTTGAGCTTTCTTGGGTTCCCCACTAATCTATTCTCTTGGGCTTGTTGATTTGTCTATCAAATTAAGACGGCTCAGTGGGAGCTTCACAACCTTTTTCTATCATGTTAAACCCTACAATTATGAATTGGGGGGGTGGAGGAAGTGGTTCAGTTTCAACATCACTTCAGTTTTCTGACATGGAAAATAAAAGAAAGGTTAAAAAAAAACTTCCTATATGTTATATGCAGATTAATGAAGTTTATATTTATATAATACTTTATGGCCTGTTTCTAAGACATTTAACATACCATACAACACCAGATTTATACCATTTATTCAGCACGTAACATTTATGGAGTAATAGTCTAAGCAGATTCAACAACAAAGCTAAATCAGACATGGCACCTCTCCTCAAGAAGCTTGTGGTCTTTGGTGTGATACAATATATTTTTGAGTTATTATAATATGAACTAGAACATGATGTCTGCATAAGAAATATTTAAGCCATGTGATGTCTGACACTTAAGGAAGAATCATTTTCTAGTGGAGGGTGAGAGAAGGCTTCATGGTGGAGAAAGCAGCTGAGCTAGGTCTTGAATTATGCGTGCCAAACATGATCAATTTAGTGGAAATAGAATGCATAAGGTTTGGCAACTTCTTGGAAATGTAGATTGTAAGAAACTGAAGAATTGAAGATGATTCCCAGATTGTGAAACCAGGTGACTGTAAGAACTTCTGTTCGTCAATAAAAATAAAGAAGCTTATTAGAAGGGTAGGTTGGGGAGGGAGTTAAGAGACAGGATGATTTCTGTTTTAAATCTATTGAATTTGAGATGCCTAAAGATCATGCAATTTAAAATATCCAGTAAGTAGTTTGTGATGTCAGAAGACAACTTGAGAAATATTAGGGATAGATATATACATCTGGAATCCTTATGAATAGGTTTGATATTTAAACCCACAAAAGCTCATGTGGTCACCAAGAAAAAAGAAATGTATAGAAAGACAAGAGAGCCTAGGATAGGATGGTGTTCTAAGGTACACTCACAATTAGAGAGTAGTATATGAGTGATAATCCAGCAAAGGAGACTGGAATAGTTAAACAAGTAGGAGAACCGAAAACCTAGAAATTAAAGAGTATCCATGAGAAGCTGCCCATTGCTACAGAAAGAGTAAAACAAGAAAAGGTCATCTATAGTAATTTTCAAAATGAATCATTCTATTCATCTGCATCCATATTGTTTTCCAAGTTTCTTACAGATGTGATGGAATCATTCTGAAATTACGGCACTATCTTCAATGCATAAAGTTGTAGCTGACATTTTTATTACTCTGTAAATGAGACAATAACTTTATCATTTTTTCCTACAAATCATCCTCTGTCGACATTGCCCTCATCATCTAACATCGAAACTTCAAGTCATATTTCACCTACTTCTACACAGAGTTGCCTCAGAAACTAAGGCAAACAGGTAAAATGATTTGCCCAGTGTCACACAGCTAGTAAGTGTCTCAGGTCAGCTTTGAACTCAGGCAGATGAACCTTTCTGACCCCAGACCACATATAGCTGATGAAAAGGTTGTTGTTCAGTCATTTCCAACTCTTTGTGATCCCCTTTGGAGTTTTGTTGGCAAAGGTACTGGAGTAGACTTGCATTTTCTTCTCTAGCTCATTTTACAGATGAGGAAAGTGAGATAAACAGGGTTAAGTGACTTGCCCAGGGTCAACTACTTCCTAACTACTAGACCATATGTGGAATTAGCTTCTGCCTTAATGGGAAGTACATGAAAGTTCCAGGTTGACAGAATTTACTTCATTTCAAAGTTTTCATATTGTTACTTCAAACGCTTGCTCAGTTTTTAATCTACTGCCTCACCATAACGTGGGGTTCCTGTGTAGTTTCTGTCTCTTAGTTTTTAATATGACCTTAGCTGTTTTTATCAGGGGGTCTGATGAAGAGTGGGAGGTGCTAAATCCCAGTTAGGTTTGTTCAACCATTAAACAAATCCTTCTGTTATAGCCCATTTAAGCTACCAGCCATCCCTTGTGATTTAAAATGCCCTTGTAATAAAGTCCTCTTGCTTTCAGCAGAGAAATTGTGAGCCTGATTTTTTGCAGAACCTCTTTTGAATCCCAGATTGAATAGAACAACACATACATTTTTGCTTCTGTGCTCCCATTTCTGTTTCCCTTTTTCTCTTCATTTGTTCAAATCATAGGATCACGTTATAATAGGTCTAGAGCTGGAAGACACACATAAGGCCATTGAGTACAACCTTATCAATTTACAGATGAGGAAGCTGAGGCCCAGGGATGTTATAGCTTTGTCCAAGATCACGCAAGTAACAGTCATCAGAGAAAGAAGAAAGGGAAAGGAATAATCATTTATCAAGCTCCTACCATGTACCAGGCACTGTACTAAGCACTTTACAAATATTATCTAATTTGATTGTCACGACAAGTCTGGGAGGTAATAATAAAATCAATAATAACATTTAGATGGTGCCTACTCTGTGCCAGGCACCGAGCTAAGTGCTTTACAAATAATATTTCACTTGATCCTCCCAATAACCCTGGGAGGCAAGCACTATTATGATGTCCATTTTGGGATTGAGGAAACTGAGACAGGCAGAGGTGAAATGATTTGCCCTTGGTCACACAGCTAGCAAGTGTGTGAGGCTGGATTTGAATTCAGATCTTCCTAATTACATAGTGCCGTCTCACTGTACAAAAAATAATAATATAATAATATATGAAAGGAATCTGCTCCACTACCTTACTGCCTCTTAAGCGTGATTTGAACCTAAGTGCTCTACCTTTAAATCCAAGCCACCTTTAGAGTTCCTGCTCATGTTACATATTCTCTACGGAGACTTTCTTGACTGACGAGGAGATCTGACACTCTAGGCAGAGAGTTAAGCCTATACTAGATAATTATTTTTTTCTTGTTCAGTCATGTTTAAACTCTGTGTGGTCCTATTTGAGATTTTGTTGGCAAAGATATTGGAGTGGTTTACCATTTCCTCCTCCTGTCCATTTTATAGATGAGGAAACTGAAGCAAACAGGTGAAGTGATTTACCCAGGGTCACACAGCTACTAAGCGTCTAAGGCCAAATTTGAACTCAGAGGGATGAGCCTTTCTGACTCCAGACCACATATAGCTGATGAAAAGGTTGTTCAATCATTTCCAACTCTTTGTGATTTCATTTTCTTGGCAAAGATACTGGAGTAGGTTTGCATTTTCTTCTCTAGCTCATTTTACAGTTGAGGAAATTTATACAGACAGGGTTAAGTGACTTATCCAGGGTCACACAGCTAGTGTCTGAGGCAGATCTTAACTCATGATGGTATTCTGCAGACCCAGCACTCTATCCACTTTGCTATATAGCTGCCTTACTAGATAATTTAGCAATTACATATAGTTCATTATAATTGTATAGTCTCTGTCTTATCTCCAATTATACTGTGAGTTACTTGAAAGGACAGACCATATATCATTTGTCATATGCATTCCCCTTGGTATCAAGCACAGCACATATAGTGGGTACTCAAATACTTGCTAAATGATTGAGTGACTGGCATTAAATTTGGGTACCATGGATACCATAAGGCTTTCCCTCTAGTGATGCGTATTTGTTAGTATATAAGAGCCAGTGACAAACATCACAAAAGCTCAATAGTAGAAACGTGAATGATTACATGTGTTTCTGGGCTGTTTTTAATGAAGCCAAATACTCTGTGGACCTTCTTTGGAACCACTGCAATAAAATAATATGCTCTGTGAGTACTCTACAGGGAAAACAAGAACTCAGCTAATATATTTTAAATATTTCTTTGATTTCCCTTGTAACTCCAAAATTTCAAATCTCACACCAGGCTATTCATATCACAGTAAATATTACATATCACAGTAAGTATAGAAATAGGAAAGGCAAAAAGTAAGGAAAGACAGAAAAGTAACTCACAGGTTGAACTCCATAAGTATAAATAAGTGGATTTGTCCCTGAAAGAATGTCATAAAGGAATCTTTGGTTTTTGTTTAGCCCTTCTGGATGTCATTAGATTATAAAACTTCAAATTCTCAGAGGTGAATGGGAATTCAGAGGGCACCTAGTCCAACCTATCCCTGTGCAGGAATTCTCTCTACAATATCTTTGACATGTAGTCAACCAACCTGTCATTGGAGAACTCCAATGATGTAGAATTAACAACTTCATATGAAGGATCTTATTCCAATTTTGAACAGTCCTAAATTTTAGAAAGTTTTCCTTTAATCAAGCCAAAATATTATGTTTTACAGTTTCCAATGATTAACCTCTTTGGGTGCAAGCAAAGCAAGTATAATCTTTCATCTACATTTCTATCCTTCAAATACTTGTACACAACTACTATGTCCTTCATAAATATCTTCTCTGTGTTCAATCTCATTCTTTTTTTTTTTTTACTTCTCCTTATGTGACACTGTCTCCAGTTCTTTCTTCTGTCGGCCTCCTCCATACCTGCTCCAATTTATTATTATCCTTCTTAATATTTGGTACTAAGAAATGAACACGATACTTCACAGTGGCATAACCAGAGCCACTTTTGACTAGAAGTTAGAGGTAATAGTGCAGACCTAAACTGCTGAGAAATCTGAGTTCTCATTCTAACTCTTTATTCAAGGTCTATGTTGCAAGACTGGATCCCTTTTATGCTTTAATGAACAAACCAAGTTGGACAGATTCAAGATGGACCTGTCTTGTATAGTAAACAGCATAGAGGCAATGAGGCATGTTGAGTGTAACACAACTTAAGAGATGGAAGATTGCTTTGAGTCTTGCCTATGTTATTTACTAGACAAAACAACTTATCACAATTTCTGTTACACATTTCTAAAATTAGGATAATAATGCTTGACCACCTACCTCATAGGGTTGTTGGGAGAACTGAATATGCTCTATAACCATTATGCCTTACTTTTTCTTTCAAACTTCTTATATACTACTCTTTACATGGAAGAATTTGTCCATATCCACATGCACATATAACTTCATCTTGTTTCATTCCCTCCTCAAAGCATTTTTTTCCTTATTAAGCTTTATCCCAACTTCACAAAGCAAATATTTTCTAGGATGAATTTCATTACATAAAAATTGATTAATTCTCTGAGACAACCCCTGAAATACCTTCCAATTCAAGTGATTCTAGTTTTGATCCCTGGGCTTAAAGTCTTTCTGCTTGGTAGGACCTGCCAAGATTTGTGCTTGGTCTACTGGACCTGCCTCTGGAAGTCAGCCTTCCCTACCAATTTGAGGCATTAGAATAGGATTCAATATCAATGTGAATATTCAATTTACTTGATCCTTCCCTTTATACTAGGAAAAATGCATTTTTCAAAATATGAAGGGAAGTGAAAAAGAGTAAATTTCCCTGCCATCACTCACCTTCCACTCAGTTTGCTGAAGTAATAATAGGTGTCTTATATGGCCCTCAGTAGAATGGGCTGACTGCAGTCTATTTCTACTGTGTATTTGGATTTTAACACAGACTAGTATAGTGATAGCAGTTCTGCTACAACTATATCACTCGTGTTCTGCCTCTGAATGTTTTCCAGACAGGCCATGCCCCCTCAAAAGCTTTAGATTTATATACTTTGATAATATTCAGAATCATGGCTTAATTCTTGGATCCCCTCTAAAACAACCTCTAAGGTTCTCAAATTGTAACTCAAGCTTTCAAATTAAAATGGTTCTTGGAAACTTAATAAAAAAAATTTTAGGAGTAAAAAGAATGAGTTTCATGGGTGGACATTCCTACATAATGAGTATATTCCCCCCAGGGATTCCTTCAATATGGCCTCGCCGATATTATTAACCACTACTCTTCTAGACAGGTTCTCTATTCTTGCAAGATTGGCTGATCCATTGTCCTCAAAACTTGCCATGTGAATTATTTCTGTCTTTATTCGTGTCTTTCACCCACACTTGGAATGTCCTCTCCAAATTTCTACTCATGCTCAAGTCTTAGCCCATGTTACACCTTCTCCAGTAATCCTTCCCTAGTCACCATAACAATGACAAAAAAAGTCAGTATTAATAATGCTTTGGAAACTTTATATCATCGATCCTCACAGCACTGTGAATTAGATACTTCAGATGTTTTTGTCCCCATTTTATAGGCAGACATGCTGAAGCTCAGAGAGAAGGATAAGTAATATTCCATGGTCATATAGATAGCAAGTGGTAGAGAGAGAAAGTTTCATCCTTTAGATAATAGGAAAGCCTAGAGAAAAGCTGATAGATAATATAGGGAACCATTTGACTTTATTGAGTCAAATTTAGGAAAATTATTTTGGCAGTTTTGTGGAAGATGGATTATACTGAACAGAGGTTTGAAACTAAGACACCAAATAAGAAGCTTTTGAAACAGTCCAACTAAAAAGTGATGAGGGCCTAAACTGGGGTGGTAGCTTTAAAAATTAAGAAATGTGGACATATCATGAGATATTATAGAAATAGAAACAATACATTTGGCAACTGTTTGGATATACAATATGAGATAGCGAGGACTTGAGAATGCCCCCATGGTTGTGTACCTCAATGACTAGGACATTGGTGACCTTGAAAACAATGTAGAAATTCAGAAGAGAAATGGTTCTTCTACTTGGCAAGGCCAGCCCACTATATGTACACTTGACATTACCCCTACTGTCTTCAGTAGATTTCCCCTACCATCATTCCCCCTTCTCTCTCTAATCTTTAATCTTTCTTTATCAATTTACTACTTCCCTGCTGTTTACACACGTCCAAGTTTTTTTTTCCTATAATTTAAAAAAAAATTCTTGTCACTAGACCCCACTATTTTTAAATATTTACCTTGCTATATGCCTCCACCTTTTCTCACCCAGCCATCTTGACTCCTGCCCTCAAGGAGCTTACATTCCATACAACACACAAATATATTATAATATATGTGGGGTAGGAAAGAGTACTAAGAAATCTAATAGATAGAGGATCAGGAAAAGCTTTCTTTAAAAGTCATCATATGAAGAAAACTAGAGATTCTAAGTAATAGAGGTGAGGGGTGAGCATGCTCCAAATGTGAAGAATTGCCTGTAGAAAAGTATGCTACTTTTTAATCCCCATACCATTTGGAGGCTGAAACAGAGTGCTTATTAATATCATGTCATTTCTCTCTATGCAGTGAGAGGAATTGAGAATTTTAAGTGTTGAATAAGATTTAAAAATTGTCAGTTGTAGGATGCATTTCTTTAGATAGGTTTGAATCACCTCCTTCCCTTCCAGGCACAAGCAGACCTCTTCGTCTGTTGTAACTCTGATTTGGACGTCTGAGTGCATAGTGTAATGATGCAGTTTTTAGCATCGCTAGATGTGAAGTGTCACATTTGCATCTGTGAACCTTTTTCAAGGGAGTGTTTATTTTTAGAAGATGGATATAAAATTTCAAATCTTGATATTTTTCCAAGACTGTTTCATTTCCCATTCAAATTGCCCTGATTAAAAAAACAACTATATTATATTTTTGTCCACTATATAATGATCAAAGGAAATTTTGAGAAAAGATTAAATCAACACCATACATATGAGAGTTAAAACAAAGCAACAGTATTCAAAATATTTCCAGAGATAAACTATTTGGACTCATTTAGATGAAAATGTTTCTAATCCCTAAGAGACCTCATAAAAGTGTCTACATTCCCTAGACCACTGTCCAAATTAGCATTCTTGTGCAGAATCCTAGCTAAGAAGACAATATGTGGATAATTCATGAAGACCACCATGTTTTTGGTAACAAAGAACCGAAAATAGTAAATGCCTATTTACTGGAGAATGGCTAAACAAATTGTAGTCTATGAGTATAATTGAATATTACTGTGCTCTAAGAAATCATGAATATAATAAATACAGAGAAACATAGAAAGACTTATATGAATTGATGCAAAGTGAAATAAGCAAGGGCCAGGAAGACAATATACACAATGATTATGACAATGCAAAGGGAAAGAACAACAAAAATATCAGAAGTGAATGTTTCAAAATTACAAGAACAAGCTTGCCCACAAAGAATAGATAGGGGAAAATATCTTCCTCTTCCCTCTTTTGGAAGAAGGAAGTCCATGGGTAAGGGATATTGCATATAATGTCAGATTTTTTTTTTACTGTGCTAATTTTTTTTTCTCTTCCTCTCTTTTCATTGAAAAAAAAATCTTTGCTATAAAGAATTGTTCTTTGGGAGGGAAAGAGTCTTACAAGGAAAAATTTAAGATAATATGAAAATAATAAATGTCAATAAGATAACTTTTTAAAACAAGAAATTCTCATACTTTACTATGTCTCACCTACCATCAGAGTTAAACTTACAAAGTTGTTGTGAGTTTGCACACACACACACTCTCTGTCTCTCACACACACATTATCATTATTATTATTAAACTCAAGGATAACCAGCTGTTGCTAGAAATGTGGTATGGGGTATATATGTCCTAAAGAAAAGAGAACAAAATGATAAAGGAGAAAGAAGGAAAGGACACAAATAGAACTTCGTGAAAGTGACGTCTGATAGATCTTTGGGCAATGCTAAAACTGGAAGGATTTAGAGATCCTTGTTAATGACATGAATTGGTTTAGGGATGATTAGATATTGACTCAATCAGTCTCACTTTCAGCTATAATGACCAAACCAGGATTCTATAGGAGTAATAATGAAGTATGCTACTCATCTACTGACAGATGGACTCAATATGCAAAATAAGACATAACTTTGTTTTCTAGCAAGGCCAACATGGGAAATGGTGTTGTTTAAATGTGCATATTTTTATAAGAATTTTTGGTTTTGTTTGTTTTTCAGTAAGAATGTGGGAAATGGGGGGGAAGGGAAGGAAGAAGCTTAGGAATAAGATAAAGAGAACAGGAGGTGAGAAAGGAAAGGAGAGGAAAGAGGAGTAGGGAGGGAACAGAATGGGGAGAAGGAAGGGAAGGAGAGGGAGAAAAATCATCAAAGCATTTTTAAAGAAACGCACAAAAGAGAATAGGAGGACAGAAAGAATCACAAAACACAGGATAACTTTGAAAGTCACATGGAATTTATTTTTAAAAACAAGCTATCCTTAATAGAAATTTGAAATTTCATATGTAATCCTTTTTATTCTCTGTTATGTATATGAAAATGCTCATTCATTGTCATATATATTTAAGTTAAAAACAAAATAATAATAAAATTATTTTAAAAAATTTTTTTGCCATGTCAGAAATGAATGAATGAAATTAAGATGTTGGTCTTACATAATCTTTATGGTCCATTTAAGATTTAAATCCTAGTAGGTCCTAAAATATTTTATCTCTGATCTACATAAAATTTTACCTGTTAAATATTTGACTTTTTTATTTTTCTATCTCTACTTAGACCAAGAGTTCTTAACCATTGGGGTGTGTGTGTGTGTGTGTGTGTGTGTGTGTGTGTGTGTGTGTGTGTGTGTGTGTGTGTGTGTGTATGCACGCGCGTGTGCATAAGAGAGAGAGAGAGAGAGAGAGAGAGAGAGAGAGAGAGAGAGAGAGAGATGGACCCCTTTTAAAGAATGGTAAAGATCTTCTCAGACCTCTCTCTCAAAATAATATTTTTCAATCAGGAAACAAAATATACAGAATTACAATGGAAATCAGTTATAATGAAATAGTTATCCAAAAATTAAGTTCTTAGGTCCAAGGTAAAGGACCCCTGACCTATAATAATCAGAGCCACAAGTAAGAATTCTAGTGCACAGTTTAAGCACCACAGAACATTCCCATGAGCATGCAAAGATTCTCTCTAATCCACTTTAGACAAGAACAGTTGAGCCAGAGAGAGAGAGAGGAGACCTTAGCTTGCAGGATGCAGTATTTCATGGTGGGAATGGGAAGACATCAGGATATTAACCAGTGGGATGGAAGCAGCGACCCCAACATAATACTGCCTCTTTTTCCCTGGCAGAGAACCCAGAACATCATTAGGTCTCTTGTGAGGAGGGAAGAAGGCAGAATTGAGCCAGAAAGGAGATTATCTGACTTGCAAGAACTGGGAGAGTGGAAGGTGAGGAGGAGGCATATCATCTGATAGTTTCCTATTTTAACTAATAATTCATAATAATAAAATGCTAATCTAATTTTTCTCTACATCAAAAAAGTGCAGTGTTGTCAGTCCCCTACAAATTTTGGCACCTCAAACAAAGCCTTGTGTTCCCCTACTTTAGTTAAAACTCTGAAAAGAAGAATTGTTTAAAAAAACATAACTCATATTTAAAGGTCAACTTTATCTCTAAATACTTGCATACCATGTATCTCATATTTATTTTCATACCACTGTGCAATATGGAATACAGGTACCGTAGTCATGTTGGAGAAACGGTATTCCACATGGTATTGTGGAAATAGAGCTGGATTTGGAATCAGGAGACTTGCTGGGGGAGTGGGGGAGGTGGTGTTGAATCATACTTCAGGTGCAGATTAACTCTGTGACTCTTAAGTTAATCAGTAAACTCAGAACCTGTTTCTTCACCAGCAAAATGGTGATAATAATACTTGTACCTAACTTTCTTACTAGGTTTTTGTGAGGAAGGCATTTTGCTAACCTTAAAGTGGTATAGAAATATGTATTGTGATTATTCAGGAATTCACATCTAGTTTGTGGTGTTAACCAAGAGAAAATAATTCTGATTTCTAGATCAGTTCTCTGCCCGGGACTCAATACCAAAAGTAACAGGGTTGCCATTTTTCTTCTAGTCTAAGACAATGGGGTGAGCCCTTTTCGCCTATGAATATTGACTCTCATTTCTGAGTCCTGTAAAATATCTAAGAACACAATTTACCAGTATAAAAGACTTGCTTTTTATCTCAATTTTCCATCTAACCTTTTGCCTGTCTGCTTTGAAAGGCCCTGAGAAAAGTGCTTGGGTTAAACTAGGTCATCATTTGTATTATCCTCCATGTCACCATTTATCCAGCTCTGATGTTCCATGAAGTGAAGGCTTCTGCTTATTAATCTTTCAGCAAAGAGAAGCCTGATTTTTTTTCGGTGAGAAGATAAAATATTAGAAATAATTAACTTAAATGACAGTGTGCTTCACCTATGAGGAGTTTAACCTTGTAGATGTTTCTTTTGCTCCTAACGGTTATTTCTTATATAACTTCAGGGACAGATGAGAACAACTGGAAAAATTTAGAGTTAAACTGAGTAAAATGACCTGTCTGGAACTAAGTAGCAACTCAAAAGCCTAAAGGTCATAAAGGAAAAAGAAAAAGAGTCATAGTACAATGGGAAAAATAATTCTGGGCTTGAAGTCAGAAAATTCATGTCTAAATCCTGGCTCTGCTATTTACCACCTGTGTGATCTTGGGCAAATTAGGCCTCTCTGGACCCAAGTTCTTCATTGGGTCCAATGAAGGGGGCAGATTAAATGCCTTCTAAAATCACTTTCAATTCTAAATCTATGATCACAGCATCATATGATAATCCAACTCATCCCATTGGAGATTGCCCCACCTTTTACTTCCATAATTCATCAGTTACAAGGTCATCCTGTGATTCTTGTTCCAAGAACACAAAATTTGAGGCCACCACTACAGTTTTGCTCATGTATATGTGCAGAGTGGGGGTGGATATACTCCCTAGTTAAAATATGATGCAGCTGAAGTATCATTGATGATACTGCCTTAGTGTAGACATGGATCATATAGAATGTATTGGGACACAAGACTATCCTCTCCAGGAATGTAGTATTGAAGGTGAAATATAGGGATTAAGAGAGATATTGCCACACCAGTTTTTCCACTAGACCCCAATTCTCTGAGTACACAGCTCTGTATGCACTAAAAATGCCATAAAAATGACAAAACTGCACTTTGCATCATAAATATGTCATTTGGGCTAAGCAAATAAATGAGAAATGTTTTTACCTTTTCAAATAAACATAGAACTAATAGTGCAAAGTAATTCTCAATGAAAAACATTCCGTGACACCCTTACATTTCTTAAGAGTTTCGTCAGTTTGGGCAGTGTTATTCTACATAGCCATTACATCATATTGAGATGATTGAAGCAATTTTAAGACATTTTCCCAGATCAGGGTCAAGTGAGCAGAACTACCAAACATAAAATTTGCCTTTTTTTTTTTTGCTTAGCTCCACATTTTAGCATTTTTGTTTGTCTTTGCTTCTTACATAGAAAGAAGCTAGGGATTATTTTAATAGTAATGGTATGCAGAACTTGAATACCTACACCACATTACTGTCAATATGGAAAATATTATTTCAATGGATGAAAAATGCTGACTAAACCTATACTGTGCAAACAAACTGTGCTGAAAGCTGGACTGTATTACCTACTGTGAAACTTAACATTCATTTTGCTTGTTTGGGATTTTTGTGACAGGTTCCAGGGATCCAAACAGCTTTCTCTACACTCCCGTCTGCCTTATGCCAGTTGGCAGCATATGCTGAGGAGAACTTTTCCCACCCCCTTGCAGTGACTCAGGGGTACACTAGAATTGCATTGGATTACAATATATTTCTCCCATTTGTCCTTTTTATAATTTTTTTTGGTCTCTGTATTTAAAGTTCAGTAAATTCTAGCTTCATTGTCCAATGAATAGGCAGACTATGTCACTCACAGGATCATGATACATGAGCTGAAAAGGACTTGAAGGTCAATTTTATCCGACCTGCCCGTTTTATAGATAAGAAAACTGAGGGCTAGAGAGGTCCAGTGACTTGCCCAAAGTCAAAAGAATAGTAAATGGCAGAAAGAGACTCTAAGCTCATCTCTCTGTATCTGTAGTGAGAACCATTTCCTACTGGCTGTCTCCAGTCACTACTTTCTGTGGACATATTATCCAACATCATTAGAGATTACAACAACCCTCCCGTACAGCCCAAAGCAGAGGGGGAATGCATCATAAAATCATAATTCTATTGTCCTAAGATGCCATTTTAAATGAAACCCTTTAATTTTATATATGTGGAAACTGAGGTTCAGAAAGGCTGAGATTTATCCAAGATTACTAACATCGTAAATCCAAATCCTCTGACTCCAGAGCCAGAGCTTCTTATACTGTGTTTCCATTTCTCCATGAAACATTTTCCATTTCTTCATCTCTAGTGTTGGAAGATGTTTTCATTAGGACAGTACTCCATTGAATCAACCAAAAGTAGTACATCTACATGTGCTATGCCTGCTCTTTTATCAGACAGTTGTTTTGACTCAACTTACTTTTCAGAGATAGAGGGATCCTATCTCACCCATGATAAGTAGGACTTCCATCTCATTTTACTCTTGACCAGTGGTTCTCAACTTTCCTAATGCTGCAACCCTTTAATACAGTTCCTCATGTTGTGGTGACCCCCAACCATAAAATTATTTTCATTACTGCTTCATAACTAATTTTGCTACTGTTATGAATCATAATGTAAATATCTGATATGCAGGATGTATTTTCATTGTTACAAATTGAACATAACCCACAGGTTGAGAACCACTTCTCTTGACCATAGTGCTGTCACTAATTGAAATGGAAAGTTGCAGTTCTGGAAGAGTCTGGAGAACATTTCTCATCTTATATGAGTCTTTTCCATGTGCTTTATGATCAAGGCAAAGGGGATTGCTCTTTTCTCTAAAGGCATTCTGCACCTGCTGGCCTCCATGCCTTTGGTAATGCTGTTACTTGTGCTTGGGATGCCCTGATACCACCTCTCCACCTCTTTGGACTATTTAATTTTCACCCATTCTTTGATAATTCACCCCAAATGCCATTGTCCTCCAGACAACTTTCTCAGGTTTCCATATTGGGAATGATTTCTTTCTCTTACATTTCACATAGTTCTTTATTTTGTGTAACATAATGTGATTTTCATGTAAAAATTGTATATTTCAACACCCAAGGGATCTCTAATCTCATAAGTGTGTATATGACCTCCACTGGTACAGATCACTATACACCTGTGCCTTCTGGTCCTACATGATTTGTGGTCATCATGGTGGAAGCCTTCCTTTAGGAATTTTAGCATATCATGAGAATCAATATAGCACTTGGGGAGTTCATCCATCATTCCTTGTTTTTGTTAAATCAATCATCTAATTGACAAACATTTGCTAATCACCAAATTTGTGTGATTACACATTCTATGGATTATATACATCCCTTATGTCACTTCCTGATGTAGTCTTCTTGTGACTACTGTGTATCTTTCTGTTGAATCTTGGATCACCCACAAAGTTGACCCTTTAGAGATTGTCATGATTCATAGACATACAGTATTATTAGGAAAATTGCAGTGTTAAAAAAAAAAAAGATGGGTTTTGGTGAAAGAGAAACTTGGGGCTGTTGAAAGCTCTATACATTTTCCCATATGCAATATCTGCTTTCTTTTTCCTATCCAATTCTGGTCCCAGCTCATTGTTGATAAATAATGCCTATGAACCCACAGGATGCACATAGCTCACAATACTCTTGAATGCTCCCAACCAGATTAAAAGGGAATTGAGAAACATTTACCAAAATTAACCAAAATACATTAAATATGAGTAATATCGTATTTAAAAAATAAGTCAATGTGTAGTCCATGGGAATCTTTATTTACAGACTAGTGACCCCTTTTCCTATTTGAATTTGATATCACTGCTATAGACATGATATGTACTAAGGGACTAAGGCAGTGGAACCTCTTCCATTTTCATGTCATAGTCTCAATCAATAGGCATTTTTCATCCATTTGATTTTTACCAGAGTGTACTATTAGGCTAGTCTAGTTTGGGCTGTTATTGAAGAGACCCTAAAGTATCTTGAGATTTGGTGTATTAAGCACAATGATGTGCACAAGCCAGAGTTAAGAGGTTGCAACTCAAAGTATGGTGTCCTCAATGGAAGCAGGGAAGCTTAGGGTATGGGTAGGTGGGGAAGAACAAAAAAAGTTCTGTTTTGGGCATTGGAGTTTGAGATGACCATGAGAAATTCAGTTCAAAATGACTTATAGGCAGTTTGGGATATAGAACTAGAACTCAGGAGAGAGAGCCTAAGGCTGGGTATATCGACCTTAGTGCCATCCTCATAGCAATTGTAGTTAGCACCATCCCAACTTTGCTGTCTATCTGTAAGGCAGCATTAATATGACCTAAATTTGGAGTGTTTTGGATTCAAAGATATTCATCATTAATACACTGGAGATACTCCCTAATAGAGCTCCTTTGAATTGCATTTTCCTTTGAAATTGTACCCATTAAAGGCTTGCGCTTCTTATACTTGCCTAACAACTTCATCAGAAATCAAGATAGTGAATGGAGGTTCTGAAAATACTGTTAACCCCACAATGTTTACATACTGTGAAATGAATTTTTTTAAGACTTTGCACTTATCAGTAAGATATTCATACTCAGAAATGACCATATTTCCAGCAAATCTCAACATGAACGAAAAGAAATTGGTATTTTTCTGGATGATCATGAGGCAAATATGATTCTCAAAAGAACATGCATTATAATGCCATCTCTCTGCCTAACATACTTTCTGTTTCTTGTCCAAGATATTCCATCTACCACCTCCCTATCTTTGTACAGTCTGATCCACCACTCCCCCTCCCCCCATGACAGGAATGTTGTCTCTAATCACCTCAACTTTTTGGAATTCTTTTTTCAAGACTCAGACTAAGTGAGTGCTCTTCTATAAGGGTTTTTCTGACTACAACTATATCTGCCCAAGTTATTGGTGCTCCCTCATCAATTATCTTGCGTTGTGTATGTGTCTGTGTGTGTAACAGAAATATCTACATATTATTTGTATATAGACACATACACATACGTACATATACATATTTATATATCTGCACATATATTGTATTACCTTATGGATGAGAGCATTACTGATTGTAGAGTTTAGAGCCCGTACTTGAAAGAAGAGAGTGATAAAACATTTATAGAATACCTACTATATGCCAGGTGTTGTACTAAGTTCTTTTTGTAGATATTTTCTCATTTGATCTTCACAATAACCTGGAGAGATAGTGCTATTATTATCTCTATTTTATAGTTGAAGATACAGAGGCAAACAGAGATTAAGTGACTTGTCACATATCTTGTGTCTGAGGTAAGATTCGAACTCAGGTCTTCTTGATTCCAGTCCAGTGTTCTATCCACTATTAAGTAGCCCTTTAAGTGAGGTGCATGTGAGTTCAAGTCCTACCTCAGAAACATACTGGCTGTGTAACAGTGACCTAGACAACTTTCTTAGGCTATAAGTTGGAGATGGTCATAACCTACATGAATAAAAGTTTTCAAACCTGGAAGTTCCCCATATCATTGAAACCAGAGGTCCAATCATTTACCCTTTTTTTTCCCCCTAAGTACATATTGTTTTCTCCCAAGTACAATGTAAAATCCTTGAGGACAAGAATCATCTTCGTATCTCTAGCTTCTAAAACACTGAAAGACAGAATTATTTAATAAATGCTTATTGAACCACTGCTAGGTCTATATTCCTCCCAAAATAAAAAATATATATATATCAAAAAATCAAAATATCAAAACAGGGAAAAGGACCCATTTGTTAAAAAAAAAACATTTATAATAGCTCTCTTTGTGGTGGCTAAGAATTAGAAATTGAAGGGATGCCTACCAATTCAGGAATGGCTAAAACAAGCTGTGGTATATAATTGTGATGGAATATTATTGTACTATAAGAAAAGATTAGCAGAATGATTTCAGAAAAAACCTGGAAAGACTTAAATGCACTGATGCAAAATGAAGTGAATAGAACCAGGAGAATGTTGTATACGATAACGGCAATATTGTGGATGATTTAGCTATTCTCAGCAATACAACTATCTAAAACAATCCCAAAAGACTAATGATGAAGCGTACTATCCACCTCTAGAGAAAGAACTGATATTATTTGAATACAGCTGAAGCATGCTATTTTTCACCTTCTTTCCTTCATTCTTTTTCTTTTATTTGAGTTTGCTTGTACAAAAGAACTAATATGGAAATCTTTTACATGATAGCACACGTATATGGTTGTTTACTGTCTCGAGGAAAGGGCAGTAGAGGGAGGAAGGGAGAGATTTGGAATCCACAACTTTTTTTTTTAATGTTAAAAAAGTTGTTTAAACCTGTAACTGGGTGGGGGGGGGTGAATAAAATGTATAAAAATGCTTATTGAATTGAATTGAGATCAGTTAAACTCAATAAATATTAAACAGAGTTATCAAATGTGTTCCAAATAAACTGCAGGGAAAATATGGACTGGGTCCTTTCAAACAATTTTGGGGTGTTCAATATTCAGGTCTTCACTGAGGAGAAGTTTCCTCAATATGGGTCATCATTGTGAACACCAGAAGTCACCTTTTTCCCTGACTTAGGAAAGAGTCCCTCATCAATTGTTCTGAAAAAACAATGCCTCTTTTAGGGATTGATCTTCTTGCCACAGATTCCTCTTCATTTAAAGAGGCTAAGAACTATAAAACTGACCATTTCTAGGCTATTTCCACCAAACTGACCAATTAATCACTTAGCTAGAGGCTTGATTGTCCAATCAGAATGAAGCTCCCAGCAACAATACGGGTTCACTAACTGAGGCAACTCAGCAGCTATAAAGTCCCCTATACTTTGCTTCAAGCCAAAGGTGGCAGGATAGAGAAACGAGTTCTTATTAAAAGCTTCACCTATTTCTAAATCAAGGTGGTGATGAACAACAATAACTGAAGTCCCAGGCCAACAAGTCAGTTTTCTCTCCCTTTGTGCTGCCCCAATTAACTTTAGGTCCTCCCACTCATTTGCGGTACCCATAAAGAAACTCCCCCTACTTGAGCTTCATCTAAGCCTGGTATTGGTAAGGGACTCCCAAGAACTTTTCCACCATATTTATGTCTGATTAGGAATGCCCCCTCCTACACTGGGTCACTGATTACCTGTCCGCAACAAAGTCACCACAATCTTAAATTTGAGAGTGTTTCCTGTCCAACACGTCTCCATCGTCCTCAAGAAGGGATGACTTTCTTACATGTGGGGACAAATCTCTTTCTGTTTATATGCATTACTGGAATGCTTGTATATGCTCCATTTGCCTATTTGTCATCATTGTTTCTTTCCTGAGTACCAATTTTCTAGAAATCCTGAACCCAGGTGTTTGCTTTAACTGGAGCTATGAGACCAAATAAAGCATATTATTATCCCAACCTTACATTTGAGGAAACTGAGGCAAACAGAGGTTAAGTAACTTGCCCAAGATCACACAGCTAGTTAAATATCTGAGGCTAGATTTGAAATTCTCTCTTCCTGACTCAGACTAAATGTTGTAATCAATTCTGCCGAATTTACATTCTGTCTTTTAAGGAAAGACTCTCTAAGAGGAGGAAGGACACGGGAAAATCTAGACCATGTCAAAACAAAAGGTATCAATAAAAATTTATTAAAACATTTTAAAAAGAATGCCTCAAGTTATATTTTGCTTCCAAAGCCCTGAAAAGAGCAAGGGCTGGGGGTGAGGAGGTAGGAAAGGAGACTTGTAATTGATGTGCTACCCTTATGTATACCATTTCAAAAAAAAGTTCTACATGGTAAAAATATTCTTTTCTTCAAAAACCAGCTTCTATATCAGGTTTTTCCTCTCATCGTTTTGCCTGGAATAGAATGGATTTCTAATTTATGGCTCTGACTACACAAAGTCATTCACTTAAGGCATTGTGATTAAAATCTTTTAGTGGAACTTTTGCATGGCAGCAACAAAAATATATTTCAAAAGCTAGAAAAAGTTTCTGTGTGAGTAACTACATCTCTTCATACTCTGAGTAAGCCTTAGGACCCTAAGGAATATCCTAACACTGCTATTATGGGAATTTTTAATTTCCTTTTAATCTGTAACCTGATTTAGTTTACCTATGGTTTGACAAAGTTTGTTTCCTTAATGGAATGCATGAGAAAATTACTCTGCTTAACTAAGTTTATTCAACTTTTATGACATTGAAGGAAGATGGGATTATTTATCTACTTTTTAACTTTTATGGCCTAAGAGGAATATACAAGATTGCGATATGTAAATGAATTATTTCTCTGCCATGCTGGTGTAATTTTGCCTATAAGAAGCCTTGTCAGAATCCTCATAATTGTTCGGGTTTTCTCTGAGGCATGAGCATAATGATAAAACTTTGTTAGAGCATAATAATAAAACTCAGTTTTTTACCTCCACAATTTCTGTGTTGTGGCAAGTATATATTTGGCAGCAGTTACCCACTACACAAACTCAGAAAGGAGATATTTCTCCCATAATGTAGCTTAATTTAAAACATTTGATTACAGACAGGCATGTTTCTGTAGGATTTTAAAGTTTACAAAGGGTTTTCCTCACAGTAACCCTGTGAGGTGAAGAGCACCAGTATTATTAATCTCATTTCACATATGAGGTAAATGAGAATCAAAGACTGATCTCAATGCTGAACAACTCAAAAGTGTCAAATTAGGGATTTAAATTCCAGTGTCTGACTCTAGGGCCAATGCTAGAACTAGGCAAATCATTTCATCTTTCCGATCTATAACAATATGTATAATGCAATTCTCTCAGGGTTCTTTTGAGCATCAAATGGGATTATGGGATCATGAAATCATGGCTCTAGAGCCTGAAGGAACGTCATAGATGATCTCGTCCAACTTTGTCATTTTACAGATAGGGAAACTAAGCCCCAGAGAGTTTTAAGGCTTCTATAAAAGTTGTAGGGGTTGTTGTTTGTCCTTCATTTTTTGAAGAGGGCCAATAATATTACAATGTTTGAGTAAAATAGTGGATAGGGGGTGATGTCTTGACTGGTACATGAATTGGATTTAAGTGAGACAGTTTCAAAAGCTGTCAGCCTCAGCCTCGTTCTCTCTTCCAGAGTCATTGAAGTCCAGTGTCAGGACAAAAGCCAGGATGACTGGTGATGGCTTGGAATGAAGTAGAGGACCGTGACATCTTTCGTATCTGACCAAACTCTAAGTGCCCCAAAATGCCTGCTTCAGCAGCTCTCATGTCAGTTGGAACAAATCATTTTCATCCATTCATTCCACCAGGAGAAGTCTTCACATGTTTGGAGTAGACATCCCCCAACTCACTGACTGCTTTGAGGCCTGTTGGTTATACTCAACCTGATTAGCCATCTGCTGAGACAGCTTTATTGAAGCGTGGCTTTTTTATACATGCTACAGCTACTTAGAGTCACAGGTGAGGGTGAGGTGAGATGTGGACACTGCAGGTAGATGAGCAGATCTGGGAAAGGCTTAGCAAGCCCTCACACTGATATGGATACAAAGGTGCCCTAAAGGTTGAGTTGCCCTTCCCCTGTTTTATCTTCTAAAGGCACCCCAAAATACAGAGGTCCCCTAAGGGTTGAGTTGCTCATTCCCTGGTGCCCTAAAGTCTCCCCTTATCTTAAAATACTACAAAACTTCCTCTTATCCTGGACCATAAAATTCCTTGTTTCCCCCCATCGTGGGTTATAAAAATTCCCTAGTCTCCCTTATCTTGTGTCATTCATCATCCTTATCCTGTGTCCTTATCTTGCAAGACTTATCTTGTCCCTAAATCTCCAACCCTCTTTAGAAACCCTAAAATTGCATCATCATCCTACAGACTGTGTAGCTTTCTGCGTATATAAGTCTGGTCCTTTTCCTATATCGTTGCCCTTTGTCTAGCTCCTTGCTGAATCTCAGGCCCATATGCTTTTGTGTCAATAAAGCTCCCTTTGGCTAAAGAGAAGTATGACTGAATTCTTTCAAATCTGAACTAGCTCTCCTAACTCTGACCTCAACAACACCAGAGGTGCTAGTCCTTCCTGAACACTCCGTGTGAAATTTGTATTCATGTTCCAGATTATGTACACAAAGTATTTTGCTAATCTCAACTAGATAAATGCCAAATAACAGTATTATCATGACTATATAGTGCTTTCTTTCACTTATTGGTACCCATAAATGCCATATTTATAGAATCATCATTATTGTGTTTGAAGAGTTTCCCCAGTGATGTTTCCTTTAATAAGACCTTTTCCTTCTGTAGCATGGTTTAATTCTGGAGGAGGTGTCTGAGTGCCTAGCCTATTGTGTGTTAACCTGCCTCTTTCCCTCAGGTTTCTCTGGTACCTGAGGGGGATGGTATTCCCTCTACACTGTCATGGCTCCAGCCCTTGATGCTATTCCTTCATTTTTAGGGTCCAGTGACTAGCCTGTTTCCATTTAACCACTGACATTGGAATAGTTTTCACAAAGGAATATTCATTTCAAAGATACAGAAATTTCCCCCTCGACCTTAACCCACCAAATCTGTGCTCAATATTTGCTTAAGTCACAAAATTGTGCCTCATTAATTAGACAAAGCTACACAGCTTATGTAATAGTGATGAGAATTTGAAGATCTTCCCTGCTTTGAAGATCTTCCCTGTACCCTAATAGGCTGAATGTAATGACATGGAGCCTGTGATGGGAGGAGTTTGCTGAAGGGTAGAGTAGAATCCACAGGAAGTTGGGAGTCAGAGCAGTTAGAGAGGATGGAGGAGAGGATGAATCCAGGCAGATAGCTAGCTAGGCTTGCAAGTGTTGGTTTGTGGGAAGGCTGAAGGATTGCATGGCTCTCTGTGCTGTTATGGCTTATTAATTTATTTGTTATTATGATTGATTTGACTTTCAGGTTTGGAGATTCAGTTTTCTGATATCTGAATAAATGTTTTGTTTCTGTCTTCTACATGGCAAGTCTGTTATATTTTGTGATTGAGCACTATGCTGGCATATTTACAATCCCCATTGGTGCTATGAATACTGCATTGGAGCTAAAGTTCAATAGATAGAATACTTAGACCTGGGATCAGCAAAATCTGAGTTCAAATCTCACTTCAGACATACTAGCTATGTGACCATGGAGAAGTCACTTAACTTCCATCTGCCTCAGTTCTCCTACCTGTAAAATGAATATAATAATAGCACCTACCTCCAAGGGCTATTGTGAAGATCAAATGAGCTAATATTTATAAAATGCCTAGTACATAGTAAGCACCTAATACATGCTTGTTTCTCTCCTTTCTCTATTTTTTTTCGCTTTAAAATAACTTAGGAGGAGGCTTAGCCACTAATCAGCTTTCCTTTTAAGAGCCTCAAGTTCTGCTTCAATAGTGAGTGAGTTGGTCTTCCCTGGAATTCTATGATTCTATTAATCAATAAATATTTAACTAGCCTCCATTGATGTACCAGGTACTTTTGTATGTGCTGAGTATACAAAAGACAAAAACAAAAATGTAATCCCTGCCCTCAAGGAGCCTACATTCTAATGATAAAATTATAAATTTTTAGATATAAATAAGACACATACCAAACAGATTCAGGGTATTTTAGAAGTTTAGGTACTTGGAGCTGGGGGATCAGAAAAGGTCTCATTCAGAATACTGTGGGAAACTGATTCCAATAGAAGAGAAAGTGCATTTGAGACATGGGGGACAGTCAATAAGACATAATAGACGTGATAGATGATGTGCCTTGTGCAATGAAAAGCAAGAAGGCTTGTTTTGCTATATAATAGAATAATAGAGTGGAGAGGCCTAAAAGATAAAAAAGGTTGGAGGGAGTCATGTTGTGATGAGACCTAAATGTCAAAAAGTGTCGTTATCATTTGCTACAAGGTGTAACAGGAAACTATTGGAAGCTATTGAGTGGAGGCTAAGGAGTGGGGGGCAGGGGGGAGGGGGGCGAGGAGGGAGGTGACCTGGCCATCCCAGTGTTTAGCAAAATCACTCTGGCAACTGGGTGGATCACAGACTGGAGTGTGGAAAAGACTGAAGCAGAGGGACAGATTAGGAGGTATTTCAGTAGTCTGAGTGAAAGGGGATGAGGATCTGAACTAAGGAAGTGACTGTGTGAATAGAGAGAAGGGAATATATGCAGGAGATGTTATGGAGTTAAAAACACAACTTGGCAACTAACTGCTTATGTGGGGTGAGTGAGTGTGAGCAATAGAAGATGTTGGGGAGCTAGGAGACCATAATTTCACAGAGATGATGATTTCCTTGTCTCATAAAGGATGACACAACTCATAAGTCATGTTAAAAACCATTATTTTTCATCCTTCCTTTTCAAAAAGGACTGATGACATCAGGAGGGTGATGTCTTGACTTTTTTGAATTTGATTTAAGTGAGGCAGAGCTATGCCAAGTCATCAGCTTCACTCACTCCTCCAGTCATCATCTAAAGATTTTTGACATAGAAGCAATATATGTAAATTATACGACTAAATAAAATGACGTGATCTAGGAACTATTGGCCAAACATCCTGTGGAAAGTTCACAAACATTCTACTCCACTGCTAGATTCAATTATTCATTATTGAATCAGTGGGAAGCTAATTTGATGCTTTGTTCCAGATAGGCCTAAAGGCGCATTCTAATCATGAATTGATGTATATTTAAGCTTCCAGCCATATGTGTGTGTTAGGAAAAATCTGTGTTTGAGAATTTGGAATCCTTTCTTTGGCACATGATTGGGATGAAAAAATGCACTCTTTGATTTTTAGAACGCAGATGGACTTTTTAAAATGACATTTAACAAAGCGGACCAGAAGAAAATTGTTTTTCTTTGTTTTATTTTAATGATTCTTTTGCTAAGGTATGGTTTTTAATGGTCATTATGCTGAAAGATATAAGGAGCTTGCCCTCAAAAATTTGATTGACAGTGGCAAATCATTGAATTTCAAAGTAAAGAGACCTGTCTGCAAGCTCCAACTCTGATATTTCCCAAGTATGTAACTATTAGTAAGTCACTTGACTCTCTGAGTCTTAACAATAATAATGAGAGATAATATGTGTATAGTGCTTTACAAATATTATCTCATTTTGTCCTCATCATAATCCAAGGAAGTCGATGCTCTTATTGTGCCCATTTGACAGATGAAGGAGGTGAAGTGGACAGAAATTAAATGATTTGCCCAGGTTTATATAGCTCAGGTCAAATTTGAACTCAGGCCTTTTTAACTTCCAGTTTTGCTCTCTGTAAAATGTAGATAATAAAGCTTGTAATAGCTCTCAGAAAAATGTAACATGTAAAGTGCCTATGGAAATTTGAATTATTATTATTATTGATTAAGGGGTTATCAACATCTAGCTACTATTGACCATAAGAACCCACATTTTAGGGACTTATACTACCTATGTGATCCTGGATAAGCGACTTTACCTCTTGGGTCTCCAGGCAACTCCATAAGACTAGAAATTGTAATGAAGATGCCAATCTGCATTGGCAAAGAAGGTTCTTCACACGGATCTTTGTATGCCTTTGAAAGCACTGACCCAGTTAGCCACTCCTCCTCCACCACCACCCCACCCTTAAGTAATGGTACTTTTAGCCAGAAATTATAAAAGTATAAATTCCTATTTATAGTCACAGATTAGTATTTAAAACTGCGCTGATTCTAGTTATAAACAATCTATAACCAAAATATCTTTTTGGAACTTTGCCTTAAATGTCTGAATCTCATCATAGATCTGCAAAGTACTCTAGAGAACCTTTAGTCTAATTTCACTTTATAGGGAAAAAAACTGAGGCCCAGAGAAGGGAAACAATTTGCCAAAGTTGAATAGCAACATCATGGCACAGTGGGTACTAAAAACCAGGTCTCTTGCCTCCTAGTCCATTACATTTTTCACTAAGGAACATTTCTAGATATATGTGACTACATGTGTGTATATAAAATTTCCTCCTGGTGAATGAGTCATGTAAAGAAGCATGAAGTTCCCTTTATTCTGAGACTCATGGGGAGTAATTTTGAAAGTTCAGTTGGGTCACTGTGATTCCAATTTATCTGTAAATAAAGAAAAATCCAGAGACACGTGGGCAGGTTTTCAAAGGTACTTCTCTCTGCAACTTTGTCCCCACATTTCTTCTCCTCCTGCCTCTCTGTGTCACCTCTGTATGGGGCAATATATGAGTACTAGGCTTGGAGTTAGAAAATCTGAGTTTGATTCTTGGTTTGACCACTTCCTCCTTTTAATTGAAACCCTGAAATCACAGGATATTACGCCTAGAAAATTCCCAAGAACATAGAATGTCAGACCTTGAAGCAATCTTAGAACCTAGACTGTTATGCACCATAACACAACAATTTAGAGTGAGGAAGTGATGAGTCTATTTTAAACTCTAGGGATAATTTGGAAGTGTGTAATTATCTGTGTTAAGATTTGGCCTAATTGAATAATCTTTGCTTTTCTTTAATAATTAACTTTGCAGACAATCCAGAAAGGACCTTAGAACCTAGAAGGTTTCATACACAACATGGAATAGTAGACCTGGAAAGGACTTTAGTGTTCACTTAGTTTAACCTGCTCACACCATTGTATGAAATACAGTATCTTCCTAAGACCTGGAATCTCCTGTAAAATTCAACTTACTTCTTTACTTTACTTTCCCCTGAAAAATCTGGGTTTAAGAAATTGATATGGAAGAAAGATGACTGTAACGAAATACATCCCTGAATGCCTCACCTTTGACAGTTTTTAGGAGTGTGGGTAAATTCTGACTAAGGATACAGACCACATTTGCTGTTGTTCAGTCATTTCAGTCATGTCTGACTCTTCATGAGCCCATTTGGAGTTTTCTTAGCAAAGACACTGGAGTGGTGTGCCATTTCCTTCTCCAGCTCATTTTACAGATGAGAAAACTGAGGTGAACAGGGATAAGTGACTTGCTCAGGATGACACAGCTAGTAAGGGTCAGAGGGTAGATTCGAACTCAGACCACATATAGCTGATAATAAGTACTGACAGTATAGCTGACCATGATCATCTCACTCATCCATCCCACAGTTACCACCCTAGTTCAAGTACTCATCACCTTTCACCTGGACTATTGCAATAACCCTCCTAATTAGGCTCCCTACATCAACTCTCTCTTAACTACAATTCATCCTCTCCATAGCCTCAAAGTGATATGCCTAAGGCACAGGTCTGACATGTAACTCCCTTGCTTAATAAACCCAAGTAGCTCCCTATTGCTTTTAGGATCAAATATAAGTTCCTCTATTTGGCACTTAAAGTCCTTTACAATTTGGCTCTAATACTCTTTTCTCTACTGATACATTACTTCCCTTCACACACTCTGTGATCTAACCAAATTAACCTTCTTGCTGTTTTTCACATTAAAAGTTCCTATTGCTATACCTTTGCATAGCATGGCACTGTTGCCTGAATATACTTTAATTCACCACAATTACTTATAATACATAGTCTCCTTCAAAACTCAGTTCATATACCATCTCTTACATGAGGTCTCTTGATTATCCTATTAGTGCCTTCCTCCCCTAATAATTACCTTTTATTCATTTTGGTATTATGGCATCATTCCACTTCATCCAATGGCTTTTAAGGATGTCCAAATTGATAACTAATCAGTTGGACTAACCAACTAATTCAAAAAAGATAATCCCATTTGTTCATCCTAAATTCGTAACTTTGATTAATTTACTCAGTGAAGGTGTTCTCACCTGGTATATGTATCAAGCCTAAGTGGAATGGAGTGATAGATTCAATGGACCCTCCTTATCCTTTCCTGAATGTATGCATGTTTTCTTAGATGATAAGTTCCTTGAAGGCAGGAACAGTTTCCTTTTTGTCTTTGCATCTCCAACGCCTAGCATAGAGCCTCCCACATAGTAGGTGATTACTAAATGTCTTTTTTGATTGCTTGATGATCAATAAACTCTTCTTTGCATTGACTGTGGTCTGATGTAGCAAGGGATGCTACAAGTCTCCCAGTTTGAAGATGAGGACACTTGGAGAAGTTAAGTGGCTTGGTCAGTTAAAAAGAGGAAGTGGTCAAATCAAGAATCAAACTCAAATTTTCTAACTCCAAACCTAGTACTCACATACTGCCCCATACACAGGTGACACAGAGAGGCAGGAGGAGAAGGGATGTAGGGACAAAGTTGCAGAAAGAAGTACCTTTGAAAACCTGTCCACATGTCTCTGGATCTTTGCTTGGGGCAGAGAGGAGGGAAGACAGTTACCAGCCTCTGAGCTACCTGCTTATGAGCTACATTATAGGGGTTTTTGTCTTTTTGAACTTCACCTATTTTGCAGGCACTTTTCCAGAGAAATTTAAAGATGCTATGCCTTCTGCAAACATAGTTACTAAAGTCCTTTCAGTGAGAGAGCACATCCTTTCGTTTCAAGTTTCACAGATTAAATGGAAGACAGATGATAGAAAGAAAACTGTGACTTCTCACTATGACTTTCCTCATTATCTATTCAAAGCCCACTTTATATTTATTTGTAGACATGAGTAGTGTCAAACTGTTTCCATGGCATTTAGAAAGATGCAAAAGTCTAAATATGCTGTCATTGTATCCCCACATGACGCATCCTGACTGAGTCCATTACCCTCATATTCAACTTGAATCCTAGCTTTCTCTGCTTTTCCATGTAGGGCAACAAATTGTTGTGTTAAATGTAGCCATTGCTAGTGTTGAGCCCTTTAAGACAAATGTCTCTATTTATAAAAGGTTTTTTGTGAGCCCTGAGCTAGGACACCCTTTTTCTTTGTGATATTGGGGTCACCTGTGCTTTTCTGTTTCATTTCCTGGGAGAAAATGCCGACATTTCATAATATGTTTCTATCAACCTTTTGGAGTGAGCTGCAGGAACCACTTCCAAAGCAGGGCACTGAACAGGAGGCAGACACTCAAGTATAAAAGCTGCTTTGTAATAATAGAATTGGCATTGCTATAACTTCTGTTCAGCTATCTTCCTAGGCAACTGAAGAGAACTAAAATCTATCTCGATACATAACATAACACTGGGAATAATAAGGGTTTATGCTTCCAAAGCACTTTATGCATTGTACAAGCATTACATTTCTGTTTCACAGATAGGGAAATTGAGAGCAAAGAGAGAAAATGACTTGCCCATGATTGCCCAGAAAATATCAGTCATGACTCAAATCCATGTCTTCTGATGGCAAACCCAGTGTTCTTTCCCTTTTGCCACTGTCATAATCAGTGAAGATGGCCCAGATTCTTCACCTCTGATACCATATCTCATTCTACCATTTGAAGGAAAAAGTGAATGGACCAGATAATTCCTGAATTAAAAGCTTCAATTGGGATATTTTAAAGTGCTCCTCTAATATTCACAGATTTTTTTCAGGAAGGAGGAGTAGGGGATTTGTCCAATTGAAAATGAACCATATGAGCTTTGCATTACTCTGATTGTTAGAGAAGGGGGCTTTTTTTGTTTTGTTTTGTTTTTTACATTCAAGAGAGAAAAGGAGAAAAAAGAGACATGGGTCAACTATAGTCTCCACTGTCCTTTCTAAAGGGAGGCCATCTATGACCACTTTGACTCATCTTCTGGGCTTCTGCCACATTTCCACAGCAGGTCCAGATCAGATTTGCCAGAAGAACAGATTGGGATAATGGCTTTGTACATGGGCACAAATGCCAGCTCATCACCCACATGGCCAAAGCACCATCTGGGACAGATGAAATCTTACCACTGTGACCACACTCTTCTGGAGCCTAGTTACAGACAATGTACAATGCACAATGTCCAAGATGGCTAAAAACCAACCTAGATGCTGCAATTGTCCTTGAACCTTCCTGGGGCACAGAAGGGAGGCAAAGTCTACTTTTGACAAATATTCGGCAGAGGTTACTTGCTACGTGAGGTTGACTAATCCATTACTGTAGAAATTATTTCAAAGTGTTCTGGAACACGCTTACCAATATTTCTTATTCACCAGAGCATGAGGCAATAAATCCTTACTTGCTTCATCGGCCTGTAATAGGTGGCTCACATCAAGTTCAGTCAGTTTGATTACTGAACATCAAATCATTAGGTAAACATGAATAAGGCTGTAAGCACTATTGCCAACTTCCTACACAGGCGACTTCCTAAATGGTTTCCCAGTAGGAGGACTCTGAGAAACACGCAGTTGGAGCTTCCCAAACTCTTCTTTTAGGCAAATAACACTGTCTATTAAATCACAGCATGCAACATCTAAGCAGTGTAAAACCTCAACAGTTGGCTTACTTCAAGGATGTCAAAGCACATCCATATTTTATCTTAGTGAAAATCAGTATATTTTAGATTTAGAAGGACTTTAGAATTATAAGTTGGAAGGAACTTGCGAACTTGAGACCAACATACCCATTTTACAACAATAACAAAAAAAAAATGAAATTAAGACTCTGACGTAGAAAGCAAAGTACTTTCCCAAGATCACACAGCTAGTAAGTAACAGAGCCAAAAGTGGTACTAAGGTCTCCAGACTCCATATCCTTTTCTCTTTTCTCTATATTACACCATAATTTAGTCAGGGCATTGACAAAGTGGACAAAGAGGGCTCTAGTACCACAAAGATAATCATAGTGAGAAATAATCATTTTCCTTCTGTCATCTACTACACCAAACTTCTTGACTTACGTTTCAAATGATGGCTAGGACTTAAACAGCGAAAATTTAATGGTGATACTGTAGGCTTGGACAATCTTAGAATTCACAGATTCACAGAATCTTGGACCTACAAAGGACCTCCAAGGCCATCTAATTTAACTTGTAACTAATCGAAAATGTCTTTTATTATGCATCCAACAAGTAGTCTTCTAGGATCTACTGAAAAATTTGCAGTGAAGAGAACTCACTACCTCCCAAAACAACCAATTCCACTTTCAGGTAGCTCTAATCATAAGATAGTATTACCTTCTATCCAGTTTCATTTTGCTTCTTTGCAACTCCACCTAATGCCTCTATCTATTCCTATCCTCTGGGAAAAAAAAGGGGGCAAATCTAATCCTTCTTCCAGATTTACAAAATGGACAAAAAGAACTTTGCATTTTAAAAGAAAGTCATGATGAGAAGTAACCATTTTCTTGTTGTCATTACAGTACTTCAAATACTTGAAGAGAGCTCTCATGTCCCCAGCCCTTCCTTACTCTGCACCTGCCAGCTCCCACCCCCATTAAGTCTCCTCTTTTTCAGACCAAACATCCCTAGGTCCCTTCAGTCATTACTCATTTAGAATGTTCTCCAATCCTCTCACCATATCAGCTTCTTCCAGATAAGCTATAGCTATATCAATGTCCAACCTCAAATATGATGACAGAACTGAGTACAATACTCTGCATATGGTGTGACCAGGGCCAGATATTGATAGAAAAATTATATATTCTGACCAGATGTTTAAGAGAATATTACAGAAAAAACAAAATACCAAGGGCACCGAGTCTGCATTATCACACTTTCTTGAGATGTATTTTGTAAGACCGGGCCACATATGTGAAACCACTAGTCATTAAGGTCCTTTTAAATACTACTTTTGGTTTGTTTGTTTTTAATTCAGTAATTAAATATAAAAACATAACACTTAAATATTCTTGTCTCAAGCAGTGAACAGTAGAGAGGTAATGTAGTATTAGTGGATAAAATATTCATTTACGGTAAGGAAAATAGTAAAACCATTTATTAAGCTCCTATTATGTGCCAGGGAGTGTGCTAAGCACTTTACAAATATTATCTCATTTGATCCTCACAACAACCCTAAAACATAGATACTAGTATTATCTCTATTTTACATTTAAGGAAATTCGGGCAGGGTGGCTTGGCAAGAATCACAGGGCTAATAACAGGATTAGAACTCATGTCTTCCTGCTTCTAGACCTGTACCCATTGTATTACCAGTGCTTCCCTTGGCCTGAGTTTGAGTACTGGTACTTCACCATATTGTCTTATCTCTTTTGGATATGCTTTACATTATCAATGTTAGTGCAAAAATAACAATATTAAAATAAAAATGATAATAGATGACATGTACATAGTGTTTTACAAATATCTCTTTTTATCCTCACAACAATCCTGGAAGGGAGATATTATTATTATTGTCTCTATTTTACAGATAGATAGAGGTTAAGTAGCTTGCGCAGGGTCACATACCAATAAGTGTCTGAAGCAAGATTAAAACTCATTACTTCCTGTAAAGCCAAGCAAGAGCAGCTTTCCAGAAGAATGCTGCTGTGAATAGCTTTTCAAGGTTCTGATTACACAGTATAGAGAACACTATTTATTCAATAACAAATCAGGGCAAAACATTCACAGAAAGTCAAGATACAGCAGTCACAATGTTACAACTTACCACAGAAAATCAAAATATAGCATTCACAACAGCTTATCACTAAAATGGCCACATAATTTTTAACATGGTGGTCACAAAGTTTTGAACAAAGAACAATCATTTAGTAACTCAATCATTCAATCATCTCAATCATTCCATCGTCCTTAAGGGGGTTAGCCTCCTTAAGGGACACAAAGTATAATAGTCAATGTTCTCTACCCATGGGGCACACCAAGTTACAAATCAGTTGCTATTCAGTCATCATTCACTATTCAATCATCAGAAAATACACAAGCCCTGCACCCCTAGGTCACTAGTAAATTACAATTTCTCAGTCAGTACACAGTATCCAAGTAAAGTCTTCTTTCAGCTTGACTTAGGGTGGTCTCTCAGATTCCCTGCATCCCCTTCAAGGTCTCAGGTCCTACCTTGATGCACCAAACTGTCACCCGGGTTCAAAGGCAGACAGCTCCCAGGTCTTTGTCCAGCTCTCCATGCACTTCCTGTTCCACACTGAAGCTCACAGTGTCCAGTCCACCTTAAATCCTTTACAGTCTTTGTTCCTGGGAAGTTAACGCTTAATAAAGCCACACAGGTTTCTACAAAGTATCAGCATCACAGTCATACTTCCTCAGTCTGCAGCAGTTCCAGCTGGCCCTCAGACTCAGCTGCTCCTCAGCAGAAGCTCCAGCTGGTTTCCAGAATCAAAATCACTTCCCCCAGGTTCCCAAAATCAAAATCGTTCTCTCTGGCCTGGGGGACCTTTCCTCTTCAGCCTCTGCAGATGGCAGCAGCTTCTGCCTCTACAAAGCTTGCTCCAAGAAGATCTGTCTGACCCAGCAGGGGCTTATCCTTATATACACATACCACATTAGATCCTTTCTGCTTCAACCATTTCCTGTTTCAACTCCTTCCTGTTACATCAGCAACAGGAGTTCACATCTACTGTTTCTTTAACAGTGACTTGATTAATTACTAAGTGCTAAGTACCCGTTAGCTTTGCCAATACAAAGAGATCAAATTACATTACTATTTCACTTCCTGATTCTAGACCCAGCTGAGTTACTAAGCTAGCCTCAGCCTCAATACTCAAGATATGGTGTGAGTAGGGTAGAGTAGTATATAGGCCTATCACTTTTCTAGTCCTAAACATTATCCTCTTAATGGAACCTAAGATCACATTTGCCTTCTTGACCCCCATATCACTGTGTTAACAGATATTGATCTTTCAGTCTACCAAAGCCCCCAAATCTTTTTCAGATAAACTGTTTTCTAGCCACATCCCCATCTTATACTTTGGAGATTGATTTTTTTGGACCCAAGTGTAAGATTTTATATTTATTTCTAATAAGTTCTTTTTAGCTTTGACTTATTATTCTACCCTATCAAAATCTTTTTGAATCTTGACTCTATTATTCAGCATCTTGGCTAACAACTTCATGCTTTGTGTCAATTGCAAATTGATATGACCTTCCCCCAATCCTTTATCCAGGCCATTGACAAAATTCTCAAACAGTGCAGGGACGAGTAGAAATCTCTGTCATGCTCCACTTGGGACATTCTCACTGTTTGACATGGAGCCATTAATGAAATCACATTGGGGTCCAGCCATTTAACATGTTCTGAAATCATTTAACTCTCCTAACAGCTAGTCCATATCTCTCCATCTTTTCAACAAGAAAAGATGAAATCACTTTACTAAATGATTTGCCAAACTCTTGGTAAATTATAGGTACAGAATCCTCTTTCTCTAAGAGTCCAATAACCTTATAAAAAAGTAAGGTTGGTCTGACATAACCTGTTCCCTTTAAATTTGTACTTTAAAAAATGTTTAACAAGTATTTACTTTCTTTCTCTCCTACTTCCTGTGGGGGTAGAAGGTGGTGAAGAAAAAAAGTTAAAGTCTTTAGCAAATTTAACTAGTCAAGTCAAAAAAAATGCCCATATTGATCATGACATGCCCTGCTCTTGACAAAGCTATGACATCTCTTTGTGATTACCATTTACTATTCTACATGTCTACCTACTGTACTTCTAAGAGTATGCTCTAAAATTTTGCCAAGAATTGAACTCAAGCTCACTGGCATATATTTTCAAAGCCTCTAGTTTCTTCCCAACTTTGAAAATTAGGACCATATTTTGCTGTTAGTTCAGTTATTCAGTCATGTCCAATTCTTCATTACCCCACTGACCCTAGCATGCCAGGCCCTTCTACCACTATCTTCCACAAAGTCTGTTCAAGCTCACGTTTGTTGATTCCATAACACTATCCATCTCATCCTCTGCCATCCCCTTTTTCCTTTTGTCTTCAACCTTCCCCAGCATCAGGGTCTTTTTCAATGAGTCCTGTGTTCTCATTATGTAGTCAAAGTATTTAAGATTCAGTATCTGACTTTCCAGTGAACAGTCTGAATTAATGCCCTTGAGTATTGACTGATTTGATCTTTTTGCTATCCAATAGACTTTTAAAAGTCTTCTCCAGCACAATAATTAGAGGGTGTCAAAATCGGCAGCACTCAGTTTTCCTAGAGTTTGAATTTAACAGCCATACATTGCTCTGGAAAAAAATATAGTTTTGACTATATGGACCTTTGTGGGCAAGGTGATGTCTCTGCTTTTTAGTATGTTGTCCAGATTTTCAATAGCTTTCCTTTTAAGGAGCAAGTATCTTTTAATTTTGTGGCTCTAGTCACCATCTGCAATTATCTTTGAACCCAAAAATATAAAATCTGATACTGCTTCCATTTCTTCTCCCTCTATTTACCAGAAGTGATGGGACCAGTGGCCAAGATCTTAGGTTTTGGGATGTTAAGCTTCAAGCCAGCTTTTCCACTCTTCTCTTTCATCCTCATCAAGAGGCTTCTTAATACTTCTTCACTTTCTTCCATCAGAATGTTGTTATCTGCATATCTGAGGAAGATATTTACCATTCTAAAATTAAATGATCTCATTTTATTCTCATAACATCCCTGGGAGGTAGATGCAATTATTATCTCCATTTTACACATAGGGAAAATGAGCCAGACAGAGAGGTTAAGTGACTTACGATCATGTAATACTTCCCCAAACCTCCATGGGTTTTGAAACATCATTGATAATGATTTCCCAACATATCTGCCAGTTCTTTCAGTACCTAAGCTTATGGTTATTCTTGGTCAAACTCATCAAAAGCGATTAAGAGTTCTCTTTTATTTCCTTATTTTGGGGGCAGCATCAACTCTTTCTATGAACTTTTGTTGTTGTTGTTGTTGTTCATCTTTTGCCCTCCAAAGATCATTTTCCCTGACATAGAAAAAAAATGAAATAAAAAATGATCAGATTTACCTCCTATCCATCATCTGTTATCACCATCCTGAGTCCCTTCAGTGACAGTCCTACATCTTTCTTCTTCCTCTTCACCAATATGGCTAAAAATTAATTTTTTACTCAGCTTGTTCTTCCTTCCCAGCCTCATCTTATTCTGAATGTTATCCTTCCTTACATTATTATTATATTTTGCTTTTGTATTTGTTCTTTGTTACTTATTCTTACTTCCATTTTCTGTATGTGCCTGTTTGAAATTTGGTGAGTTGCCAGCGCATCCACATCAATCTTTTTTGGACAACTCTGCCCTTTAATCTTTATTTGAATGATTTTTCTTCATATATTCAACATTTCATTCTTAAGAACTTTCTACTCTTCTATGTTAACCCTGTGGTGTTTTGGTCCATGAGTCTAGAGAAGCAGTGTTATGAAGAAGACAGAATGCTGAAGCTAAAGACAGAAGAACTTGGGTTCAAAGCCCTCTTCTGACATTTCATAGTCATGTGGCCCTAGAAAAGTCAGTTAACTTCTTTGAACCTCAGTTTACTTGTCTGCAAAATAGGGATAGTGTTACCTGAATGTTCTACCTGGTATGTTTGTTATGATTATCAAGTGGGATTGTGTTTGAAAAATGCTTTGCAAAACTAAAAGTGCTATATAATCTATTTTTTATTAATATACTACTTACCCTTTCAACAAACCTTTAGAAACCTACTTTCCTAAAGTTTAGGTTCAATATCAGACTGGGTCTCATCTCTTTCTTATTACAGATTTTAAGATGAAGTATTCATTCTCCAACTTCCTTCAACCAAGCTTCTGTCATTTCTACACCATCAACCAAATTCTTCTTGTTAATAAGAATCAGATCAATAATAGCAGTTCTCATTGCTTCCTCTGACTTTTGAAGGACAAAATTATTATTAAGACACATTAAGAAATTATTAAATTGTGAGAGTTTGTAATCACCAATTGAGACAATGTAGAGAGATGCAGTTTTTGATAGTCTGAAATTCATTTGAAAACTGTTTGTTAATATCCTTTGACCATTTATCCACTGGGGAATTGGTATTGATCTTATATATCTCTGTCAGTTCCCTATAGCTTCTGGATGTCAGACTTTCATCAGAGATATATGATGCAAAATTTTTTGTCAGATTTGCAAGATGATGAGTTAATTAATTTTTCCTCATCTTTCAAGAGAAGTCATTTAACCCAGTCCCTTAACCAGTGCAAGAAAACCCTCAATAATTCCCTGGAGAGATTATATTTTCTCTGATTTCTTCCCAGTTAATGAATAAGGAAAAAGGTCCAATATAAGATATAGTCCAATTCTAGGGAGTACTACCCCTGTTGTCTTTCCTCTGAGGCATCAGTTTTATGGGGGAATCAAAGTCTACCCATGACTACTTTTGGTGACAGGATGGGCATGCTGGTATCTTAGTACTCCATGGTGCAAAGATATGGTTAACACGCTCTGTTTATTAAATCATATTGAATCCCATGATAGACATCACTTTCCATGCTAGAATTTCTAGGATTATGAAAATTGCCATGTGAAGTTGCCAGAAGAGATACATCTCAAGCACCATCATCTCCATTCCTTCTCCCATCTTCCTGAGATTGAGAGCTAATGTAGTGATCTCTGGCTGAGATTTTGATAGGACAAAATTTCAATAGAAGGAACACTCCATGTGCCTGCAATGGAAGTAGACAACTGCTCAGTATCATATTTTTACCCACCTTTAATGTAGCAGGTGTTTAATAGCCCATAACAGTATTACGCAACAATTTGGGATGTAGAAGCGAAGAATCCAATTTAAACTCCAGAGATAATTTGGAAACAAAAAACTAATTACCTGAGTTAGGATTTGGCCAAATGGAACAACCTGGTTATCATCTGATAATAAGCCTTAGAGGTGATCTGGTAAGTGGAGGAAACAGGTATTTCTCTCTTAATGAACTAATCATCTTGCAGATAATGCAATTATCATCCTGAGATTGATTTTAGAATACAGAATTGTTTTCCCTTTTCCTGATCACAAGTTTCTGTGTTCTACCACCAATTTTTGTGATTACTTAGCCTAATGGCCCTTTTGTGACGTTTTAATTCCCAGCTATTTTATCACTCCTTCAGTATTCTCCTTTTTTTAGTGAAAGACGCCCTCCCCCCCCCAAAAAAAAACTTCAAGGTGATTTCTTTCTATCAGCAGTGCTTCTTTAAATGGGAATTCTTTAGTTAGAAAAGCAGTGTATTTATAATGGAGAGAGGGCTGGATTTGAAGACAGAAAACCTGGATTTGAATCCTACCTCTTCTCTTTCCTACTTGTGTGATCTTAGGCAGAATGCTTGGCCTCATACATAAAATGAAGGGGTTGGGTTAGATGGCCTTTACGCTCCCTTTCATCTCTAAATCTGTGATCCTGTGTCTACACAGTGACCAAAGAAGATCTAATATTGAAGTGATCCACATCAGCAATATCTTTATCTCTCTAATAATCTATCCCATATCCCAAATCTGGAAATGTTATCATGTTGCCAGATGTGTCTTACACTCTGAGAGCAAATGTCCTGACATTTGTGAAAACTGCTTTACATATTTCAAAGGTTCATATAGTACCATCCAGCACCATACCTATACCTAGCATGGTAACGCCATCCTATATTTACCAGCATACAGCATAAGGGAGTACTCAAAAGGTTGTTTGAATGAATGAATGAATTTTGCTGCTGGAAAGGCCTTTAGAATTCATGTAACTGAAAGAAATTTATAAAAGTATTGATGGCCCAGTTTCTGGGTCATTGTTAGACAGGCACTTACATTGTGACTGCAGAGTTGAGTGTCTGGGAGGGAACTAGATATAGAGTTACAAGTATACAAGTTAACCCAATTAGTAACAGAGAATTAGGGTTTGGGGTAATCTGACTACCTGGGTTATTAGACACAGCAGAGTGGTATGGCAGACATAGTGTTAGGCCCAGAACTAGGAAGACCTGCATTCAATCCACTCTCAGACACTTACCAGCTCTGTGACCTTAGGCAAGTCATTTAACCTCTGTCTGCATCAGTTTCCTCAACTGTAAAGTGGTGATAATAATAGTACCCAGAGTTGTTACAAAGATCAAATAAAGCGATATTTGTAAAACCCTTAGCACAGTGCCTAGCATACGATAGATGCTTAATAAATGCTTATATCTTCTTTCCGTTTGTTTCTGTGTTTTTGCTCTTCAGTATGGTAAGTGCATTCTGGGAAAAAATGAGTTGACACTACGTGGCAAGTTACTTGAGGGCTTGTATATGAAGTACATCAAGTGCCTAGACCAGAGGTTCTCAACCTGTGGGTCGTGACCCTTTGGGGGTCAAATGATGCTTTCACAGGGGTCACAGGGGTCGCCTAAGACCATCGGAAAACACATATTTCCAATGGTCTTAGGAACTGAGACACCGTGCTCTTCTATCTGTCTCCAGGCAGGTCCACCCACATACAGACACACCAACATAGGAGTATTAAAGGGTCCCGGCATCAGGCAGGTTGAGAACCACTGGCCTAGACAATGATAACTTTGTCACAAAGTCAGTAGTAACTCTATCTTTATAATACCTTTATTTTTATCTCTTGGTCTCTTAGACAGGACTATGTCAGAGGGCATAGAACCCTGGCGTCAGGGGTCACAGTACACTAGAAAAAAGTCTAATCTGGGTTGGAAAAATATCAAATTTGAAATTCCTGACTAATTAGAGTTATGACAGTTGGACCTGGCTGCCAAGACAATAGTTCAGTGCTATACTCAGAACTGGGGAGAAACTTCAGGGATTGTCTTGTCTAAACTTCCTATTCCTACTGGTTCCCAGCACAATATTCTGAATGCAATTAATGTTTGCTGAATTTTATTGTATTCTGCAATAAGAACAAAATACATTTTGCTCTGAAGAAAAATCAAATAGACTGTTTCCCCACTGGCTGATCTACTTAAACATCAATAGCTGTAAAATTCCATATCAATGAAGCATTTCAGGCCATATTTTGAAAGGATTGTCTTCTGTCCCTTCATGAGCAAGTTTTCTATAAATCAATGTAGAACCTGGAAGTACCTTTTGTTAAATGCGGGCACCCCAGAAAAACTACCCAAGTACTTCTTGGGTCTAGAGCTATTCAAAATCACAGTTATATTATGAGCCACTCTGGTTGTATTTACTTTTACTAGTCAGTCAGATTAGTTCAAAACAAAAACATTTTATGAAATAAGATAATACCAAAAAAAGTAATAGAACATACCATCCATAAACCTGGAACACATTTTCTTACAGTTATACGTGTGCTATCAATGATAGGGAGTATATATTGTGGGATGAGGGAGGTCCCCCTACCCAGGGGACACTTACTCCCGGGATATACATTTAGAGGGGAATAAATTTAAAAAAAAAGAACAGTGGTGAATTTACGAATTTTAAAAATGAAAAGCTTTTGGAAATTTAATAAAATCAGAGAATTAGGACATTAAAGCTAGAAGGAATCTTAAAGATCATCTAATCGAGTTAATTTTTTTTTTACTAGCAGGAGTTTTGTTGTTGTTTTTAATCTAGCTAGGTGACTTTAAGCATAAACAACGAAGACTGGTTGTGGTAAGGGCTAGGTACCTACAGGTAAGCCACGGAAACCAATCTCATATTCACCTCTGATCACCCCTCAACTGAGATTTTGCAGCTATTGCATTATACCTAAGTAACAATAGGTTCTCAGTAACAAGGACAGATTTAGGAATATGCGAGGGTATAGGATATAAAACCAAGAGATTTACCTATCACTTCTAGAATAAAATAGATTCTCCTCCATTCAATTTTTAAAGCGCGTTGTAATATGACTCCAATCTACCTTTCCAGATTTGTTTTCATTACTTCTTCTATGTACTTTACTTGCAAGCAAACTGGATTACTTGCTGTTCCCTGTATACAATCTTTCATTGCTATGTCCATCTCCCATGTTGCACAAGCTGTCCCCTGGACCAGGAATATCCTTCCCATTCATCACCTTTTAGAAACCCTAGCTCCCTTTAAGACTTGGCTCAAGTGCTATCTCTTACCAGGAGTCCTTTCCTGATTCCTTCCCTCCTCCCTTCCCCCCCCCCCCCGTTCCAATTTTGTCTTCTCTCCGCCCCTAAAAATTATTTTTTCCTTGTTTAATATATTTTGTATTTATTTTCTGTGAACATGTTCCCTTCCCCCAAAACCCCTGACCCTCAGAAAAATAATGTTCTTTGACATCAGGGACTACTTCATTTTTGTCTTTGTAGACACGGTACTTAACAAAATGACTGTGCACAGCAGGTACTTAATAAATGTTTGATGAATTTTATCTAGTGTGAAGTATAGAGAAAAGAAGCTAACTTTGCAGTCATAGGATCTCGGTTTCTATCCCAAATTTGTTACTTACTACTTGTATGAGTTCTTTTAAGACATCTAAATGGTCAGCTAGGTAGCATAGCGGATAAAGAACTGGACCTGGAGCCAGGAAGACCTGAGTTCAAATTTGGCCTGGACATTTACTAATTGTGTGACCCTGGGCAAGTCACTTAGCCCTACTTTCTTCAGTTTCCTCATCTGTAAAATGACCTGGAGAAAGAAATGGCAAACCATCCCAGTATCTTTGCCAAGAAAATTCCAAATGAGGTTATGAAGAATTAGGCTTGACTGAACAAAAACTGACTGAAAGGTATCTAATCTCTTTGAGCTTCATTTCCTTCTCTGTAAAGAGAATTGGACCAGATAATTTCTGAGGAAGGGCCCTTCTAACTCTACAAAACCCTCCGGTTCACAGATTAAAAAGGTAGGCTTAGAGAGGTGAAACAATATGCCCAAGGTCACATATATAGTAAGAAGAAAAACTGGGATGTGAAGTCAGGTTCTCTAGTTCCAAAAAGTAATTTGTCTGATGCCCTATTATATCCTTTCTGTTAAATGGAGCCAAATTCTTGGAATACCAGGGACCAATGTGGAGGGAATCTCTTGAGGGCCATTGCAAAACCCAACACACTATAGAGAAACGGCCACAACCTGTTTCTTGGTTGAGAATCTCATTGTGTCCTATAGATGAACCAATATTCATATCCTCATTTTCCAAAAATTAAATTAAGATCTGAAGAAGTTAAGTGCTTCAATAAACATCCCAAGCCAGAGGTACAATCCCCTCCCCTTCCCCCAATCTGTTCATCTAGACTCTAAATTCAGGAATTCAGTGGGTGTAGTGGCTCATACCTGTAATCCCTGATATCTGGGGAGCTTAGGTTGCCAGGTTGTTAGAGATCAGTTCTGAGTTGCAACAGGGCTAAAGCGAATTGTGTATTAATACTAAACCTAGCATGAATATGGTGAACCCTTGAAAACAGGGAACTACAAGGTTGCCTAAAGAGGGGCAAACTGACCATACTGAAAATAGCAGTTCCCCAATTGATAAATAGCCAAAGGGTATGAACAGGCAGTTTTCAGATGAAGGAATTAAAGCTATCTCTAGTCATATGAAAGAATGCTATAAATAACTATTGATTAGAGAACTGAAAAGTAAATCAGCTCTGAGCTACCATCTCACACCTATCAGATTGGCTAATATGACAATAAAGGGAAATGACAAATGTTGGAGAAGATGTGGGAAAACTGGAACACTAATTCATTGTGGGTAGAGTGGTAAACTGATCCAACCATTCTGAAGAGCAATTTGAAACTATACCCAAAGGGCTATAAAACTGTGATACTCTTTGATTGAGCAATACCACTACTACATTTGTATCCTAAAGAGATCATAAAAAATGGGAAAGGACCTACATATGCAAAAATATGTTTATTAGCTCTTTTTGTGGTGGCAAAGAATTGGAAATTGAGGGAATACCCATCAATTGGGGAATGGCTGAACAAGTTGTGATATATGAATGTAATGGATACTATTGTGCTGTAAGAAATGATGAACAGGCAGATTTCAAAAATAAATAAGTAAATAAACCTGGGAAGACTTACATGAACTGATGCATAATGAAGTGAGTAGAACCAGGAGAACATTGTACACAATAATAGCAACACTGTGTGATGATCAGCTATGATACACATAGTTCTTCTCACCAGTACAATGATCCAAGACAGTTACAAAACTATGGGATCTGAATGCAGAGCGATGAATATGATTTTCACTGTTTGTTGCTTTTTTCTTTTATGTGGTTTTTCCCTTTTGTTCTGATTATGCTCTCACAACTTGACTAATAAGGAAATATGTTCAACATGATTGTCCATGGATAAACCTATATCAGATTTCTTGCTTTCTTGGGGAAGGGGAAGGGAAGGAAAGGAGGGAGAAAAATTTGGAACTCAAAGTCTTATAAAAATGAATGCTGAAAATTATCTATACAGGTAATTTGAAAAAATAAAATACTATTAAGAAAAAAAAATAAAACATAAAAAAGAAAGGAAAATAGGCCAAAATCCCCGTGTAAATCAGTGATAGCATTGGACCTATTAATAGACTCTGCAGTTTCAGGCTGGATGAGATAGACTTAATTGTAAAATAGCAACAGTTTTTTGTTTGTTTGTTTTGTTTGTTTGTTTGTTTGTTTTAAAATTATGGTCTTCAAGGAGTCAGGTGATACAGGGTAACAAATGATAAGGTAGAAAAAGCACTGTTTCCTAAACTGTACATTATAGACAATATCTGTCATACCTGTTGTGGGAATCCAACTGTATATAAAGTGCTTTATAAACTTTAAATGCAACATATGTGTCTGTTGCTACTTGCTACTGTTGTCTTTGCTACTGGCTCTGCTGGGGCTCTAATGACAATCTCAAATCCTGGAGTTCAATACTGGTTTGGGGTTTGAAATATTACCTCTGACTGTGGGCCCTCTCTGGCCCTCATTTTCCTCCTTCCCCAAATGAAAAAGTTGGATTAGTTGGTACCTGAAGGACCTTCCAACTCTCAATTCCTTCATCTAGGCTTAAAAATGAGTGCCTTTTATCTTTCCTACTCTCCAGTCAATATTGAAGATGTAAGTGCCTATTGTCTGACTTACAGTTTTCAAAAACCTTTCAAAAATTCTATTTAAGACCAATCTGATGATCCAATTTCCTACTTCCTCTCTATAAGGAGTTGATATTTGAATAGATACCATACTTGCAAACTTGTTTACTGAAGCTTAATCCAACAGGGCAATTTTGGAAAAATACCTCAATATGTAATGAGCCTGACTCATTCTATAGCAACAACAGAAACATCATAGCTACCAGGCACAATGAGCTGCCCTGCTGATTGGTAGGGATATGCTATTATTGGGAAGCAGAAAAATGTACTTGAAACTAAATTCTATCATGTCACTCATGGCGGCAGCTTCTCATTTGCAGTCCATGTGCATCCCGTAGCCCTACTTAAGAAGTTGCCTCTAATTCATCAAAAGTGGTGCTCATTTTAAGACAGACTTTCAATAAGAGTTGATAAATTATCATCCTTACCTCTCAATTCTGTCCCTACAGCTATAGCTGTCCCTTGGTAAAATGAATGAGTAGCAGAGTCTTTTCATTTTAGTTCTCTCCCTCTCCTGTTCTGAATGCCCTTCTCTCTTTCAGTGAACCTCCCCTCACCCCACTGGATACTTTTCTTTAATAAAAAAAAATTATTTTCGTATAAACTTAATCATAGACTTCAAAAATGGTTCAATATATGAGGAACAAAAAGAGGACTGAATATGAAACTATGAACTTAGAAACTTTTTTTAAGTGTCTGTAACATTTCTTTACAGGTTAGAAACAAAACTGCCCTATTTGTTCATGTCCCCTTCTGAACATTTTTCTTCTCTGTTTTTAAAATGTTTTATCTGATTGTCTTTTGTTTTTGTTTGTTTTTTAATCTCTATCACTGCCCACTAACTTACTACTTCACCTCATGGTAGCTCTCCCTTTTAAAATAAAAATTGTGATAGGAATTGGACCAGTGATTTTGTTGGTTTACAATATATAGTCTTAGATTCTTAAAGCATTGAGAGTTTAAGTGACTTGTCTAGGGTCACACAGCCAAAATGGACCAACTCACTGACCACATCTGAAAATATATATCTAAATTCATCCTGTCTCTTAAGAGGCCGGAGGTAGGGTTTGTGCTCAGACTTCCAAAGTCATGATTGGTCGCTGCAGTTATCAGAGTCCTAGTCTTTCAAAATTATTTTCTTTTACAAGGCTGTTGTTGTTGTTGTTGTTTGTCTTTAATTTTCAAAAAAGACCAATGATACCACAGGTAATGTCTTGGCTTACACATGAAATAAATTAAAGTGAAACAGAATTGCACAAGGTCATTAGCCTCACTCTCTTTCCCAGTCACTAAAGTCTAATGGCAAGACAAAAGTCAAGATGATTGACCATGACCTGGGATGCCATGGACAACTTTTGCATCTTCAATGTCTGGCCAAGTTTTAAGGACCACACATAATATCTTTCAGCCACCTTCACAGCTGTTGAAACAAATTGTTCTCATCTGCCCATTCTGCATGGGAAAGTCCTCACATGCTTGGGGTAGACCCCCTCCTAACTCATTGATGGGTTTGTGGCATGTCAGTAGTGTGGTCATCAAAATTTTGGGGATGAGAGCTCATTATCTGGTAAAAAACAAAAATTTTGTTGGGAAAACTGGAAAGCAGTCTGGCAGGAATTGGGCATTGACTCATATCCTACACCGTTTACCAAGATGAAGTCAAAATGGATAGGTGACCTAGACAAGAGAGATGTTACAAGAAAATGTGAAGAACATGGAAGAACATCAGACTTATGGATAGGAGAATAATTTACAAATAAACAAAAAATAAAGAGCACTGTGCAGTATAAAATGGATAATTTTGATCACATTAAATTTTTTTAAATAAAGGTTTTGTACAAATAAAACAAATGTAGCCAAGATCAGGTGGAAATGGGGGGGGGGGGCAGATTTTATAAACGGTTTCTCAAATAGAGATCTCATATCTCAAATACGTAAAGAACTTTCTCAAATCTTTAAGAGTCATTCCCCAATTGATAAATGATCAAAGGATATGAACAGGCAATTTTCTGATGAAGAAATCAAAACAATTTATAGTCATATAAAAATGCTCTAAATCACTATTGGATAGAGAAACACAAATTAAAACAAACTCGAGTTTTCATTTTACACCTATCATATTGGCAAATGTGAATGAAGGGGAAAACAACAAATGTTGGAAGGGATGTGGGAAAATTGGGACACTAATTCACTGTTGGTAGAATTATAACTGATCCAACTATTTTGCAGAGCAATCTGGAATTATGCCCAAAGAATTATTAAACTGCCTATACCTTTTGACCCAACCATACTGTTACTAGGTCTAGTTCCCAAGATGATTAGAGGAAAAGGAAAATAACCTATATGTCCTAAAATATTAATAGCAGCTCTCTTTGTGGTGGCAAAGAACTGGAAATTGAGGGGATGTCCATCGATTGGGAAATGGCTGAACAAGTTGTGGTATATTATCATGATGGAATACTACTGTGCTATAAGAAATGATGAGATAGTCTTGCATGAAATAATTAAGAGTTAAATGAGCAGAACCAAGAGAATATTTTATACAGTAATAGCAATATTTTATACAGTAACAGCAATATTGTTTTAAGAACAGCTTTGAACAACTAAGTCCTTTTGACTATTATGAACAAAAAAATTAACTATAAAGAACTTATGAATGAAGATGCTATCTACATCCAAAGAAATAACTGATAAATAGAAGTATAGAATGATTTTTCATATTTATGTATATGTGTGTGTGTATATATATATGTGTGTTGTGTGTACATATATACATACACATACATACATATACACACACATTTGTGTGTGATGGTAGCCATCTCTAGGGCAGGACTTTAGTATATATTTAAAAGGAAGAGTAAGTTGTACATGATAGATTTTCAGTTTCATATGCATTCATCTTTTTTTCTCTTCTACTATGTTATGGAAATACTTGTTTTATTTCTTAAATTCAGAATAAAATATTTTTTTAAAAGAAAATAAGAAAGAAAGTTGGGCACAGGTCCTAAACAGGGGCTCTGGTGAGTTTGTCATGGCTATTCATGAGGTAGGTTTTTGGAAAAATGGACAAGAATGAGAAGTTTGATGTTTTAAGTGGTATCCATATGATTCATGAAAAGAATTGTTCACTTTATGACACAGTAGGTTAGCAACCCCTCTTCCCAAATCCTGCCCATAGCATAAGACAAAACAACTGTTAACTCTGGCACTATCCAGCTCCCAAAATGCACAGAATGAGGTAGTCACAGATCAAGGACTGGGACCAGAGTCTCCTGACTCATACTGTAGGACTCCTCCTTATTGAAAAGTGAAAATATCTGGTTATTTGAGTTTCCTTATTATATGGATTTTAAAGCAAACAGCAATTTATTGTGTTTTTGACCCTTACATTCTTCAGCATCTATACTTTAGGGATCCTGGATTTCATCAGTATGGTTAAAATGCTCCAGGGTCACACACAGATGATAACTCTTCTATGACTTGGCAGATGATCTTCTCATTGATACGACCTATGAAATTAATCCTCCTGAAGTCCATTTAGGATTGTCCTCAGATGTTAGACATATGGATATACATTATCGGGACCATGCTCAAGGTCTTTCCAGGTTCCTAGTCCTGCTAGAGTATGTATGTGTTCTATGGGCGTAGCCTTTAAGAAACTAGGGTCACCACCATGCCATGATAAGACCTTAATGAAAGATATTAATAAATGTTAGCGAAACCTGAAATAATTTTAGAAAGAATTTGTAGGTGACTTGACAAAGGACATATTTCAAAAAAGGTGTGGCACCCTCACTTTGGGAGGTTGCATTATATAGAGTTCAGACAAGAGCATAAGAACATTTGTTTGATTGGCTTCCTGTAGACAGTAAGATAATTCGAGGTATATATTAGCAGGTAAATATAAACATTCAAATTTGGAGAACCCGAAACACAAGCTTTAGGTGGATTTACAACAAGACCCGGGTAGGATCCAAATATTCCCTGTAGCCATCTGGCTTCCCTGGAGTATCATCTATGTGACCTCTATGGAAAGTTTGGGGATAGATCATTTTTTAACCACATAAATCTAATTTCAAACAACACCAATAAATAACATAATATTTTCCCACAAGGACATCAGTGGATTTTTGATATTTAGGAATGATAGCATGGCAGGAAGGGAATTAACATCAGATTTAGAGTCAGAGAAACTGGATTCAAGTGTTTTTTATTACCTTATGACCTTGTCCAGGTCATTTCATTCCCCAGGTCTTCAGCTTCCTCCTCTACTCTGTCCCCTTACCATTCCCTCCTCTTTTCCCTGGTTTCCTTTAGGACTCATCTCACATCCCAACTTGTATTGAATATCTTCCCTCAATCCCTCTTTACTTGTGCTTTCCCCTCTGGGAATACTATCCACTTCATTTTTTACAAATCCCATAAATATGTAGTTATTTACATACTCTGTTCCTCAGTTGAATGCAAGCTTCTTAAGGGCAGGTGCTGTTTTTTGTCTCTTTTTAGTATCCTTAACGCTTAGCACATTCATTGCCTGTGATAAATACGAATATATAGATGGATAGATAGACAGATAGATAGATAGATAGATAGACAGATAGACAGATAGACAGATAGATACAGACATAGACATATAAATAGATATATGGATACAAACAGTAAATGTTTAATAAAGACTTTTTGATTAACTGAGTAGATCAGGGGTGAGAAAGCTACAGCCTTGAGGTCACATGTGCTCCTCTAAGTCCTCAAGTGTGGCTCACTGAATCCAAACTTCACAGAACAAATCCTTTATTAAGGATGAATTATCCTTATTATTAAATCCTTTATTATTGGTTCTGTGAAATTTGAATTCAGTGAAGGAACTGCACTTGAGAATCTAGAGGGCCACATGTGGCCTCAATGCCGCAGCTTCCCTATCCCTAGACTAGATGATCTTTGAGATCTTTTCCAAAACAAAATCCTATATTGTAACAAAATGAACATGCTTCTAATAAATAATTGATAATATTCTAAGAGAATGGAAACTCCTTGAGGACAGAACTATATCAATTATGTCTTCATGTCCCCAGCACCTGGAATAATTCTTGGCAAATAGTAGGTGCTTAGTAAATATTTGATGATTCTTCAAACAGAAAATAGCTACAAATAAATATATATATAAAACAGTATCTGAAAGAGTACTTCTTTCCCTTTATTTGAGACTACTGCAGCAAAAGGCAAAATGATTGGCTTTAGAACGTTCAGACTGATGGCCAGGACATTAGTATGAGCTGTAATGAGCATTACTTTATCTCCTGCAAGCAGCAGGAGGAGGAAAGCATTCTTACTTCCCACATTGGCAACAATTTGAATTCCCGATTCAGGGGGTTGCTCAGCAGGATTTTTTGGCAGCTCCACACAATACTTAAAAGCCAGCTATGCCTTAAGGTGCTTAGGGAAAAAATGAGTTGGGGAATTTACAAAATAGTATCTTCTGAGAAAATATAAAGTTGAACCTACCTGCATGCTTTTCTGAGCCATCACTTATCATTTTCATCCTTTTTCCCTTGTTTGAAGGGCCCAGGATGTCTGGCTAGAGGATAGAATAAAACGGGCTGAGTCCACAATGCCTGTTCATTCAACTAGCTGTTGGCTTTTCAACATCCCATCATCAAATGCAAAACAACACTATGGTATTGCTCCTGGGAGTGAAATCAGAGCTGTGTTGTTTATCTGAGGAGACCACACACCTACTGTAATGATGTTTGGTTTATCAAATGCTCTTTCACACTCCCTCCTAGAAAGACCTCACAATTCTAAGTTTCTTCAAAGCCCTCTAGAAAATTCAGCCTCCCTCTCTTTCACATAGAGACTGATATTGGAGGGAGTTGGCATCCTAGCCCTGTAAGACAATAACCCTAGTGGCTACCAAACATTACAAATTACATTACAATGTACAAATATTAGTATAATGGCCTGGAACTGAACAGGAGAGAGTGATTGTATTTAGGAAATTGTACCTCACTTTAAATGACCCCAAAGCTACTCTTCCTGAAACAGAATCCCATTATTTTAATAACAATATTCTTCCAGTGATGTTACATAGCTTTGAATCATGAAATAACGCAATTGCTAAAGAATCAAAATTGAGGGTCACCCAAAGGGCAGTGGAGAGATGCATGGTGGGAGTGAATTGGCTGTAGCATATTACCAATGATGAATTGCATGCATGAAACCACATGGTAAAGCCCAGAATTAGCTAAAGATGGTGATAAAGGCCAAAGGCAATAAAAAGAGTTTTGTTTTGTTTCCTAAATATTTGTTTTAAATATGCTGGGGACAAAAGAAATATCCAAGAAGGAATAAGACCTTCCAGTCAGGCTGTATGGGTGAGCATAATGGACATTGGTGGTAAAGCTGAACAATTTTACTTCTAATCTTGTTTTATCTTCTAAAGGAACTGGAAAGAAAAGAGCAAAAATATTATCAAAGTGTAGCAAACCAAAATAGAGATATAAAAGCAGCATCTAGGTGACTTCCCGGAGTTTTACTTATCTGACATAGACAAATGACATCCTAGAGTACTAAGAGATTTGATTATTGCGTCATTACTGGTAATCTCTGAAAGATTTTGGACAATGGGAAAGTTACAGGACCAACGAATGTTGTTCCCATTTTAAAAAAGAAGAGTTTAAAATCTGCCAATTATAGGCCAATTGAACTTGGCTGTTCAAAACCTATGTAATGAGAAAGCATATGGTATGTTCATTTCTAGTACTGGATGAATTGAAGAAATTGAACACTAGTTAAATTGCCAAAAAGGAGGGGAGAAAAGCCCAGGATGTTTTGCAGTAACCATAAAAATACATGAAATTTATAGTGGCTACTTTGAATACTGTGAATTTCAAATAAATTCAGAATTTCTTATGGATGTACCATCTTCATAAGAATCACAGGGTTTTTTAACTCTTAAAAATATTTTTTTAGTAAACATAATGTTCACTTAATTCACCTAAGATGTAGCTTCTGATGATTTCTTATTATATTTTGCCTGTGGAATTTTCATTTCTCATCATGTTGTGGTGTGCTCTATCAAGCCTTTTCATCTAGAAGCTAAAAAAAATTACTTCTTTAATTTTGGATAATAAGATCATGAATTAGATCATTTAATTCTTCTATTAAATTATCCTAAAAGAGGGTAAGAATTGAGGGGTTATTTGAAATAGATCACCATCTTGATTTTCTCCTACCTCATCATGCAGAACCTCATTATTACAATCTGAATTAAATTCATTTTTCCCACCTAAATTCCAAATTATTGTGACCTCACTACAATTTTTTCTTCATTGTTTAAACAAGTGTTATATGATATTAGATTTTAAAATTGTGCTATATGTTCAGACTTGGAGATAATCCTGGCTATATTTGTTAAGTAACAATAACAATATGTTGAATGGTCTTTCATTCTCTCTAAATCAGAGAAATCATAAACATTAATGGACCAATTGTAAAGCCAAGCACAAGCAGCTTTCCAGAGAACTGCTGCTGTGAACAGCTTTTAAGGTTCTGATTACATAGTATAACAGACTCTCTATTTATTCAATAATAAATCAGAACAAAACATTCACAGAAAACAAAGTGCATTCATTCACAATGTTCACAACTTATCACTAAAACGGCCATGTGGTTTTCACCAGAGTAGTCATGTAGTTTTAAACAAAGTACATTCATTTTCTTAATCACAAAGTTCATAATTCAATCACAAAGTACAAAAGCCAAAGTCCTCCACCCATGGGGTGCAATCAAGTTTAAAATTTCATCAGTCACTACTCAGTATCCTGTTAAGGAGTGGTGGAAAATACAAGGACCATCCACCCCTAGGTCACAACTAAGTTACAATTTCACCTGTCAGTTTTAATTACCCAAGGAGAGGTCTGTTCATCTTGACATAAGGCAGGCTTTCAGTTTCCATGGTTCTTCATCCATAGTCCCAGCTCCTGTGTGAATCCACCAAACTGTCACCTGGGTTCAAAAGCAGATAGCTCCCAGTTCCTTGCCCAGTTGTCTGTGCAGTTCCTACTCCACATTTAAGCTCATAGTGTCCAGTCCACCTTACCTCAAGTCTTTCACTGTTTTTGTTCCTGGGAAGACAAAGCTTAACAAAGCCACAGACAAAGTACCCACACCACAGTCATGCTTCCTCAGCAGCTCCAGCTGGCTTTCAGAAGTCTTTGAAAGCTCCAGCTGGTTCTCAGAAGTTCCAGCAGGAGTTTGGCTGCCTCTCAGAAGAAGCTTTGCCACCACAGACATCAAAAGAAATCCTTAATGGGTCAACGTCAGTTTAGAAGGAAGTCACTAGGGGAGTGCTCCAGGAATCTGTCATGGACAATTATCTATCAACAACTAACTTGAATGAAGCCATAGAAGATAAGCTTGTTGAATTTGCAGATGACATCAATTTAGAGGCTTGAAGAGTGAAGAGATGATATGTTGAACTATTTATTAAGTGTCCCAAAATAATCTCAATAGGCTACAATGGGCTATATCTAATAAGATAATATTTTATGGAAATAAAAGTAATATTTTAAAAGGAAGATAAGGGTAACAAACAAGGTCCAAAGAATCAAATTTATAAGTACAGGATAGGAGAGGCAGAGCTAGGTGGCAGATTTAGGTTTAAAATAAAATAATTAATCAAAGGGCAATCAAACTGCATATCCTTTGATCCAGCAATACTACTACTAAGCCTGTAGCCCAAAGAGATTGTGAAAAAAGGGAAATGACCTTCATGTGCAAAAATGTTTATAGGACCTCTTTTTGTGGTGGCAAATTGGTGGAATTTGAGAAGATGCCCATAAATTGGGGGATGGCTGGACAAGTTGTGGTATATGGACATAATGGAATACTTTTGTGCTATGGGAAATGAACAGGTGGACTTCAGAAAAAAACTGAAAAGATCACATGAACAGATGCTGAAGGAAGTAAGCAGAACCAGGAGAACACTGTACACAGCAACAGCAACACTGTGTGAAGGTCAACTAGGATAGATTTAACTCCTCAGCAATACAATGATCCAAGAAAATTACAAAAAACTCATGATGAAAAATATCATCCAGAAAAAGAACTATGCTGTGGAAGCACACTATTTTCATTTTCTATTGTTGTTGTTTTATTTTTCATGACTTTTCTTTTTTGTTCTGTTTCTCCTTTCACAGAATGGCTAATGTGGAAATATGCCTAAACAAGAGTTCACATATATAACCTGTATCAGATTGCTTGTTATTTTGGGGAGGGCAAATGGAAGAAGAAAAGGAGGGAGGGAGAAAAAATTAGAACTCAAAATCTTATAAAAAATGAATACTGAAAATTATCTTCATATGTAATTGGAAAAAAATAAAATACGATTTACAAGAGAAAAAAACATATAAAGGAATAAATGAATGGACTTAAGGAAGAGTTCATAGAGAAGGGGCCAATATACAGGTATTAAGTAGTCAGGTTCTTTAATAGCAAAAGTTTTACAGGCCAGTAAAAATTTGCCATGTGTCCATGTGGGTGGTTGGGAAACACTGATGTAGATGGAGACCAGAAATAAGGTCAAGCTTGGTGTGCTGAAGCCAACTTGAATCAGTTATCTTCAAGAGCTTATGGTTAAGTTATCAGAGTGAACTCTTATATCTTGTAAGTTAGGAAACCTGGTAAATCAATGCTTGATTGCTTGGCTCACTGTCTAGCCTTAATAAAATGATGGAGAAAATGTTAAGAATGCAGATTA
>CM053581.1:199471928-199483076 GCA_028627135.1 Pseudochirops cupreus
GGGTGTGGGGAGGGAATAGTTCTTAATAATTAGAGGTATTCAAAAGTTAAATGAGTTTTCTTGGAACACAAGGATCTTCATCAGAAAGTTTTACTAAGAGACCATTTTGAGGATAAATTCATAAATATTTTTAAATCCACAAACACAGGAGCTATTTGAAATGTTTAATGAGAGTTGGATTGTTAATGAAGGAATCCTTGACATATGTACACTAGACAAACTGGAAATTCTTTCCTGAGAAACTAATTTCTCTGTCAACTGGAAATACCGATTTTCACACCATTACTAGAAATAGTAGACTGATTCATAACTATGCTCTGAAGGCTTTTAAGAGCCTTCCACAGATCAATAGAAAGCAGGCTGAGAAAGGCAAAATTAGAGGTAAGAGCTATAAACCTAACCCCCTGGAGACTTTGAGAATCACCTTGGCACTGGAGCATCTTGAACCATACATAGTGCAATACCATTTTGCAAGGTAATGCTTTTAAGCTCAAACACCGCACAATCAGCAACAGCTTTATTAAAGCCAACTTGTTTCCATACACTTTACTCAAGTACTGTGATATGATGACCCTCACTTAGTTAAGCAAATTGAACACAAATTCCAGAAAATCCTACCAGCTGGAAAAGCTTCACGGATGGGCTGGTAGACAAGGTGACAGCTATTCTCTGAGATCATAGCTACCTACAATTAAGAATTATGTGCTATAAAGTTGGACTCTAAAAAAGCCATTGCAACTCTCTCCTGATTCTAGTAATTGGTGTAAGTGTGGTTGGAAACCAAACCCATTGCTTTTTCAATTTCAGCAATCACTTCATGAGTGTCTACTATGTGCCAGGCATTGTCCTAGGAGACAAAAGCAAAAACAAATAGCGTTTAACCTCTAGGAGCTTACATACTAAAAGGGATACAACAGGTACAAACACACATAATATATATCACATGAATATGCATAATACATGCCCATAATAGAGTAGGTGATGTTCAATATCTATCTATATAAACGGGTGTATGCATCATGTAAAACAATTTCAAGAAAATGTATAAACCACAAAACATCAGGAAAGACCTCTTTTAAGAGGGAGTGCTTGAGTTGAGCTTTGAATGAGCCTTTTGGATTTATGACTCCATGTATTATGAAGTTTCAATGTGGAAAACACAGAATATTTGGCTTAAGTGACTATGAGGAAAAAAGATAAAAACTGAAAAGATGTTTCTATGTGACTGAGTTATCTGTTCAGGAGCAGATAATTGGGAAATCTGAAGGTATATTTTGTGTTTTCAGGTACAGGTCCCCAGAGGTGTCACCTTGGTCCTTTGCTCAAATCTTTGGGAATGTGTGTGGTGAGAGTGAGTTGGGAAATAACCAAAAATGAAGAAGCACATATAGACCAGTATTCCTTTTCTGCATCCAATTGTCAAGAACAAGGCAAACTAAGTCCTAGTGTAACTCCTCATGAAGTATAATAAGTATTGGGGGGATTGTAATTTGTATATATCTGATTGGCAAAGTGCTGAGTCCCTAGTAGTCTCTACATAGGAGACGAAAGTACCCAAGTCATGGCAATGTACCCAGACCTAAGCACACAAGTATGTGTGTTTGGGGAGGGATATGTGTTTGAAGGAAAGAGGGGTTGAGAAAGAGAAGTGTAGTGTTTGTCATGGGCCTAATAAATGACTATATGACTGTCAGTCACCCAAGGGCTGAAGAGATTGTCACCCAGAAGGTTGACCACAAGTGGTAATTTATTTCTTTATTTTGGTTTATTTTTTACCATAGCAGTGGATGAACACAAGCAATAAAGGCATGGAGAGATTCTGCTCTGTATCAATAGAAAGAGTACCCACAGAGATGAAGTCACAGTTCTTTTTAAGTATTAACATAACTATTTTTATCCTTATTTGTGTTATGGACCCCCTGTGACAATCAGGTGATCTTCATGGACTCTTCAGAAAAGTGTTTGTTGCTGATACTAATAATTGAAGGAAATGATAAATTTTAGTTAGTGGAAAAAAAAGATTTTTTCCTTATTCAAGTTCACAGACCTCCTGAAATCTATCCATGGATACCTTAGGGGTCCATGGACCCCACATTAAGAATTTCCATATTAAATTTCTTTAGAACCTAAATGTTAAGATGAATGTCAGAAAAAGCATAAATAAATCAATAGGCTCTGTTGATAGTACTCAAAATCATACAATTATGGAATGAATTATGCCAGAAAAGAACCTAGAGATCATCTAATTTTTTTTTCATTTTACAGGCAAAGAAACTAAGACCTGGAGAAGGAAAGTGACCTTCCTGTGTTAAAAGAAGAGGAACTAGATCCCATTACTTTTGATCTCTACTCCTATTCTTTGCCAAAATCAAAGTATCCATAATATATTAAAAACAACATAACCATGGCAATCATGGTTTTGTCCTTCAAAAAGAAAACAGTCCTAAGTTTTACAATGACACTAAATAACATTGATATGGGAATCAGAAGACCTTGGATTTAGCACCTTTAAAAAGTTCCTAAGTCATTCTCTTAGAAGGATTGGGACATGGCTGTCATTTAAATGTTGCTTTGAATCATTTATGCTTCCTGTTAATTTGGCTCTAAAAACAAATGGAAATGGACACCAGCAGAGGCTTGTAGTTCCAAGGCAACTTTCTGCTGATTAGCATACAAAATACAGATAAATAAGAAATATCTTTCTTTGTTTCAGTCCCCAGTGGAGGCACAGCAAGAATTCTTCATGGTTGAGACCTGTGTACTTTATGGTTCCAAGAGCGTTTGATTACAAGAAGCATATGGAAGGACTGATTTAACACCAGGAATATTTTATGTTGTAATAAACAAGATGATCATCTTATTTCAGACATGATATATCAAAATATAGCTTGGAAGACTAGTATCAGCTTATATGTTAAACATGATCTACTGTTTTATGGACATGCATTATGCAAATTTATATGATGTATATTATATTTTAATATATTAAACTCTATTAGTTATCATCTTTCAATATTTCAAGGTTCCATTATTCCAATGCTTTGGGCACTCCATCCACCAAGGGCAGGTTACCACAATCTATGATTTAATAGAAAGTCTTTAAACATTACTGTAGTTTAAAAATTCATCATCCTGAGGCCAATTTAGTGATGACCTTTTTTGCACTTATCTATGATGATCCTCAAATGAAGGATGCACAGACTACTACCAGATTTGCACTTGGCCCCTTTCCAGCTCAGTACGATCTATTGGGACTCATGCTCTGCTGGTTTAACTTTTTAAACTTCTAGGTCAAATCTACACCATAATGAAACACCAAAAAAAGACTTCATTGGAGATCTATTGTGTGTGTAGTAAACAAAAGCAGCTCTTTAATCCTATGTACTTGGTGGACCAAATGTCAGTTTAATAATTGCAAAAAAGTATTGATTGGGATAGAAATAGAGGTTTCCTGCAGCCTATTCTTATCAAAAAATTTTCTCTAAAATAAATGAATTTAAGAGTAACATTCATAGGATTATAGCATGACAGGGTCCCAAATTTTGCAGCTAGAAAGGACATTAAAGACCCAACACCTTCATTTTACAAAGGAGGAAAGTGAGGAATAGAGAGGGGGATATACCAGTATTATGAAATCACAGATCTGGATTTAGAAAAGACCTTGGAGATCGTCTATTCCATGCCCTTCATTTTGCAGATGAAGAACCTAAAGCTTTGGGGGTTTAAGTTTCTTGCTCAGGATTCCATAACTAGTGAATGTCTAAGCCTGAATTTGAACCCAAGTATTCCTGTCTTTGAGCATGGCACGCCATCTATATATGATTCAAATGATTAAATAATTAATAATTTTTATGGAAAAGACTAATTTTAATCTAACAGAGTTAAGTCGTTTTTTAAAATATTTTAAAATTCTATTCTGATAGCTCATCATGCTATATAGAAAACTCAAATAGAAACTAACCATATATAAAGATCCCTGCAGGTTATACATTGACTTAGAAAACCACATGTTAACATTATCTATGTTCTATTGTATTTTTATTTGTTTCATAAAACTTTTCCCAATTACATTTTCATCTGGTTTGGGCCTCAGTAGGGAGTGGTGCCAGCAGTGTGTTTGATACCTCTGTTGTTAGGGATCATCTGAAATTCTTGAAGGTTACACTGGCAGTACTCAAGTTCTGACAGGTTTTGCCAAGTAAAAGGTTTTGAGTGTGGGAGTCCAAGTAATAGATGATATCTGATGTCCAAAGATTAGCCTAGTTTATTACTGAGAGACTCATCATCAGTGGGTCATTCTGTTGTTTAGTCATTTTCAGACATAAGGCCTCATTTGAAGTTTTCTTGGCAAAATATTATAATGGTTTGCTCTTTCCTTATCTAATTCATTTTACAGAGGAAGAAGCTGAGGCAAACAGGGTTAATAGATTTTTCTCAGGGTTACAAAATTAGTAAGAATCTGAAGCCAGATTTGAACTAAAGTTCTTCCTGACTCCAGGGCCAGCACTCTATCCACTCTGCCACCTAGTTGCCCATACATTATTATACTTGATGATGAATGTTTTAGCAGCTGCAAGTTATGCAATTAAGAAAATTATGAAATGGTCCTCAGTCTTAAATGATAGTCCCTTTCTATTGCTACAATGAGTAGGGTGAGGATAGGAGAAAAAGTAGAGGTGGCAAAGAATTATTCACTTTTTAGAAAATTAATTTAATTGTTGGCATTCTAAATAAGAGATCTTTAATATTATATTAATATTATCATAATATATATTAATGTAAGATTAACATGTTGATGATAAAAATGGGCAAAACAGCTGCCATTTCTTATAGAAGTTTAGCCAGCGTAGAATAATATCCACAAGAAGGCCAAAAGATTCTAGAAACCACTTCAGCAAGCAGCCATTTGTGATATATGACATAGCAGTCAAGGACAATATCTTTTGCAAAGTGTTATGGGAAATCCATTTGCAAAGTGTTATGGGAAGAATGTTTAAAGGTTATGATAGTTCCTTATAAAGCAGCAAGAACAATAGACTGAGTCATAAGATTTGTGTGAAAACCAACTAAATCAGATCATCCCAAGAAGACTGATACATAAAAGGAAGAAGAAAATAAGTAGAAAAAATGAGGAAAGAATCTGCCAACTTTTTTGCATTATCTATGACAGTAGTCACATTTGAACTATAACAACTCAGTGTCCAATGTAGTATATAGAAAAAAAGCTGAAATGGCTCTCAAAGACAAAAAAAAAAATCTAGAAGAATAGCAGGGTTAGACTAAGTATATGGTGAAGTAACTTTTTTTTTCTTTTTTGCCAACTTGAGGAATGAATTTGTTGCCATTTTTTGTGGTTCAGTCCTTTGTTCTCAAAAAGGACCAATGGCTCCGGGAAAGTGATGGCTTGACTTGCAAGTGAATTGGATTTAAGTGAAGCCTCATCATCAGCCTCACTCTCTCCTCCAGAGTCACCGGAGTCCAGTGACAAGACAAAGGTTAAGATGACTGGTGATGGCTCCAAATGCATTGGGAGACCTTGACCTTCTTCCCAGGTCTCACTTTGTCTGAGGCAGAGCCCATTGAGTAATTAAAGGGTAGGCAACAAATGTGGCAAAAGATGGTCTAGTTTGCCTTCCTAAAAGAATCAGTCTAGAAAGGAAGATCCTCACTTTTTGACCAGAATAGACACAAGATATTTGAAATAAGGGATGATAATAAACAATTTTACAAAACCATGGATAATATTGCTACCCAAACCAAAGCAACCAAGAGGACATTGATAACTTTAAATTTATACCTCTATATTCTCATTTAGATAAATCTTTATGACAATAAGCTGCATATTCATCAAGGTAATCCTTGAGGAAAATATGAGAAGGGAAAGGATGCTTTTTTGCAAATGATTTTTTATGACAGACTGCTTTTCAATCCTACAACTGGAACAAAAGGTGTGAAAGGAGAGATCCTGCTCTGTTTATTTTTTTTTCTTTATAAAGTTTAAGAATGTTTAAGGCTTTCCTCAACAAACTTCCCAACCACTCAAAAGAGATTAACCTAATAATTAAGTGAAACAACAGATGAAGGATGCCAATTGCTCTGTCTATGGCATACAGCTGGATCATCGATTCATTTAATCAGTTTATCGAGGTGCATATTTTGGACAGATAGTGCACATGGATAATGAACTGGTCCCAGAATAAAATAGGAAGAAAAAAGTATTTTCAATGGCCCTGGGAAATCACTCTAGGGTCTTTTCTTTCTAAGACCAGGGCTGTGCTTTCAGTGATCACCAGGCACTCGACATAAAACACCACTATCCTTCTGATCATGCTATATGGTTACAATCATAGAATACTGGAACTTCTGAAGAATCAAAACTGTAAGTAACCCAAGGGCAACAGAAAGAAATACATTAGGTACAGAGAGTCTGTAACACATTATTAATGATGATTTTTACATAAACAATGATATAAAATTTACCATCCAGGAAAGAATCAAATATAGAAGTGGGACTGCTATGTAGCAAGAGTGAGGGATAATAGGTGGACAGGAAGAGTTCTGGACTGGTGTCCTGGGATGTAAAAGTAGATTAGAGTGTAATTCCTTGAGGGCAGAGATTATTTTTTGCTTTGTTTTGTATTCTCAGCACTTAGCACAACACCTGGTACATTAGTATTTAATAAACACAGAACACATACAAATAAAGCTTAATAAATGTGTGTCCTTTACATGGGAATATGAGAGGGTATTGGCAATATAATCACCCAGGATGAGAGGATATGGTTGTGATCTGCATTTTTGGGATAAGTACTCCCCACAGCAAGTTCACAGATCCAGTCACACAAGTACTCACATTTAAAAAGGGATGACAGCTCCTCTTCTTCCTCCCTACAATGCCTTCCAAGTGAACTTGATCCCACATGCATCTTTCTTTTCCTGACTTACTTAAAGTACTAGATTTTGCCATATTTAATTTTTAATTTTATTTTATATACTGTACTGTTTTAATGGTTTCACATATGAAAATCATATCCCCTCAATAACAAATGAGTTACCATAGTGGAAGAAGCCCTAGACTAGTAATCAGAAGAACTAGGGTCTAATCCTGGATTTAACTTATAAGCTTAATGCCCTTGGGATGGTCACTTCTTTCTGGGCCTCAGTTTCCTTCTGTGTAAAATGAGAGTTTGTAAAAGATGACCTCAAGATCCCTTTCAGTTCTGATATTCTCCCTTACAGTGCCAAAGTAATGGCATCTTTTATTCCCACTATATTCCCTGCCCCTATAGCACCAAGCACAATGTGGGCATGCTGCATGGGCTCAGTAAATGCTGTCTCTTCATATTCTCCCCCACATAAATGTCTTATATACTATAATTGTGCCTGTTTTTCACCTGAAGTTTTGCTATATGATTAGTTAATTATATAGTATAAAAACCTTGTACATATAATCTGGAGGCAAGAATTCCACTCTGCCTACATGCCCAAATGGAAAAGGCTTTTGAGTATAAGGATTTGAAGGGTAAATGTGTGATGTGTAAAACAGTTTTTACTTAGTGGTTTTATTAAAAGCAATTCTAAAAGAATTTTTAAAAAAAAAAGGAAACCCAGAGATATGGGCCTGTAAGATATCAAATTAAATTATTTCTGGGATTTACTGAAGTCAAAATCAAATAATTAATTGAGATTTATTGAAAGAGAAAATATCTTAATGTGGGGGGAGGAACTTCCCTCCTAATAATCACATGTGGTTTGGGGATTAGCCCTCACATCTGGAGTGAAAATGAATAATTCAGTTTTAAAAATACTGATAGTGAAGCAAATGTCTACACTATGGAGGGACAACTGGACAAGAAGACTGGCAACTTGATCCCTGGACAAGGAAGATGAAGGACCTGAAGTTACCTCACATTTATGGTGTATTTATTCTGTATTTAACTACCACTGCACATATTACATCTATAGTACATACACTGTACTATTCCTCTCAGGTTTAAGCCATCTACAAAGTTAATGAGCAGTCTACCTCTATCTTCATCCAATTTTTTAAATAAAAATGTTAAACAGCACAAAGGAATTCTTCCGAGGTGATATTGTACCACTAACGAACTACAATTTGAGCACAGCCATCCAAAAGTTTAGGATATGCCCAATTCTGTTAGCCTTTGGTCCCCACCACCTCCTATTTGGGGCAGGGCACAATTGGGGTTAAGTGATTTGTTTAGGGTCACACAGCTAGTAAGTGACTGAGGCCAGATTTAACCTCTAGGCCTACTTTCTTTCCAGAATTTGTCAAAAAAAAAAAAAACAACTTTGCTAACCTATAGGCAATACTATATGCACTGCATTCTCCAGTATAACAATGAAGTAATACTAGCAAGAAAGGAAATGTGTTTAGTCTGGTGTTACTTACTCCTAATAGATCCATGGTATTTTTTGTAATTGTGGCTTCCTTTTCTAGAATTCCTCTATTATCTTTAATAATGAATGTTAGAATCTTTCCAGGAACTGGTCAACCCTAACACCCTATAATTTAGAAAGGTCATTTCCCTTCTGTGTAAAAATTGAGATATTTGCCCATCTATCACCCAATGATGCTTTTCCTATTCATCACAGTCTTTCACGGATCACTAAACGCAGTGTGGTAATCATATATTCTAGTACTTTAAGTACTCAAAGATAGAATTCATTAGGTCCTGGTAATTCAAAATCATTAACTGATGCTAGATGCTCTTTCACTATTTATTTTTCATATCACTGCTCTATTCACCATTTTTAGGTTTTCTCTTCTAGCCTAACAATCATCCCCCTTAGCCAAGAAAACAGAAACAGAGGAAAATTAGATCTCTTTTCTGTCATCAGTTATCACATAAATTATGTCACCTACTCTACTCAACAGATGCCCTTCGTTCAAACCAGGAGTCATATGAATGAATGAATGAATGAATAAAATATATAAATATATGTAAAGAAATAATCTTTTCTCTGATACTTCAGTACCTTGTCAGGCCTGTGATTTTACTGATATCGATATTCTCTCCAATAATTCAGATAGCAACCCAAACACATATCAGGTAAGACCCTTGTCTATATTCTTAATGTAAATCTTTAATGAGAAGAAATTCATAAGGACTGTCTGTCTTTTAGTTATTACTCATTCTCACTGTATGAGTGAGTTACCTCCTTTTCTGATTATTCATTCCTCAGATTAAATCTTTTACTCCTGTCTTCTGGATAACTTTGGTTGCTTATATTTTGCAGCCTCCTCAGACACATTATACCCCTCTCCAATGCCTTGTTAGTGATATGGAACTTTGTTTTTATAGTATTACATTCACGGATATTAAATATTTGAATATCAAAATTAAAAAGATGGCTCTATGAGGTAGAAGGGTAGCTAAGTGGTGCAGTGGATAGAGTGCAAGGCATGGAATCAGTAAGACTCATCTTCACAAGTTCAAACCTGGCTTCAGAAAATTACCAGTTGTGTGACCCTGGGCAAGTCCTTAACCCTGTTTGCCTCAGTTTCCTCATCTATAAAATGAGATGGAGAAGGAAATGACAAACCATTCTAATATCTTTGCCAAGAAAACCCCATATGGGGTCACCCTCCATTTTGGAGCTGAAATGACTGAATAACCACAATGAGGTAGATGCTTGGTGTTAATGTTCTCCTCCTCTTATTCAATTGAGGGCCCATTTCATTATTCATCTGCACAATGTGTCCATAATGTTTGTACTGAAAGAACAATTCTATGGACTGTCCACACACCTGGTATTATGATAATAGTTAATAATAACTAATAATAGTACCTATATAGTGCTTTAAAGTTTATAAAGCACTTTAGATATGATCTCATTTGATATCATACTCTGAATAATAGGAATTCTTTCCCCACTTAGTTTTCCCTCTGTGGATAATGTTTTTAGCAATATCACATCGAAAAAAATAGCAATAAACAGTGCAAAGGAGAACACATAAATAGAAGACTTGATAAGAGGACCAGGTTGGACAAATCATCACAAGAACATTTAGGAATGAAAATATTTAAGGAAAATAATAAACTGGGGGTGGGGAGGGGGTGAGAGGAAAGGAAATAATCTGTCAAGATTTCGATTTCAAAAGGCCCTTCTCCATCCGTGATAGTGGAGTTACAGCAGTTGAGATCTAGCTTCACAGTCCCCAGTGTGCTGTTTAAGGAAAAGAGATGGCAAAAGGAAAACACACATTGTGAGAACAGCTGACCTAGATCAAATATATAGAGAGAAAAATCTGTGCTGAAGATGAGAGGCACAATATTGCAGATTTGAAGAATCAATTTTTTTTCTTTTTTAACTTTTATTTATTTTAGTTTACATCATTCATTTCCACAAGATTTTGAGCTACAAATTTTCTCCCCATCTTTCCCCTACCCACCACCCCAAAACAGCCATCCCACTGTATAACCCCTCCCCCAGTCTGCTCTCTCCTATGTCCTCCCCCTCACCCCTTTGACTTTCTAGTAGGGCAGGATGGATCTCCCTACCACAGTGTCTGTGTATCTTAAGTCCCAGTTGGATGTAGTTAATAATATTAATAATAATAATTGTATATATATATATATGTATATATATGTACATATATATTTTGAACATTTGATTATAGAACTTTAAATTCTAGATTCTTTCTCTTCCTCCCTCATCACCCACCCCCACTGGAAGGACAAGCAATTAAATACAGGCTGTACATGTGTAATTACACAGAACCTCTCCACAGTGGGCATATTGTGAGAGACTAATTATATGTCCCTCCTTCCTATTCTGCCTCCCTCTCATTCTATTCTCTACGCTGTCCCTGTCCCTGTCCCCCTACAGACATGTGTACTTCCATCAACCCTCCCCCCACTCTGCCCTCCCCTCCATCATCCCACTTCTCATTTCCATCCCCCCTACTCTCCTGTGTGACAAGATACCCAGTTTAGAGTTTATGTCATTGCTTCCCTAAGCCAAGTTCAATGAGAGTAAGGTTGTAACAATTATCCTTTGCCTCTTCTATGAGATGATTAACCCCATTCTGTCTCTCCCTGTCTCCTCTCATTCTAATCCTCTCCCACCTCAGGATTTCACCATTTAGAGTATTGTCCCTTCCTATTCAATTGATCTTGTGCC
>CM053581.1:199491911-199517775 GCA_028627135.1 Pseudochirops cupreus
AAGAATTCACTGATCACCTCTTGAAAAAGATCCTAAAAAGAAAACTCCTAGGAATGTTACAGCCAGGTTCTGGAGTTACCAGATCAAGGGGAAAATATCACAAGCTGCCAAGAAGAAACAGTTTGAATATTGTGGAAACACAATTAAGATAACCCAGGATCTAGCAGCTTCTACATTAAGGGAATCAAAGGACCTGAAATATGATATTCCAGAGATCAAGGGAAGTAAGATTAAAACCAAGAATCACCTACCCAGCAAACTGAGTATAATGTTTCAGGAGAAAATATGGTCATTCGATAAGGTAGAGGACTTTCTAGTGTTCTTGAGGAAAAAACCAGAACTGAATAGAAAATTTGACATTCAAACACAAGAAACATGAGGAGATAAACATGGAAAAGAAATCATAAGGAACTTATCAAAGTTGAACTATTTACATGCCAACATGGAAAAATGAGAATTGTAACTTTTGAAACTTTTCTCAGTATGAGGATAAGTGAAGGTAATATAAATGTATATATATGTATACATATACACATGTCTATATAGAAGGGTATGTATGCATATGAATACATATGAGAGTGTGTACATAGACAGAGGGCACAGGATCAATTGAGTAGGAAGGGATGATATTTTAAAAGGTGAAATTAAGAGGCGGGAGAGGAATAGAATGAGAGGAGACAGGGAGAGACAGAATGGGCTCAATCATTTCATATAGAAGAGGCAAGGGATAACTGTTACAATGGAGGGGAAGAACAGGAAGGCAAAAGAGAATGGATCAACCTTAGTCTCATTGAATTTGGCTTAGGGAAGGAATGACATACACTCTAAATTGGGTATCTTGCTCTCCTGGAGAGTAGGGCGGATGAGAATGGGAAGGGGGATGATGGAGGGGAGGGCAGTGTAGGGGGGAGGATTGTTAGAAGCACATACTTCTGTAAAGGGACAGGGACAAAGCATAGAATAGTGCAAGGGGAGGGCAGGATAGAAAGGAGGGAAATATCGTCAGTGTTACACAATATGTCCATTGTGGAGAGGTTCTGTGTAACTACACATGTGCAGCCTGTATTGAATTGCTTGTCTTTCCAGTGGGGTTGGGTGACAAGGGAGGAAGGGAAAGAATCTAAAATTTAAAATTCTAAAATAATATGTTAAATATATGTATAAATATATATATATATATATGATTATTATTATTTACATGCATCTGGAAAATAAGATATACAGGCACTGCGATAGGGAGACCCATCTTGCTCTACCAAAAAGTCAGAGGGGTGATCAGGAAGGACATAGAGGAGAGCAGATTGGGGGAGGGGATATACAGTGAGATTGCTGTTTTGGGGGGGTGGGTAGGGGAAAGACGGGGAGAAAATTTGTAAATCAAAATCTTGTGGAAATCAATGATGTAAACTAAAAATAAACAAAAGTTAAGTAAAAAAAAAAAAAGAACTGTTGTTTTATGGGGCCCATCAACATCTTGCAGACCTTGTTAATAGACCCAAGGTAGCAGACTTCCTAGCACCTAGAAGGGTTTGTTAAGGACATAAGACGCTCCTTAATTGATTTTATTTTATTTTTAATTTGGAGAATAAAACAAGCATTTCCATAACATACTACAATTTTTAAAAAAATGATTGCACATGAAGCTACAAATCTATTATGTACAATTTGCTATTCTTTTTAAATATATAATAAAATTAGCATGGAAATTTCTTTTTTTTCCTTTTGTTTTCTTCCCTCCTCCCACTGCCCTACAGAGGGCTACCATTAGACAAAAATTTGCATATATGTGAAAACATTCTACACGTACTTCTACTTATCAGTTCTTTCTCTGGATACAGATAGCATCTTCCTTCATATGTCCTTTATAGTTCATTTGGGCATTTATAATAGTCAAAATGACTTAGTCACTCAAAATACTCCTTAAAACAACATTGCTATGGCTGTATATGACATTCTCTAGGTTCTGTTCATTTCACTGCTTATTATTTTGTGCAAGTGCATCCGTGTTTTTCTAAGATCATTGAGCTCATCAATTCTTATAACACAGTAGTATTACATCATGATCATATACCACAAGTTGTTAAGCTATTCCCCAATTGATACACGTCCCAGTTTCCAGTTCTTTGCCACCACAAAGAGAACTGCTATAAATATTTTAGAACATATAGGTTATTTTCCTTTTTGCCTAATCATCTATGAAAATAGACCTAGTAGTGGTATTTCTGGGTAAAAGGGTATCGACAATTTAATAACTCTTTGGGTATAATTCCAGATTGCTCTCCAAAATGGTTGGATCAGTTCATAATTCCACCAAAAATGAATGAGTTCCAATTTTTTTTTTACATTTCCTCCAACATTTCTCATTATCCCCTTCATTTTCCCTTTCTTAATTGTACAAGGACAAACAAGGATAGGCAATATACCTTTGGTGGATGATAACAAGTTAACTTGTAACTTTAAACTAACTCAGAGGAAAAACTGACTTAACTATAAAGTTAATACAACATAAAATCACTTAAACTCATACAATCAAAACTAAAGGTAATATTCATTTTATATTTTCAGCAGTGACCTCCATAAAGTCTCTTCAACTCTGTGCTTCCCTTTTCCTATCTGTAAAATACAGAAAATTATACCTGTCACTATTATGGGACTATTGTAAAAGTCAAATAAGAATATCACAGAAGAGACCTTAGACCACTGAATGTCAGGACTGAAATGATGGATAGACATCACCTATCTCATACTCTCATTTGATATATGGTGAACAAAGATTCATAAGAGGAAAAGTGACATGACCAGGATGCACATAGTGGTAGAACCAGGACCCAAATTCAATTCTCTTGTTATTTTCACTATGGGGCTAAATGGCCATAGGATCTGTGATGTCATTGGTAAGAGAATTCACAGGTAAGGAAATTTGCATTACTTTGCAGCTTAGAGAGTTGCTTGTAGCAGTGGTATCAAACTCAGATAGAAATGGGGGCCACTAAATTATATGTTCAAATCTCTCTGGTACACATATTAGCTTAGAAAAACATAAATTATTGTCTATGTTCTATTGTATTTTAATTTATCTTGTTAAATATTTCCCAACTGCATTTTAATCTAGTCAGTGCCACTAGGGAGGGTTGGGAAGGACTGCCAAATATTTGACATATTTGGGAGAGGAGATAGGAGGGGAGGGGAAGACAGAAAAAGAGAGATGAGGGAAAGGAAAGAGAGTGAAGAAGGAAAGGGAATGGGGGTGGGCAGAAGAGTTTTAGGACATAACCTTTGGCAAGACTAATACTTAGAGGGAAAGAGAATTAACTTGTGCCACACAGACTTTTCTTTCCTCTATACCAAGGTAAAATATTCCATCTCTTGTTTTGTGTGGCCTATTTGTCACTGGCTTCTAAGGCAATGTTCTTTAGGTCAGGTTTTGAATATGATGGTGTTTGTGTTTAAGTAAGAATCAGAGATGACACAAAGCACCTGATTCATTGAAAATGCATTATGGCTCAAGCCTTTCTCTCCCCCCAAGCACATTCATTATTTGGTACTGAAAGAAGGGGGAGCAGTTACAAAAATGGATGATGCATCACAGAACAATTTCACTCAGAGAGCGAATTTTACCAGAGAGCTATAAAAATGGTGCTATTAGGGCAAGCTGTCAGTGGATGACTAATGCTTCTAAGGGGCTATCATTTCTTCTCGTCTTCAGGCTTGAGTGGGCCATTCATCTGAAATCCATCCAGCCTGTGTCACTTGCTTCTCTGTTTGTCCACAGGGACTGAGATGTCTTCTTCAGAGAAAAACCAATCTGGATGAAGCTTTGAGCTTAAAGTTCACCCAATTAGGGAAGAGTTGTTTGTTTTAAATTTGCAGAAGGAATGTCAAGGTGTGTATATGTGTGTATGTGTGTGTTTCTGCTTATGAGTATGCTTGTTTGGAAAATGAACTTGAAGATCTTTTTAATGACTTGATGTAGCAATGTGGTAGTTTAGTTATATGTTAAATGACTTATCATTATTCCAATAGACCTGAGCTTTTTAAATGTTCATTAGAAGTGAGCTCTAGAGTTATGCCTTTACTTTGGGACATGTATTCTGAATGAAAAAATGTTGTATAATTTTATCCAAGTGTTAACCAAAACCTGTAATAGATAGAGTACTAGATTTGGAATCAAAGGACCTCGGTTCAAACCTCATCTCTGATCCTTACTCATCTGTGTGACCTTTATCAAGTCATAACCTCATTATGCCTTTGTTTTTACATCTGTAAAATAGATTATTTATTATAATTATATAATTATCATAAGTAGAAAGGATTAAATAACCTCTAAGTTCCCTTCCAGCTCTAAATATATGACTCTATGATTTGAGTCTTCGTTACAAATGTTATTTGAACAGATTTATATTCAAAACTAAGTTATATCTGAAGATACTAATAGGATTAACAAAGTTAACAAATTCTTCCGACTCCCCTCATTTTTCACTTTCCTCTCATTTGACGTTTTGATTAGGATTATTAAACAATATGCTATCATCATGATTACCATCATCACATCATCACTGAGTGCTATGATAATGGTTCATAATTTATATGGTGCTTGGCAATTTACAAATCACAATCCTTAAAACAGCACTATGAGATAGAAAATAAAAGTGTTATCCCCACTTTACAAATGAGAAAGAAAGGAAAGGCAATAAGCATTTATGTAGCTCCTCCTATGTGCCAAGCACTGTACTAAGTGCTTCATAAATATTATCTTTTTTGATCCTCACAACAACCCTGAGAGATTGGTGCTATTATTATCTCCATTTTACAAATAAGGGGAAATTCGTACATCTTACAACTAGTAAGATGAAGAAACAGACCCAGAGATGTTGAGTGAATATGATCCTGATCCTTGTCAGTCCAATGACTTCCCACTATACTACACTATATTTCTAAATGATATGAAACAAAATCACTGATACATGATAGAAAAGGGGGTAACACAGGGTTTAACTATTCTCATACCACCAAAATTAAATTGAGAAAGATTCCCAAAATACAGGAAAATCAATAGCTAGAGGAAGAAAATTAAAAGAGCCTATGTGAGCACAAGCAAGGTGGGATTTTTGTTGTTATTTTTTTTTCTTCTCGTTGGAGTTCAGTTTTCCAGGCTCAGGCTAAATTATAAACATCTGCAGAATTGATCTCCTATGAACCCTGATAATTCACAGCTGTGCTGAGTCAAGTAGGTTTCATGTCTTCTGGCTCTGAGCCACTCAGGGACCAAGTCTTTGTTATATATTCTGACAGGTTGGCATTTTTCATTGGGGGTTTGCTTATGAGAAGGACCTTTGGATTCCCTGGACTGGACTCTGGGGAGCTGTTTGTTAACAGTCCCCCAACTACTCAGATGTTTGTACTCCTCTGATCTAGTGGTGCATGTAGGTGGTTGTATTACTTTGTTCAGACAGTTGAAGCATGTCTGTTGAATCTCTGTGATAATTTCTGCTTGTATTTTCTCCACATTCAGGGTGCTGAACTTTCCCCTGAACGAGTGAATGTAATTAAAAGAAGATGGATGACCCCTTTAAAAATTGTGCTTCCTTTAGCAAAGCATATCAAAGAACCTGTGCTAGCAGGACATCCTAGAGATTCTAGGGTACTTGCTAATACAGCCTGCCACAATGTAATTCTAGGGAAAAAAATAATAACTGAAGACCAGCATACCACACTGTCAATCTTGGCATTCCTCTCCCCTTCTTGCTGCCCTCTCTCACACATGTACTCTTGTATATAGTGACCCAGTGGCTTTGGGCACAAATTTTTTGTAGTGAATCCTTTGACAATGTGGGGTAAGGAAAGGAAGAACTCGCAGTTCTAAGATGGGTTGAGATCTAGGACAAGATATAGAGTTGGGAGGGGCCCAGGAAAGTACAGAGCTGATTATAATTATTTAGTATTGCACAGGAAGAAATACACAACCAAAACAAGAAGAAATGTAGAGAGAGATATAGTTTCAAAGGCTTCTCAGACACATGCAGACCAATCCATACCCCTCAGCAGTTTCCCTGAGGATCCTAACCCTACTGTGCTTCCTTCAAGACTCAGCTCAAATCTCCCCTTCTGCAATAGGCCTCTCCTAGAGCCCCTACCTCTAGTGCCTTCCCTCTGAGATTATCTCCAATTCACTCAATATATATCTTGTTTGTATATGGTTGTTTGCATATTGCCACAAGGAATCTGGAGTTAAGAAAAACAACAAGGGGGAGGGAAAGAGGAAAGGTGAATGATGAGAAGGACACAGATCCAATTAGATAAAGAAAAGCAAGAATATGAGCCAAATCAAAAGAGGAAGAAAAATATATATCTATCCATATTTGTGGATGTGTGAAAATATATACACACACATAAATATAATAACACATAAATATTTAATGAAAGATAAAACAAACTTGACAATTGTAATCCTAATAGTGGTCTGATTAAATTTCCTAATCAAAAAGAAAGGGAATGGAGGAATGAATAAGAAAACAAAGCCCAATATTTCATTGCACAGAAGATATATTTAAAACACAGACACATACAATTTAAAAACAAAATATGGACCAAAATCTATTATTCTAATACCTTTAAAATATCAAGAATTACCAGCATAATCTCTGATAAGACAAAGAAAAAATGATAACGTCAAATCAATAAGTGAAGTTTCATTATGTTTAAAGATACCATAGACAAAAGAAAATGATAAAGAAGCTAAGTTCTTATAGGAAAATATACTTTCACAATTCTTATTTCTCTTTTGAATCATTCAGGAACATCCCATATGGAACCACAACCAATGTGGTTCCATATTTTCTTGAGATTCCACAGGCCCTCTAACTCCTCAAGTATTGATTCATTTTCTTTTGTCTTACAAAATTTGCTCACAAATGTCTGTACTCATTTAAATGATCTGGAAGCCACATTCCCTTCTGTTATTAATATCTTCCCTTTTGGTTTATTTGATTGTGCTCCAGTTCTTTAACTGAGTTTTTATTTGTAATGTTAATGGAATCTGAAGATCTTCCATGCCCCTTTGTATTGGCACTTAGTAAACAGGCACTTAGCCTCTTACTTCAAGTTAATACCTTGTTTAAGCTATTTAACTAACACAGAAGTAGTTAACACCCTGGGAGTAGTTAATACCTTAACAGGAAGGGGCAGAAGAGGGAGGAGCTATACTGTATATAAGGAAGAGAACCAGCAGGACAGTCAGTCTTTCAGTTACCACCTGGAGACTATACCTTTTTACTGAGATCCTCCTTCTGCAACTTTTACTGAGAACTTTCAAGAACCAGGCTAAGGAGCTATCATGAGTGAGAGAGGGATCCCTGCTTGAGGGAGCCTGTTCTATTGTGAAAGCTTGGGAATGTGGGTGTTCACTGCATCAATCATGTGTATCAACTTCATGACTACTGTAATGACTTTGGCTTTCTGGTTCTGGGACTCTGTTTTCTGGTATTTGAATAAAGGCTTTGGTTCTGCCCTCCATGTGGAGAGTTTGCTACATTTTGTGATTCACAACTATATCAACCTATTCAAAACCACCATGCGTGTTGTAAATATTGCATTATTGTTACATTATTCTCCTGAGGTCTTTGGTGATTTTAGTCTTTTCCCCTTTTGTTCCCCTATGGTTCACTTTCTGACTCTCTCTCATTTGATGGTAGTTCCCACAGAGGCTAGACTTCAAAGATACATCAGCCAACTCGACTGCTAGGGAATTCACTTTTCACTGGCTTCAGTCTCTACCTCAAGGTGCTCATTACTGCTCACCTAGAATAAGGTAGTACTTTCCTAATTAGTCTCCCTAGCTCAAGTGTTTCTCCTTTTCTATCCATCCTTCATGTGTTGCCAAACTGTCCTATAGGATAACAACACATTCCAGCTACATCTTACACCTTCTACAAGGATATAATCATGCCTAGAAATATATGCCTATCTTTTCATTTTAAGTTCAAACACCTCCCTATCTGGAGGTGAGTAGCATATTTCATCTTCACTCTTTTTGAATTATATGAATTTTTTGAAGGAATATAGTTTTTCATTGTATTGATCAAAATTCTAAAGTCTTTCAAAGTATTTTTCTATGCAATGTTGTTTTCATTGTATAAACCGCTTTCCTAGGTCTGCTCCTTTCAGTTTGCATCAGTTCATAACAGTATTCCTCCTCACATCTGAATTATCCATTTCACCATTTACTAGTGCATAACATTCTATTACATTCATGTACTAGAATTTTAGTCATTCTTCAATAGGAGAAAAGCCATTTAGTTTACAGTTTTTCACTATGTGACTATTTACTATAAATTTGCACATATAGATCCTTTTTCTCTTTCCTTGTTTTCTTTGATTATACAAATCTAGTAGCAGTATAGTTGGGGTAAAACAAATGCACAGTCTAGTAACTTCTTGTGCACGGTTCCAAATTGTTTTCTAGTATAGCCGTCATTCAAACAAATTCTCATGTTAATAACTCACTTCTACATCAAGAATGAAAGTAAATGTTCACTAAGTAACTAATGTATCTTACTGGAATTATTTGAAATATCAAATATTTGCTTTAGCATCAAATTGTCTTCAGTACTCATTAAGAAGAAAGATACAATATTTTGAATGCAGTTCCTCTCCCATCCTGTTATAAGTACCAATTTAGAAGATTCTGGGGGTAAAAAGAAAGGGAAAACAGTTTATGAGAATTACAAGATATTAGGACTCAACAAAATATATTTTTTTAAAAAATATTTATTTATTTTTTAGTTTTCAACATTCATTTCCACAAGATTTTGAGTTACAAATTTTCTCCCCATCTACTGATTACCCCTTCCCCCAATTTGCCCTCATTTACATCTCCCCAACTCCCCTTACTTTCTTGTAGGGCAAGATGGATTTCTATACCCCATTGCCTGTATATCTTATGTCTCGATTGCATGTAAAAACAATTTTTAACATTTGTTTTTAAAACTTTGAGTTCCAGATTCTCTCCCTTCTTCCTTCCTCACCCACCCCAAGTGGGAACACAAGCAATTCAATATAGGTTATACATGTGTAGTTACACAAAACATTTCCATAGTAGTCATGCTGTGAAAGACTAACCATATTTCCCTCCATCCTATCCTGCCCCCCCATTTATTCGATTTTCTCCTTTGACCCTGTCCCTTTTCAAAAGTGTTTGCTTCCAACTACCCTCTCCCCCAATCTGCTCTCCCTTCTGTCATCTCCCTCTTATTCCCTTCCCTCTACTTTCCTTTAGGATAAGATATCCAATTGAGTATGTATGTTATTCCCTCCTAAAGCCAAATCCAATGAAAGTAAGGTTGACTCATTCCCTTTCACCTTCCTCTTCTTCCCCTCTTGTCTCTTTAATGTGGGATAATTTACCCTATTCTGTCTCTTTCTTTCTCCTTCTCCCAATATATTCCTCTCTCACTTCTTAATTTTATTTGTTAGATATCATCCCTTCATATTCAACTCATCCTGTGCCCTCTATGCATACATGTATACACATATGCACACACATATATATATATATGTATACATAGATACACACTCCTATCTATACATATATAATATGTGTGTGTATATATATATATGTATACATATATATATTCCCTTAACTATCATGAGCCTCATGAGTTACAAATATCATCTTTTCATGTAGGAATGTAAATGGTTCAACCTTAGTAAATTCCTTATGATTTCTCTTTCCTATTTACTTTTTCATGCTCTTCTTGCTTCTCATATTTGACAATCCTAGAAGTTTTCTTTTGGGGATCTTTTCCAAGAGGCAATCAGTGAATTCTTTCCATTTCTATTTTGCCTTCTGGTTCTAGAATATCAGTGCAGTTTTCCTTGATAATTTCTTGAAAGATGATATCTAGGTTCTTTTTTTTGATCATTGCTTTCAGGAAGTCCAATAATTTTAAATTATCCCTCCAGGATCTATTTTCCAGGTCAGTGGTTTTTCCAATGAGATATTTCATATTGCCTTCTATTTTTTCATTTGTTTGTATCTGTGTCATAGTATCTTGATTTCTCATAAAGTCATTAGCTTCCATTTGCTCCAATCTAATTTTAAAGGAATTATTTTCTTTAGTGAATTCTCAAAATTCCCTTTCCATCTGACCAATTCTGCTTTGTAAGGCATTCTTCTCCTCATGGCTTTTGGGCCTCTTTTGCCATTAGAATTAGTCTATTTTTTAAAGTGTTATTTTATTCAGCATTTTTTTATCTCCTTTAGCAGGCTGTTGACTCTCTTTTTATGATTTTCTTGCAACACTTTTGTTTCTCTTCCCAATTTGTCCTATACTTCTCTTACTTGATTTTCAAAATCCTTCTTGAGCTCCTCTATGGCCTGTGATCAGTTCATATTTTTCCTGAAGGCTTTTGATACAGGAGTTTTGACTTTGCTATCTTCTTCTGGTTCTATGTTTTGATAGTCTTTGCCACCAAAAATCAGTTCTATAGTTTAATTTCACTTCCTCTGTTTGTTCATCTTGCCAGTCAATTATTTGACTTTTGAGCTCTTTGCCACAGCATATCTCTGTTTCCAGAGTGGAAAGTGGTACATATCAAATTTCTGGGGTTTTGTGCAGCCATTGTCAGAGCTTATTCTAGGCATCTGCCTCAGAACTGTGGGGATGACTGCCTCTCCACAGCCTCAACAAACTCTGGCATACTAGCACTCCTCACCCCAGGACTGCCACCCAAGACTGCAACTCAGATCCAAGCAGGGCAAAGAAAGAGAATTCTGTCTCAGGGCCAGCAAAGAAATTCCAGTTATTGCCCTCTGGTCAACTACTTGATCCCCTCCATGATTTGTGGGCCAGGAGCTCTGGAGGCAGCCACTGCAGCAGCAGCTGCAGCCGCAGCAACCTCCATCTCTCCAGGGATAGGATCACACCTTCACCCAGTTCCAACAGAGTTCCTCCACTGACCTTTAACTTTCTTTTTGGAGTTTATGGGTTGAGAAGTCTGAAAACTGCCACAGCTGCCAGTGAATCAGTCCCCTGAAGCCTACTCTAGCCTGTCTGTGCCACAGTTCTTTGCTGGTGAGCCCACATGGGATTGTGTTCTGCTGCTAGGTCAGTGCAATAGACCCTTCTTGTCAGTCTGCCAGGCTACCTTCAGCAGAATATTTGTTTCTCTCTGTTGCTTTTGTAGCTTTAAAATTTGTTTAGAGTCATTTTTTATAGGTATTGGAGGTGATTGGAGCAGGAACTCAAGCAAGTTCCTGCTTTTACTCTGTCATCTTGGCTCCACTCCCTAAAATATTTTTCTAAGAGAGTTCTTATTGGATTTGGCACAAATGGACATTTTGCTGAAGTAGGATTTGAGCTGAAGCTTGAAGGAAGAAACTAAGATATGGGGGTGAGAGTGCATTGAATTCCAGTTATGAACCACAGCTAGGGCAAAGCCATGGATTTGGGAGATAAGAATGTTGTATTTGAGAAATTCCAAGTAGGCCATTGTTAAATGAATTTTACATCTCATAAAATGTGTGGAGGGGAGTAAAGTATAAGGAGAGTAGGAAGGTAGCGAGAATCTAGGTTATGAACAGCTTAAAATGATAAAAAGGGCACTTTATATTTAATGCAATAAGGAACCACTAGAGCAGGGGTTTTATATGATCAAACTTAAGTTTTGGGAAAATTGTAAATGTCTTGATATTAGTATAACCAACAAAGGAATCTGATTTTAAAACAACTGCTTTAAAACCTTCCACAATAGGACTGAATACTCAGCTTCTGACATTGACCTAAAATGTGGAAATTTTCTTTACTAGAAATGCTATTATTGTACAGTTAACTCAAGAAGATTTCTTACTAGTGTGTTACTTGGATACCAGTCCCACATGCCTTTTTAACTTGAGTTCATCCTTTAAATTATGGAATGAAATTTTCTCCCATCTCTCCTTCCCTCTCCCACACTCCAGAATCCACCCAATCATCCCTGGATTTTCTCTTGCCTTTGGGTGTTTGCATGATGTCAAAAGGAAATTGCTAATTAGAACATGTTACTGATTTGTGACATTTCTGTTGACTCTGGGAGCTTCTCAATTTTGAAAGATTTCACTTTAAGAGCTCTTATTTCTAAGGAAATTATTCTACTTTTTACATTCCTATGGAAAATATCACATCTACCAGAAAAGAATCAGAAAGCAATTGGGTATAGATGAGAGTTCAATGTGGCATAGTGGTAAGAGTGCTGAAGTAAGAGTCAGAATAACTTGATTAGAATCCCACTTTTGACACTTTCTAATCATATTACCATTGTCAAGTCACTCTCCCTTCTCTGAGTCTCAATTTCTTCACCTTATAGAGGGGAATGATAATAATTGCATTATCTACCTCTCTTGTACTATCACTCTGTAGTTCTTCATAAACTAGTTTAAAGCAAGGGTTCTTGGCTTCTTTCTGAGGCAAGAACCCCTCTGGCATTTTAATGAAGCTTAAGGACCCCTTCTCAGAACAATGTTTTTAAATGCATAAAATAAAACACATACAATTACAAAGGAAACCAAATATATTGAAATAATGATGTAATTTTTCCCATTCAGTTTCACAGATCTCCAGAAATTTATGCATATACCCTTAGGGATCCATGGACCCCAAGCAAGACACCTTATCCTAATGCAGTGGTTCTCAACCTTCCTAATGCCGCCATTAATACTCATTTGTGGGCGTATCTGGGCATATCTGCATGTGGGCGGACCTGCCTGGAGACAGATAGAGGAGCAGTGTCTCAGTTCCTAAGACCCCATTGGAAATATGTGTTTTCCAATGGTCTTAGGCGACCCCTGTGAAAGGGTCATTTGACCTCCAAAGGGGTTGTGACTCACAAGTTGAGAACTGCTGCCCTAAAGTGAGAGAATAAATGAATTAATTAATTAAAATAGTATTGATTAAATAGCAGTAGCATTTATTAAATGATTGCTATGTGTTAAATACTATAGGAATGAGCATGATTATTGTTATGCCAGCTGGGATGCATATGGGACTAAAGGAGTCTTCTAGTGTTCTCATTCAATTGAAACATTCCCCATTGATTCAGGAGTTGCCATTAGCTTCTAGGATTGCCATAAAATCTTGGGTCAGGTATATGAAGTTTTATGTTCAGTTGGAACCAGGGAGACAGGGATCTAGAGTTCAAGAGAGGAGACAAAGCCAGAGAATGTCACTATAACCATTGGAAAATCCTTGACTAAAATGCTCTCAGTAAAACCACAGAGCCTATTTGGGCCAGCTCTGTGAGCTGTTCCAGTATATATAATGGAGGCTGTAGCTATCACTTAGGGTCAATAACCATCCAAAGGAGTAATACTTCCCCACAGCCACCATCACCATCATGTATACATATTACCTAGTTACTTTCAAGTTCAATTGTATAGAGGGGCAATGTATTATGGTGAATCAATTCAAATTCAGTTGACTTTAATTATAACCCTGAATCAGCCACTTACTAGCAATTTGACCCAGGTCACAATTGAAGAATACAAAGCTGGAAGGGACCTTAGAGATGAATAAACCTTTATTAAACATTTACTATGTGTCAGGCACTGCACTGAGTATTTACAAATATTTTCTTATTAGGTCCTCATAACAGCCCTGGATTGTAAGTGCTATTATAATCCCCACGTTACACTTGAGGAAACTGAGGTAAACAGATTGAATTATTTGCCCAGGATCACGCAGCTAGAAATATTTGAACGTGGATTTGAACTCAAGTCTTCTTGACTCCAGGCTCAGTGCTCTAACCATTGGGCCACTTAGCTGTCTTAGACATCATGTAGTATATTATAGTATAGTATATATAGTATATATGGTATATATATACATATATATACCATATATAGAAAGTAGTATAATACTTTTGTTTTACAAATTAGGAAACTTAGGCTGTAGGGGGAAGGGATTCACCTAAGATAATACAATTAGGAAGGGAGCTGGTATGTGACAGTGGCCAATAAGAACAAGCTTTGGAATTAGAGGACTTAAAACCTGACTCTGCTATTTATTACCTATATTACCTTGGATAAGTTATTGCAATTCTCTAGGTCTTACATTCCTCATCTATAAAATGAGGAGACTAAATTCAACATCCTTTTTGGCCCTAATCTCTAATCCCAAGGAATAGAATGAAGATCTCGTGCTGTTCTCTGGCTCCAACTTCCATACTTTTTCCCCCCAATACACTGTACTTCATAACCTCTTTCTCATTTCCTTATTTATAGAATGGATAGTAAACATGCTCACATGACATCAGGAACATCACCTCCTGTCCTGGGCACTAAACTTCTCAGTACAGCCCAAGATCATTTTTTTGACTGCTATATCTGATGACACATACTGACCTTTTAGTTCATTAAAAACCTGTAGGTCTCTTTTATATGATATGCCAGCTAGTCTTACATTCACCATTTGGTATTTATGAAAGAAAGCTTTGAGCCCATATGTAAACCTTTAGACTTACCTCAATTAAATTTAATCTTATTTGATCATTAATAATTCACTCATTATTAAATTTCTTTTATTTTTCTTTCTATTCATGAGACTTTTCTACCCTGGGATATCCCTCAGCAATGATAACTCCCTTCTCCCATTGGTAAGTTCCTTTTGGGACCTCCATTTATGTGGGAGCCCAAGGAAGCCATTGTTTATTCCCCCTCTGGCTATGCTTTTGACCCTCTAGACTTCATCATGCCCCTTGTGGATGTCTTCTCTTCCACCACCCTTTTTAATCACCTTTTATGTTTTATGTTTCCACCTTTAGAGTATAAACTCCTTGAGGGCAGAGACCACCTTTCTTTTTGCTTCCATTTGCATGCCCAGTGATTAGTTAGCACCTGGGTCCCTAGTAAGTGCTAAATAATGCTTGCTACCTACCTACCATTTGATTTTACTAAATTGCCTAGAATTACAAGATATTTTTTAATCTCAACCCTATTGATCAATGTCTTAACTTTCTATCCCAACTTTATCTCATCTTGGAATTTGAGCAGCATACTATCTATTGCTTTGTCCACATTAATAATAAAAATTTCAGACAGTAAAGGAGTAAGGCCAGTTCCTTGAATCACTACATTAAAGATCACTGTCCATGTTTTTTTTTTACCTGTCTGTAACAATTCTTTGAATCTAATAATTCAATTAATTCAAAACTCACCTTATTGTATCATCTAACCTGTACCTTTTCATCTTGTCCACAAGGATAACATATGAGATCCTCTTTGGAAATCTTCTTTACCTTCCCCGTGAAAGTAAGTAGGTGGCAGAATGTATAGAGCTCCTTCAATCAGAAAAACCTGAGTTCAAATCCAGTCTCAGATACTTACCAGATGTGTGACCTTGGACAAGTCATTTAACTTCCATTTCCTTCAGTTTCCTCAACTGTAAAATAAGGACACCAATCATACCTAGCTCCCAGGATTGCTACAAAGATTGAATGAAACAATATTTGTCACGTGCTTACTACAGTGCTTAGCATATAATCAGTGCTTAATAAATGATTCCCTTCTTCCTCCCTCCATGGCACTAAGCATAAGACTATTTACATATTTTGGTACTTAAATCATTAATACAGTTAAGTGAATTTGAAATGAACACAGTAGATGACAATGTTTACTAGTACAGCCTGAAATTTCAAGACATAGATTCTCATACTCTATTATTCTTTTGGGAAGTTAGTTTGTAGAATACACATGAATTTGATGTGCCAAGGATACTGAAGATACATGTTATGTCCTTTGACTGTTGCCTGATCCTCGGAGTCCTAATTGTTTGAAGGGGTGATGATAAAAGTCTAGGAGAAACCAATCTTGCCCAGAACTTCAGGCTAGGTCTGAACAGGTCATGGTGGTTAGGCTGAACTGGTAGTTTTATACACAGGAGACTAAAGGAGCCAGGATCTTTTATAAATTCCCCAATCTTGGAGTAGCAGAACTGAGGCACTTTTCAATACACCCATCAGTAGTAGGCTGGATAAGGATATACACAGGTGTCAAGAAAATTCTCTAAAGTCAAGGCCAGTACTTATTGACTCATCAGTCATTCTGACTGTTTCTTTCTCCAGGCCCTGCCTTCTTCCTCTAAGCAGCCTGCAACAGAGAGTCAGAATCCAAGAAAATCTTGACAGGAAAGTTCATGGAATCAAATCTAACAAGATAAAATATCCAAAAAAATAAAAATAAACTTCTTACCCAATCCACAAGGATAGAAGGAGAGACTTTGTCTCTCTGAAAGCACCAGGTATGGTATATAGTATGTCTTTACTAAATATATATATATATCAATTGAATTTAATTGGAATATTCCCTTAAAGTCTCCTTGTATCCTGTATCTCTTGAGTTTCCATAGTCACAGATACAAAGACTTCAGGAATGGTTCTGTAGTAATTAAGAGCAATAAGCAATGTTGAAGTTCTGCTCACCCTTTGCCTGTGATTGTTATACAAAAGCCCATATTTTCATAATATTTTATAGTTCTACCAAGAGTTTTTCATCATGAAGTCAGTAGCAGAAATATATTCTCCCTCATTTTACTGATGAGGAGATCAAGGCATGGAGAAGTAAGTAGTTAAATAACTCACTCAAAGTCATGCATATGATTGGAGGCAGCCAGGAGGCTCAGAGGATAGAGCACTGAGCCTGGAATCAGGAAGACCTGAGTTCAAATCTGACTTCAGAAACTTAATGGCTGTGTGACCTTTGGGCAAATCAGCCTACAAGTACCCTTCCAGCTCTAAATTTGTGATCCTGTGATCTTTTAGGTTCCTCCCACCTCTGACATTCTGTGAAACACACAGTCTTTCCAGACTCCTCTGCTTATTCCTTCTGACATTTATTTATAGTTAGTTTCTAAGACAGGCTTCTCTATACAAACACAATGAATTATTGAGAAAAGACATGGGTGCAGAATCCCGTTACATCACTGCATTCTTAAAATTTGCTTTATCGACTTTCCCCTACCCAGAGTTCCATGGAGCCATGAAGCCACTAAGAAACAAAAATCAAAAAGTTCATGAGAACATGTCAGAAAAACATCCCCCTGTAGAAACCTTGGTTATACAAGGAGTATTCTCTTTCTTTACAGCACTTCTACCACACAGGGCCACTAAGAAATATAATTCCTCTTCAGTGTATAAATATTTATAACACATTATCTAGAAAATGGAGAAATTATTAAAAATATAGCAACTTTTTTCAAACATTTTTTATTTTTTTTGTGAGGGCAATTAGGACTTTAAAAACCACCTGAGCCATGGATTTATGAGTGTTTAAATTGATTTCATGCAAACGATCCTTCATAGACAGATTCATCTCTCATGCTTTGTAAACACTGGAGTCCTTTGAAAGCAATTGCTGGCTAAATAATTTTTTAATGCCAGTTTCTTACTGCCACAGTGGAAAGTCAGAAGATCACAGTCAACTAATAAGTTTTAGCTCTAAACTAACAACCTTATTTGGAATTTTAAGACCTATCACATTAAAAGTGGAGGATTCAGCTCATAGATTCTGACATTCAAACAGTTTCGTGCTTAAAGAAAGACAAAAGTAATTAGTCACAAATATAGTGTAGCAATAGCAAATGCCTGAATCCCAGTCTTACATTCAGATTTGAATTCCCATTGTAAAACACAAGGCAAAACCAATTTATCAAGCATTGAGTTAATTGCTAGGATGCACCAAGGCATCTATCCACCACTTTACTGGTAATATGTTTGGATTTTATTTATTGCTCATGCATCCAAAGCATTGAGTCTTGTTTCTCTTTATGATAATTAACCAAAGACAGACACTAAATCTGGAAACTGGAAAAACAGACATCATGTCCCAGCCCTTTTTCGTTGCTTTACAAAATGATATGTCTTCCATTACAAAACACTTGCTTGCTGAGCTAGAAAGGGAGAGGAAAGGAAAATCTTTCATTTATAGGTCTGTACTTCAGAATCAAATTTCCTCGATGAGATAGTCTCCTAGAAAAAGGACAATTTGGATTTTATTCAGTAGCTGTTTTTCCTTTTAAACTTGTTGCTAGAGAAAATTAACTCTTGCATTTTCAATGTGTATAATGCCTTTAAGAAAATACCCATGCATTCACTTTGCAGGCCACAAGTTCACATTACAAACTCTTTGGTTTGGGATTCTTGGTCATTTCCTTGGAGTACCTCTTGATCTTGTCATATTGATTTACTCTGAAGAATTATTACTCCCCCGTCCCCATATCAGCAGAATGTAAACTGCTCGAATGCAAATGTTGTTTCATTTCTGTTTTTGTATTCCCATCTTCTAACACATGTAGGAAGCACTTAATAAGTGTATCTGGAATTATACAAATTGAATGATGGCTCCACGATCTGATTGGTGTATTTCCTCCAAAAATACAAATGACGACATTTCCATGTCTGCCCATCTTGTGTGATTCTTGTCCACATCTTCCCCAAAATCTGCCAGGGAAGTTCCTGCCAGCATGCCAACAGCCTTCTTTTTACAGGATTACTTCCTCACCTGCTGAAAAGTAAATACTGATATGTCTGCTTCAAACACAGAACCCTGATTCTCTGAATGCACATTGAAGGTTTTCTTCCGCTTATCCCTTTCTTTGAAAAAAATGTGTGTGTGTATAATACTTAGCACTTATGTAGAACTTTAAAGTTTACAAAGTCTTTTATATATAGTTTATCTCCTATATTATAAGCCTGTGAGGTAGGTGATATTATTATTCCCACTTTACAGATGAGTAAACTGAGGTCGAAAGAATTTAAATTAATTATCCAGGCTCGTTCAAGTATCTAAAACACTAATTATCTGGAAAAGGATATGAATTCACATTTTCCTGAGTCTGAGTTCTGAGTTCTATCAGCCTACATATCCCCATATACATAGAAATACACACACACACACACACACACACACACACACACACACATTCTTGTCAAAATTGTGTGACTTTTCTGAGTCACAGTTGAAATGAAGTAACCATAAACTTACAGATTTAGAATGTGAAGGTGTCTTCCAAGTCCTCTACCAACCTTTTTATTGGGCATATGAGGAAAGCAAGGCCCAAAGATACACAGGCTCTAAAGGGAGACTTGGACACAAGTCCTCTGTCTCCAGATCCAGCAGCCTTTCCATTGCAATAGTTACATCTCAAACTTGTTCATCTCCATTCAAACGATGGAAAAAAGCTCTTCCATTTTACCTTCATCTCTTAAAACAAAAATAGACAAATTGCCTAAGGAATTACTCTCCACTGAGAAATAGTCAGCCTCTCTAGTCTGGTCTTTGAGGTCTTCACAATCTAGTATTAATCCATCTTTATGATCTTACATCATATTATTTCACTCCAAAACTGGATTTTTCTCTGCTCTCTAGATGTGAACTGCACTCCCATGCCTCTTTTTTCACCTTATTCCTTATGCTAAAAATACCATCCTTCCTCTGCTTCATCTACTGAACTTTTACACATCCTTTAAAATTCCAAGTCATAGAATTAAAGGTTCACAAAACTAGGAGCAGGGTGAATGGCACAACAAAGATCATCTGATCTGACAACTCACTTTATACATGAGAAAACTATACCCTACAGAAAACCAATCTGAGCTCATATAGTTAATAAACAGAATCCTGCATTGAACTGAGCTACTCTGAGACTAGTTGCAGTGTTTTGTTTTATTTTTCTTCTATTCTATGTCAATGTACTGGTATTCAGAGAAGACTACCACCTCTAGTGGAAGGGTTTGCTGAGCCAATTTCAGGGCTGCTCATCTACCCTTGGTGTCCACCTTCATCAAACTCTCACTTGTGGGTCCAAGAAGCTGTAGCATGCACAGAGGCCACACCTCAGTAAATCATTTTGCCAGATAGGCTAAAGCAGGTTTGGAGGTAACTGATAAGCCTCAAACTTGTTGGTGAGTTAGTGGGGTATCTATCCCAAGCATATGAAGACTTCCCCTGGTAGAATGGGTAAATGAGAACATTGTGTTCCAATGACCATGAAAGTGGCTCATATAGGCATTGTAGAGAGATTAGAGCGTGGTAAAATATGGAAGGTGCTAAAGCCACCCACTATATCCTAGGTCATTGCCAGTTGTCTTGACTTTTGTCTTGCTACTGGATTTTGATGACTCTGGAACAGAGAGTGAGGCTGATGACTGTGCAATTCTGCCTTACCTAAAATCAATTCATGTATGAGTCAGGACATCACCCCATGATGTCACTGATCCTCTTCAAAAACAGCAACATCTCTCCTGGAAGTCTTCTCTGATTCCCTCGGGTTGGTAAAGGTCTTGCCCCTCCTACCTTTTATATCACTTTGTTCTTCCTTTCTAATAGGAAGGGGGGTGGGGAGGGACAATGTAGAAATATCTAGGATATATTGGTAGATATATACAGAGCAGATGAAGGGTAATCTCAGAGGGATGGCACTAGGTGGGGGTGGGATAAAGGTAGGAAGGGTCTTTTACAGGAAATAAGATTTGACTGGAATCTTGAAGGAAGTTGGGAAGCTAAGAGGCAGTGGTAAGGGGGCAAAGTATTCTAGAGGATGGTCAATGCAAAAACATGAAGTGATTAGATGGAGTGTCATGTGTTAAGAACAGCAAGTCAGTCAACAAAGCTGGGTCATAGAGTGTGTGGAGGAGAGTAACTTCTTTAAATATTGAAAATGTAGGAAGGGGGTAAGTTGTGAGGGCCAGATTGAAGAGTTTATATTTAATAATAATAATAATAAAATAACAATAGTAGCTAGCATTTGTAGAGTGCTCTAAGGCTTGCAAAACACTATGATACAAACTCATTTTATCCTCTGAGAACTTATGTGTAATTATGATCCCCATTTTACAGATGAGAAAACTGGAGCAGAGGTTGGATGTCTTACCCAGGATCACAGAGCTGGTAAGTATCTGAGGTCAGATTTAAGCTAAGGACTTCTGACTCCAGCACTCTATCCACTGAGCCATCTAGCTGTCTCTTTTATCTTGAAGGTAATAGGAAATCAATTGAGCTTATTGAGAAGCTGGGTGATTATGGTAGAACCTACACTTTTGGAAAAAATCACCTTGGCAGGTCAATGGACAATGACTAAGAGTGAGGAGAGACTTGAAATAGGAACACTAAGGCTATCACAAGCTGAGAAATAAGTGATGATAAAGGCCTGCAGTAAGTGGTAGCTATCAGAGTAAAAAGGAGCGGCTGTATATGACATATTGAGGGTTAACTAAGTTCTCTTCCTCAGTGCTTTATGAGTAGTAGATTTTTAATAAACACTTGCTGATTTTTTTATTATTTGTAAACATTCTGATTTATAATGATAACTATTCTCTCTCCTTCACAGAGTCACATATTTAGAACTAGGGAATGACATTTAGTGTTTTCCAACCAAAAGTAATTATTCTATAGTTCCAAGACAATCAGGACAGCTCCACGTAAAACAAGATATAACTTTTTTTCATTTTCCAACAACCAGAGCCTTACCTAGAATAGGACAAGTGGGGCTTTGCCCCAGATGAGAATCTTTAGAGGATGTTGACAGTGCTAAAAATCCATCATTTAGCATAGAAACAATAGAGTTAGGTTCTAAATTACTAATAATTAGAGAAATGCAAATAAAAACAACTCTGAGGTACCAAATGCTAGAGGGGATATAGAAAATAAAACTAATGCATTGTTGATGAATTTGTGAATTGATCTAATTATTTTGGAGAGCAATTTGGATCTATGCCCAAAAGTGTATTGAACTGTGTTTACCCTTTGACCCAGCAATATCACTACCAAATCCATATGACAAGAGATTTTTTAAAGGGGTGGGAGGAAGACTCATATATAGTATATCTATAGCAACTTTTTTTGTGGCAGCAAAAAAAACAGAAATTGAGGGGATGCTCACTAATTGGGAAATGGTTGAACAAGTTAAGGTATATGATTGTGATAGAATATCAACTTTGCTGTAAGACATGACAAAGAGAATGTTTTCAGAAAAACCTGGGAAGATTTACATAAGCTGGTGCAAAAAAGTAAAGTGAGCAGAAGCAGGAGAACATTGTACACAGGAAAAACAATATTATAATGATGATCATCTGTGAAAGACTTAGCTATGCTGTTCAAGACTATGATCCATCATATTTCCAAAAGACTCATGACAAAAAATTATATTCACCTCTAGAGAAAAAAACTCAAAGTGAACTCAAATGCTGATGAGTTCAAAATGAGTGCGAATTGAAGCATATTTTTTTCACTTTATTTTCTTGCCTTTTGGGGGGGGCAACATAGCTAAAGTGGCAATATGTTTTGCATAACTTCAAATGAATAATGGATAACATATTTATTGCTTTTTCAGTGGGGAGGGGAGGGAGAAAGGGAGAAAGAATTTAGAATTGAAAATTTAAAAAATAAAAGAATTGTCATTAAAATTTTTAAAAGAAACAGAGCTAAATAACTAGTGGCCAAGAGTAATTAGCAAAAAGCAAGCTATTCGAGAAGCTTCTACTCTACTCCAGATTTAAATCCCAGTATTACTGCCCATGCTTCTCCTCTTGTTTCCTATGATCTTTGGGGCAAGTCACAATTCTCTGGTCCTGAGTTTTCTCAACTATAAGTTAGATAAGACAAATAGTACAGCTCCTACCAGTTCTAAATCTGAGATCCTATGATTCCCAGGCCCCTCCCACTCACCTGAGGACATCCTTCATGCCATTTGTCCCAGCAATAGTTTGGGGTACTTACTCCAAGCACAAAATCTCTTAGTTATGTCTCTACCTACAACTCTATCACTAAATGAACCTAGTTTCAAGCCTATAATTGTCTGGCTTTGTTATACATTGTTATGCAACTTATTCTAGGCTAAAGCCTGGCCCTCTAGCTATTTCAGGCTTTTACAAGAGCCTTTGACAAGAAAATTCTCATTTGAAACTTCACAAAACTGAAGAATATAAAGCATTTAGCATTCATCAAGGAGAAGGAATATTGCCAAGTTGAAAAAGAGTTATGAAATGTTCTTCCTTCTTCCTTCTTCTCTTTCATGCTTTCTTCCTTTTTCTTATTTCTTTTGCCTATGTTCATGCAACATCATTTGGTTGCCATAGTGAACATCCAGTCTTGGGAAGTTAGCAAGTTATAGAATAGTATCATTTATAAAGAAAAGAATCCCTCATTTTCAAATTTAAATGTAAAAAAATAAGTATATATGTTGAGGCTTAGAGGTGCTCAAGACTCCAAAACACCAACATGCCAGGTCTTGCCTGAATGAATTCAACCCAAGCCTTCTTACAGTCAAAGAAAAACAAAGTTTATTAAAGATTTGCCATATTGGGTAGACTCTTAAGGAATCTGAGCATTTGTAAGGATTGTATTGACAAGCAGGCCAGATGGAATCTGAGCATTTTCATAGAGGCAAGATGGATCTTATATACAGAAAGACTGTGGGAGGGATCTAGGGGTGGTTAAGTAGACTGGGGTAACCAGAGGAGGGATTTAGGGAGGATTTTGATGGGAATGGCCGCTAGTTGAGGTAACTAGAGGTCAGATACCAGGAACCAAGAAAGTGGGAGTAAGGATGGGAAGTAGCTACCGGAAATAATAGACAACGAAGGGCTAGGTTGTTAAGGATAACAGAGATTTAGACTTAGAGATAATGGCAGGCTTATGGCCTCAAGCAAATGCCTTATCAAGGGAGAAGATTCACCAAGAGTTCAAGGGGGTTCCCAGAGCCTAAAACCTATTATATATACTTTTGGGCTTAGGGAAACCAGGATTTAAAAAAAAAAACTATAAAATAAGGGCTGTAAATACCAGTTAGTTTCTTTGCCATGACCAAAAGAATTAAAACAGCTCGATTCTCTGAAAATTGAGCTATAACAATGGTGTAGACTACTATTTTTATGTATCAGCTGCAAAGAACTTCTATTCATTGAAATTATATTTCATTTCAGAATTTTCTAGCATACAGAAGATACCATAGCTCACAGTGAAGAGGGAAGCCACATGGACAATTTATAAGGCCTTGGAAGACTCATTTTATGCTGTGAGTTTTGCTAATGAATAATTTACATACTAATGTAAATTAGATAAATTAATAATTTCTCATGTTTCATTAGTATTACTAAAATAGTTTGTCCTTGCAGATACTGGTCTACTTCTTCCAAGCTACTGGCATCCATCTATTCAAAATGCCATATATTAATACCTTTTGTCTCTTATCTAGATCAACTTCCCATTTTTAAATTTTCTGCATACATTTTTCTTCTACCCATTTGCATGTAAATTAGAGAATGCTTTTAGTTGTGGAAGCTTTTTTTTCCTTTTACTTTTCTCTCTAGTTAACCTGCTTGCTAATAGGCTTTCACATAATTTGTTTTCCTATTCACAGCTGAATTCATATTTTTAAAAATATGAATATATTATTTGACTATAGATAGATATGTAGTTGGGGAAATTATTTGAAATTGTTAAGAATCATTTATTTTCACGTCCACAAGTACCTGAGCCTATTTTAGAGCAACCTGTGTTTTTCATAAAAATTTAAATGTTAAGTCAAAAATATAACTATGGATAGGCAAAGGCATCCAGTTAAAATGAATTTTTTTAGTATTCCTGGAGAAATAACATCTCTGTCATTTGTATTCTTTATGGCTTAATAATGCTAGCACGAAAAGTGTTACCTTAATGCTCATCAGACAATTAATTACTTAACTAATAAACACCTAATTAAGCTCTTACTGCATGCAATGCTTTGGGCTAGGATCAGAAATGTTACAAATGGAAGGAAGACAATGTACCAGCCCTCAAACACCTTATTTACATTTAGCTAGGAAATGAGGGAAATCAGAAAAGTTCCTCCACTAAGTACTGTGGGAAAAATACAAAGTGCTCTAGGGGATAGGGTAGGGCATATCAGTAGGAGCCTGGGGAAAGGAGAGGTGAAGGAGAAGAATGCCATAAAATGGTTTCTCTAGGAACTTTGGAAATACAATTTGCCAGCAATTCACTTTTTCAGTTTTCTGACACACATACCCTTGTCTGTGTGTGCCCAAAATCAGGAACTCAACACCTCTTGCCTGGAATGTTACTGTGTAGTGTTTTCATTGACTTCTCTGTTTTCAGGGTTCCCCTATCCAATTCATCCTTTATAATTTGGCCAAAATAATGTGACCATGTGTATCACCAAGATAATATTCACAGCACCTGTGGCTACTATGAATATTGCCACCATTGTTCTGAATTGAAAAATATAACAGGTTCTCCACATAGAAGACAGAAGCAAAACATTTATTCAGACACCAGAAAGTCAGATCCCAACACCAGAAAATCAAATCTATCATAGCAACAAAGAAGTTAATATACAAGAAATCCATACATAATAATACTTCAGAGGGCACCTCCATCTCCAAGCCTTCCCCTTGCTCAGGCCTTCTCACAAACAAACACTCACAATCCTAGCTGTCTGCTTGCCTGTGTCCTCTCTCTCCCTCCACTCTAACTGCTCTGACTCATTTCCTGCTCTACCTGTTCAGCAAACTCCTCCTACAACAGGCTCCATGTGATTACATTTGGCCTATTAAGGAGCAGGGAAGATCTTCAAATTCCCATTACCAATACATTTGGCCCCAAGATCTTTCATGTCCCTGTAAAGCTATGCATAAGCAGCTTTTCAGAGGACTGCTCCTGTGAACAGCTTTCAAGGTTCTTAGTACATAGTATAGCAAACTTGCTATTTATTCAGTAACAAATCAGAGCAAAACATTCACAGAAAATCAAGGTACGCCATTCAGAATGTAACAACTTATCACAGAAACAAAATACAGTATTCACCATGTCACAACTCAACAACTTATCAGTAAAATGGCCACA
>CM053581.1:199518275-199576437 GCA_028627135.1 Pseudochirops cupreus
CTATATTATACTATTTCCTACTATACTATACTACACTATACTGTATACTATACCATGCTGTACTATGCCTAGCATAATATAGCATGGTATAGCGTAATACTGTATATCATAACATAATGTGGCATTTATTATGCTAGTGCAGTAGTTCTCAACCTGTGGGTCGCACACCCTTTAGGGGTCGAATGACCATTTCACAGGGGTCACCTAAGACTATCGGAAAACACATATTTCTGATGGTCTTAGGAACTGAGACACTGCTCCTCTATCTGTCTCCAGGCAGGTCCACCCACATGCAGATACACCCACATATGAGTATTAAAGGGTCACAGCATTAGGAAGGTTGAGAACCACTATGCTAGTGTAATACGCAACATATTACTGTCATAGACTTTGCTATAATTTACTATGCTATACTTTACTATGCCACATATATTTGTGTGACCATGTATATAGTTCATATTTATATGTGAAATGTCATAGGATTTAATGAGAAATTTAAGACAGTAAAGTATAACAAAGAAAATAGTATAGCTTATAACATATTACAGAGCATATTGTATATATACTATGTTCTGCATAACGCATATATAATAAATACTAAACTATGTACTATAATACAGTACAGCCTATACTATTCTCTCCTTTGCTACACTATAGCATAGCATGGTCTTCAGTATATTATTTTATGTGCTCCTGTCCTATCCTCTCCTATGTCATTCTATTCTACATTATGTGAGCATATGGTATGTCATGCAATGCTATATACCATCTTATATCATATTATTTCATACTTTGTTATTCTGTGCTATATCATGCTTTGCTATCCCACACTATGCCTTGCTGCACAATACCATACCACAACATAATATAAAGGTTTTGATACATGGCCCATAGACAACATGTTGCCTACAACATTCCCATCATTCCAAATGCAGCCTAAACCAGATTAAAATGTAACTGAGAAACATTTAACAAAAAAATAAAAATAAAATACGTAATATTAATGTTAATGATAAGGTTAATGTGTGATTTTCCAAATTAATATTCAACTCACAGGAACCATTATGTATGTTTTGGTGATTTGAGTTTGACATCACTGCCGTAGAATGACCATACCATACTATACCATACCATGCCACCATATGACACTACACTGCACTCTACTATGTTAAACCATATCATACTGTACTGTTATAGTATAATATAGTCTAGTATAGCATAGTGTTGCATTAATATTGTACAGCATGCTATAGTATAGTATAGTATAGTATAGTATAGAATGACAGAGTAAGGTATAATATAGTATATATTCTAGAAAATTAGAGCTTAGTGTAGGGTATAGTAGAATAATAGAGTATAATAACAAAATTAGCATAGGATAGCATGACATAGTATAATGCGGCATAGCATAGTATAGTATAGTGAAGCATAGTATATCATAACATTGTATAAAACAGCATAATAAAGCCCAATGTATTATAATTTGTCATTTGTTACTCTCACACATAAATAGTGTATTACTATCACATACTTTACTACAGATAATGCTATACTTTATTATGATATAAGATATACCCTGTATTATGTAGGGCAACTACGTGGTACAGGGGATGCAACCCAGAGCTTAAAATAACAGAGACTCCTCTTTATGAATTCAAATCTGACCTTAGACACTTAACAGCTGTGTGACTCTGGACAAGTCACTTAACCCTATTTGCCTCAGTTACTCATCTGTAAAATGAGTTGTAGAGGGAAACGACAAACCACTCTAGTATCTTTACCAAGAAAGTCCCAAATGGGGTCACAAAGAGTCAGATATGACTGAAACTTAACAACAAGTAATTGAAACAATGAGAACATAGATCTGAGCAAACATTCATATATTAAAGGCTATCTCAACAAGTAGATGCCATTACAAAACAAGTTCAGATATCATACTGGAATCACACTGTTAATGATTTACTTTTTTTGAAACCATGTAAGGGTTACCTAAGCACCCCACGGCATAAACATCTGCTCTTCATTTTAAATGTAGAAATACATATTCACGGCCTAGATATTTGATGTGGCTTAATGCCCAAAGTTATTGATTTGCATAAGAAAAACAGCAAATATGGAGCTAAGTTGATTTCTTTTAAATGTATATGTGTAAGCGGTTATTGCTTTCATTTTCCCACAAAAGGTGAGAAAATAGGTATAATCCATCTAACATTAATTGGCTTTAGAAAAACACAAGATTAGGTGAAACAAAGTCATAGGGAAAAGTTAGTTTTGTAGTATGACAGTTATATGAAAAACAATATTGCAGAGTTTTGAAACTTCATAATAGGGTTCTCTCCCCACTCCAATTCATCCACCAGACAGATAACCATGTCATCTGCCTTACTCAATAAACTTTGAGGGCACCCCATGACCTCTAGTATGAAATAGAAATTCTTCTTTGGGCCATTTACAACTCTTCACAACCTAGTGCCTTCTTATCAATCAGGTCTTATATACGATTACTCTCAACCACGTACCCTTCATTCTGACTGTTCTGGCCTCCTGGTTGTTCCATCTCTCATTTCCAGCCTTTGAACTAGCTTTCCTCCATGGTTGAAATGCTATCCCTCCTCAACTCAACCTCAGATAATCCCTGCCTGCATTCAAGATTCAGCTCAGTCTCCACCTTTTTTAAGCAGTATTTCTGGATTGAGCCCCACCTTTTCCCTGTCCCCTACTGCCAGTTCCTTCCCCTCTGAGATGATTTTGTAATTATTCTGTATTTATCTTGTATGTATATCTTCTCCATTATAGTGTAAGGTCTTTGAAAGCTGGGACTATTTTTTTTCTTTGTATCCTGAATTTATGACAATGCCTTGCATACTATGTAAGCAGTTAATAATGTTTGTTAAGCATTAACAGATACCAATCATGAAGAGGTAGAGAGTGATGGGGAGAGGTGGGGTATGGAGAAAGAATTCTATTTTAACAGTAATTTCTCTTCAAGTCTTTGAGTGAGCAACAACTGGAAACAAAGTAGTGGACCACAGCGTAAAGGATTATCCATTTTTCCCAGAAAGAAATCTGGGCATAATCTGGCATGCACATTAGATTCCAAGAAAGCAGATTTCAAAGGCTTCAGGAAATGAGGGAAGATGCTTCAGAGAAAGTCAGTCCAGGAGATATGAAAGATGCTCAAGAAGAAAGGGAAACCATTCCAACAAGGAGGGGAAATGCCATTTGTCTGAAGACAGTGATATGGATTCATAGTGAGCTCAGCAATCAACTTAGATTAAAAAATAATTGTCATATAACAAAAGATGAACATTGGTTGTGTAAAAATAGTTTTAGGGATGCTAAAACTCAGAATGAGCTGGGGCTGGCAGGCAAAGATAAGGACAACAAAAGCAGCCTTAACTGTTTGGGGAGGAAAAGGAAGATCAAAGAAGAGATAGGACCTTTACTGGGTCCTATATGATAGTAACTGAAAAGAGTGAGAAAGAAGACCTAATTCTTTGTTTTTTGTTTCTCTGCAAAGGGGAATGACTAAGATTGGAAATGACAAAACAAAAATTACTAATGGGAAATTGATAACCAAGATAAATAAGGAGATAATGAAAGAGCAGGAACTGCCCTTGATTAATTCAAGTCACCTGATCCAAATAAATTGGCCTTTAATTCAAGTCACCTGACCCAAATCAACTACATCTTCAGGTTCTGAAAGGACTAACAGATATGATTACTGAGCTGCTGTCAGTGAGATCTGAAAGATCATGGAAAAAGAAAAAAGGAAACACAAAACTAGAGAAAGACAAATGCCCAATTTTCAAAAAAAGAATAGTTCTAACAGTCTATAAACTATAGGCCAATGAACTTGATATTAATTTTGGGAAAATTCTAAAATGCCTTGTTAAGAAAATAGTTGGTGAGCATCTAAAAAGTGAAGTAGTGAGTACAGGTTTATGACATAACCAGCTCATACTGGCTACCAAAGCTGGTTGTTAAATTTTCAGTATGAATATTTACACCTCAAAAATCAGCAAAAGCTATAAATCAGATTTTATTTATTGTTTTGTCAATTGCCTCAAATTTAGAAAGTTACGGAGAAAGATGTTAATAATACAGATTAAACTTTAACGTGAGTTTGTGAAAATTGGGGTATGGGATGCTTATTAAACATTTATCAGCACATGCCTAGGATGTGGCTTCAGCAAAAACAGGTCATGTCAGATAACCACATTTTCTTTTCTGACAAGATTACTAAAGCGATAAATAAGATAGAGTATATAGAAATAGTCCACCTAAATTTTAACAAAACGTTTGATAAAACAACTCAACTATTCTTTGTAAGGAAGATGGAGAGATATGGATTAAATATAATCAAGTAGATTGAATGACCAAATTCGAAAAATATTTGTGAATACTTTGAAACGAACATGACAGAAGACCTCCAGCGGAGTACCTCGTGGATTTCTGCTTGACATTGTGCCACCTTTAACATTTTTTTAAATCAATGATAAGATCAATGCAGTAGGCTTTTCCTACCCCTCCCTGTTCCTAGTATCTTTCCCTCTAACACGACCTTGTATCTATTCTGTATTTAGATGATATGCCCATCAAATCTGCCAAGGACACAAAGCAAAGAGAGATAGCTAACATGATGAATACAATGTCGGGATCCAAAAGACCCTTAAAAGGTTAGACTCTAGCATTGGGCTAAATCTCATAAGATGAAATAAAATAGGGACAAATCTAAAGTTATGCACTTGGGTGTAAAAAATAAGTATAAGTATGTGATAGGGAAGCATGAATAGATTGCAGTTGTTTTGAAAAAGATCTGGGTATTTCAGTAGACTGGAAGCTAAACAAGTCAGTAATGTGGCATAGTACATAATTAATAATTATTATAATAAATGATATTAATATCATCTTACTCTACATTAAGACGCATAACTTCCAGAAATAGATAGGTGTTTTTTTCACTATATCTTCTTGGCCTCATTTTTACTTCATCTGGAGGACTGGGTTCAATTTTGGAGGTCACAGTTTAAGAATTATTTTGTTAGGCTGAAGTGTTTCCAGACAAAGGTAACCAGGATGGGGAAGGGCCTTATGTCCATGTCATATAAGGATCAGTTGTAGAAACTGGACGTGTTTAATGAGAAAACCAAATGGGAGAGGGAAAGGAAAGGATAGCTGTCTCCAGGTATTTAAAAGGTCTTCCTATAGATAAGAGATAAGAATAATTTTTTTTTTTGGTTTGGCCCCAGAGCACTAAATTGGGAACAATGAACAGAAAATTCAAAGGGACCAGTTTAGATCTGATATCAGGAAAACAATTTCTTAAGGATTAGAGCTAGAATAAGAAGTAGAAATAGAATAGACTGCGTCAAGAAGAGATGGTCTCAGGGTGGTTAGGTGGCGCAGTGAATAGAGCACCAGCCCTGGAGTAAGGAGGACCTGAGTTCAAATGCAGCCTCAGACATGTAACAAAAAAAAAAAAAAACTAGCATGTGACCTTGGGCAAGTCACTTAACCCCGATTGCCCTACCTTTCCCCTTCCAAAAAGCAAAAAAAAAAAAAAAAAGAATTAAATCCACACTCATCAGTTCACTGTCTTTGAATGAGAAGGAGTTGTCTTTATGTGGCACATTCATCACATGATGTAAAACGGAAGCTAAAAAAAAAGAAAAAGAAGAAGAGATGGTTTCTCCTTTCTTGGAGATCTTCCAGCATAAGTTAAATGACCATTGTCTGGGATGTTACTAGTTATTAATTCCTCCCATTTATGGGTTAGAGCAGATAGCCACTGCATTCCCATCTAACTCTCAAATTCTGTGATTCTCAGATTTGTTTCTATTAGGCAAATGAAATAAAATTGAAGTCTATAGGAATTTCATTCTAACTGGCCTTAGAGTCTCATTCCTTTGTCTGATAATCTCCTGAAGAACCACAAGCTCTGCTAGGACATTTTCAGCTCCTTATATCCCAAATGTATGTCTTTTATTAGCAGCTAACTCAGAGAATTGAACCATCTGCTATAGTTGTGAGGAAGAAATGAGAATGACTAAAAATAAATAGTGAAGCAACATAGCCATCCTGACTATGACTTTTCTTTCTCTTTCTCCTACTACATTATGACAGGTGTATTCCTTCAATCATTATCCAGAATTCTTGTGTTTAAGAAGGAAGCACACTTCAGATCCGAACAATTGCCAGGCCATTGAGTAAGCTCCTGCTGTCAATGTCTACATTCTAAATCTGAGCTTATTAAACATAATGAGGCCCCATTTCTGGAGAAGAATAAGATACGAAATGAAAAGTTGAAGCTGGCATTTATGCTCTAAAATTACTTCTCAGGGAGATTGGTTTTCAGAATACTAGGGAATCTTTGTGGTCATCATCATGTAATGGGAACTTATAATAGCTTCCTGCAACAATAAAATTTAAAAAGAAAAAAAGAACCCAGAACGTGGATACAGAAATACATGAGTTCAAATCCCATGTAGGAGTTTAGAGTGAAAATTATCCCAGTCTCTTATTTTATACATGAAAAAGCTAAGGCCTAGAAATACTAAACTTGTCTGAGGTCACATATGTAAACTAGGTAGCAGATCCAGTATTCAAAGCCAGATTCTCTGGTGCTGAATTCAGTGTTCTTTCCACTACAAAAAAAATCTGCCTCCTACTGTCTACCTTGGGAAAGTCACTTTCTTTGCCTCAACTCCAACAACTGGGGATAATATTTGCACCACCCACTTCAAAATGTTGCTATAAAAATCCAATGAACTAATGTGTATTTGGTGCTTTATTATCATAAAGTATTACACAAATGTGGATTATTGTTATGCTGCATAAATTTTTAAGCAATTAAATCCTGACCCTTAGTTTGACACTTGAGAAATCATCTGATGGTAACAATTTAATGGCTCTTCAAGTTCATTACCATAGCATTACTTGCCAGTCTGAGAACAGGTTTTGAAAATCATTAGTCCCCAAAGGTTTCATAACAGTCAATTCCAGTATTTCAAGGAACAAAGAAACAGAGTTTGACTTTGCTGAATTTGATAAAATTATGGGTTTGCTGATTGTATATGGGCCAACTTGGAAGACACATACATTCATCAAGCTAATTTAACTCTGGGGTTTGTTGATTACACAAATCAATTTTGTAAAAAAAAAATAAACACAAAAAAAGAGTATAAGAAAACATATATGTTCTACTTGGTTCCCATCTTTGTCTGGCTGGGGGAAATGAATCTATACATGTAACTTTGCAAGAAATCCTCTGTACCCAGAACATAGCCTTATTGCTGCATATCCTTATGATTTTAGGTACTTTTCTACCAAGGTAGAAAAAAATGCAACTTTCATCCGTTATAAAGGTTTAAACCCTGAATAAGCAGACCTTGGGTACCTTTGAACAAGTCAATCTGAATAGGAAAAACTTAAATACAGTGTTTAGTAGAATTTCTTTGGAATCAGGGTTATAGTCATGGATATTCACTAGTAATTATAGTTGTTTCTACTCTGTGTCTCCCTTCCTTCCTCTGGATGAATGAATCTGTCAGGTCCTGAAATAAATCAAAGACATGAGTTGAATAATAAAACATCATTAACTGAGATAACAGGGTAGCAAACCTGATACCCTAGGGGATATCCCATGACGACAGAACACAAAGAATTTCCCAACTCCAAGACCCACACAAAAGCTTCTTATACCTTTAGGAAGAGAAGAGGAGGAGGTAGTGTGACATATCAAGGTCTAGTCATGAGACCCCAGTGGCCCTTGGCAATCCAGGTAAGGAAAACTACTTCATTCTGGCTTCATGCCATGAATCCCAGTGAAAGGGGACAAGGATATTAGATAATGTTAGATATATATTCAATTTTTTTAAAATAAGGATATGAGAAGTATATGGGTTCAAATCTCACGTATGAGTTAGAGAAAGGAGGAAGAATTCAGTCCTAGCTAACCAAGGAGATGAGGAAGGTTTCATGGAAAAGACAAAAAAAAAATATCTGGACTATGAAGAATATAGAGTTTTCATCAGAACAGGACTCCAGAGTATCATAGAGTTAGCTTGTACTGATGTTAAATTTTCAATGTGAGTCATATTTGAACTCAAGATGAACCTTCCTGACTACAGGCCCAGCATTCTACATACTGCACTACCTAGCTGCCCTTCCACATCACAACAGTTACCCCTTCCACACCACAACTTTGCTCATTGTGGTTTCAACATATCACAGGTGAGCATAAAAAATTAAATGGAAATTTGGAGGGAGTTTGTGGAAGCTGCAGATGACATAGAACCAATGACAAAATACTTAACCCAAATTTAACAATAAAGTACTGTAAACTCCACAAAAGAAAAAGAAAAAAAATTTGCAGACATTTTCTTCAATACAGAGGAGAGGATAAAAAAATTTGCATGGATTTTCCAGGTCACAGGTGTACCTGTGATATAAAAGGGATAACTATCTATACAGTTTTTAGGAGAGGACAAGGACAGTTCCACTGGACGCTGTTCTGAAACTACCTCTTAAAGATGGATGATGGATCTGAATGACATATTTTAGGAAGGCTAGGATGTGTCCAAAGAAGGAAACCAGGATAATAGTGCCACCTATTTATTGAATCTTGTTTCATTTTGTATAAGGAATAGTCTTGTATAACCAACTCAAACCATGAGTCACATTAGTTAAGTCATAGTAATTCTTCCAAAGGCTCCAAGTCACAAATTCCTTAGTTGGAAAGTACAACTCGTGACTAAATAGGAATCTCCTTTACACTATTCATAGCAAATAGCCATCAAGCCTTTGCATGTCTTACACATCCACAAATAAAACCAAAATCTCCTACCATCAAGTGGCAAGTGATCCATGTTTCTAAAATCTACAGTTTGCTCCCCAGGACCTTCTAATTCCTGCCAATGCTTTCCAGATTTCTTTTTTTTATTATCTATCTCCACATGAATGGCCAGAAGTAGGTATTCATCATCAGATTTGCAGTCTTAGGAAGCTTTCTGTAATATCTTAGACATACAACCCTAAAGGAAGGCATACTTTCCTACTGCTTAAGCACTATAGAGGCAGATGCCAGTCCAATGGATAAAAAAGTGGGCATGGAGTCAGGAAAACCTGGGGTCAAATTTTACTTCAGACACTTACTAGCTTGGTGATTCTAGTCAAGTAACTGTTTGCCTCAGTTTCTTCAATTGTAAAATGGAGTTAATAATAACTCCTACCTTGTGAGGATTAAATGAGATAATTGTAAAAGACTTAGCACAGTACCCAGCACAATACTTACATGCTCCCTTCTCTTCATATTTCCCTCCTTGGCCACTGTGACTTGGATAATCATCTTCTAACTAGCTTATATGACCTGTCTTCTGGTTTTATTTGTGGATGTGCATCCTTACAACCTAGAGTAATAGAAGCTATTTTGTCCTCAGAACATCCAGTTCTGCCCTTTGGGAGAAAAACTTCAAACCTAAGTTTCTGGCTCTAAAAGTTATACCTGATTCTAAAAGTTCAATGATTCTTCTTCCTTGTCATCTTTGTGTCTTTTGCTTAGGATTCCCCTGAAGCATTTCAGATTCTTTTTCATCTGTTTCCCCTTTTTAGCTCTCTCTAAATTGGGTTTTTTCCCCCAAGGATACTCGATTCCTTCTAATGGTCTGGAGGGTAAAGTATTCCTCCAACCCTTCAGTTTTCTCTCCCAGATGGATGACCGACCTCCATTATATGCATATATGGCAGTCCTTTGGCATCAGCAGAAAAAAAAAAACCCACAATACATTCCCTATTGGTCACTGGAAGATTTACCTTAACCACTAAATGTGGTAGAACTTAGCTCTTCATTTTAATATTAGCTAATTCTTGGTGCTAGCTTTCCTGATCAACTGCTGGCTCTTATTGTGAACAAATGTAAAGAGAAAAAAAAAATTTCTGCATATCTGTTCACTGTGTTGGTGGAAAGAAGTACGGCTGGAGGAGAACCTTTAGTTAAGCATTTTATTCCATCAAATCAATGCCTTTGTTTTTAGCCAATGAACAATAAGTATGATGGGATCTTGTGTTCTCTGCACCTTTTAGTCAATTGTGTAATAATAGAAATATGATCTCTTGTTGAGTATTGATCATCTAAGTCTTCCAGTTTTCTAGTAATACCCTAAATGAGGGTGACTTCTAAACATGTGTATATTACTGTCATATTAAAAAAAAATTATATAGATGGGAATCTAGAAATAAATGTCAGTGTTTAGTGAGCTATTTTCCTCTTGTATGTATGTGTGTTATGTCTTTTTCATGCATTTAGTATCTTCCCCTCCTTTAGAAAAATTGTAAATCCCTCACAATTATCCTCACAATTATCTCCCTTCACATATATGCATGTATGCATGTATGTATGCATGCGTGTGTGTATGTATGTGTATGTGTATATGTATTAATGTGTGTATATATGCACATATATGTATATATATATATAAATATTTTCCAGCTCCTTCTCCCATCTTTGTTTCCTTCAGATTCATATCTACCTCATTTTCAAAGTATATATTAAAGTCCAAGTGTGGTGGCTTCATTGTTCTTCACGGTGCAAAAAAGGTTTTAGACATCTTCTTTCTATTTGTTGCCATTATTCCATTTTCATCTTTAAATGCTCTCAGGATGACTTTGTTTAGTTGGATCCCTCACCAACCTTCTTTTAACCTGTTTTTAAATTCTATTACTCATTGATTTATGAAGCTATAGTGCTCATCATCTTCTATCAGTGTCTCCATAAACATTAACAAACAAGTTTATATTCTAAACCAGAATTGGCTATCCCTTCTTTCAATTCATCAAGTGAATCGAATCTTTGCCAAGTAGGTGCTTTCTAAGCTGTTTCAGTCTCCTTGTTACAGCAGTTGATTCACCTCAGTTAACTTTCCATATGAAATTGTTGTAGTCTATGTCCTATCCTCCATGCAGATCCCATTTTCACTAGCAATAACTAATTTAAACTAACCAGCTTATTTAATTGTATGATATTTACTAGCTTTTATTCTTTCTTCTAACTTTACACTAATTTGGATTTTTTTTCTCCAAAACATGAGTGATCTGACACATAGTCAACTGATTCAGAAATGATTCTTACATCAGTAATGAATCACATCCAGTCTATTAAAAATAAGCAATTATTTTTTTTATTTTTAAATTTATTTATTTATTTTTAGTTTTTAATATTCACTTTTGTAAGATTTTGAGTTCTAAATTTTTCCCTGTTACCTCCCCAAGATGGCATGCAATCAGATATAAGCTATATTTGCATGCTCATATTAAACATATTTCCATATTAGTTATGTTGTGGAAGAAGAATCAGAACAAAAGGGGGAAACCACATGAAAGAAAAGAGAGAGAGAGAGAATAGTATGATTTTGTCTGTATTCAGACTCCAAAATTATTTCTCTGGATGTGGATAGAATTTTCCATTATGAGTCTTTTGGAACTGTCTTGGGTCATTGCAAGCAATTAAATTCTTGTTCAGTTATTTGGTCTCCGTGTCCAGAGCCTTCCAGTTTGTTTCTCAAAAACTAAATTCACGGTATATGAGTGTTTGGTTTCCATATAGTTTACAGATCTCTGGCTTTTCTCATTTATTATTACTCATCCATACTTTTCTGTGTATTTCTTCACGTATATATTCATATGTAAATCTAGTCAATCCATCAGTCAACTCACTCGAAGCATTATTATTAATTGCCACGTGCCAGCACTCTGCCAAGTGCTACGGATACATGAATAGCAGAAAAACATTCTAGCCCTCAAGAAGCTCACCTTCTAAGGGGCAGACAATATTTTAATAACTATGTACATAATAAGATCTATGCAATGATGAAGGCAATGTGAAAGAAGTTAGTAATAGCTAGAGGAACTTTTTTCAAGTCCTTCTGAAAACGTAGGTTTGGAACCAAGTCTTTAAGGGAATTAAGATGTAGAGGTGAGGCATCTGGTAATGTGTGACTAGCTTAAGAGAGAGGCTAAGCCTGGATATATAGATTGGGGAATAATCTTTATAGCTGATAATCGATTACAGTTGATAATTGAACCCAGAGGAGTTAATATGATCACCAAGTGGAGCAGCATGAAAGAAAAAGAAAAGAGGGCCCAGGATAGAGCCTTATAGGTATATACACATGCACACATAAACATAAATAGAAATCGGTGTGTGTGTGTGTGTGTGTGTGTGTGTGTGTGTGTGTGTGTGTTTGTGTGTGTGAGACACAAGGCAGTTGGATGGCATGGTAGATAGAGCATTGGACTTGGAGTGAGAAAGATCTGACAAAAGATCCTGCCTCAGACAGTTACTATCTGTGTGAACCTGAATAATACACTTAAATTTTCTCAGTCTCGGTCTTCTCATCTTCAAAATGGGATAAGTATAGCTCCAACCACACAGGACTATCATCTATCTAACTTGAAGGGGTTAAAGCTCCATGTAAATGTTCATTGTCGTTGCTGTTGTTGGTAAGCGATGCTCCTTGCCCCTGTGCTCAGCTCAGGTCTTCTATTAGCAGATTCTTGACATTGCTTTGATGTAAATGGAGGCTTTTATATTCTAGAACAGAACTTCTTAAACTATGGGTCACCACATACAGGGTCACAGTTGAATGTGGGGGTCATGAAAAGTTTGGCAACAATAAAAGGTTTCTGAACACGCAACAACCAAAATAATTCAAAATCAAACGTGTAATGAATCTGAGATGTTTCTAGCAGTGCTTGCCCATATTGTAGCTTTGGTTCTGAACACACAATATTTGCACTTTGCATTGCACGTGCCATCATACCATACAATGCCAATGAATGCTGCCAGAAATACCTCAAATCAGATTATTGTATGTTATGAATTGTAATGTTTTTACTGTACATCCAAAATCATTAAATGAATTTTGATTTGGGAATTAGGACAGAATTTCCAACAATTTCTGAAATGATCCTAAACATGTCTCTGCCATTTTGTAGTATGTATTTATGCAAAGCAGCAATCTTAACATTGACAATCATAAAATCAAAATATCAATCACCTCTGAAAAAGTCGAAGATGCTCTACGTCCTGCAGTATCAAATATTCTGCCAAATTTAATTCTTTATGTAAAAATAAACAACTCATCTGTCTCGTTAGTATGCAAATTTACTTTCATCTTTAATAAATGGTAAAATTACATGTGTAACAGAGAATTGCTTTAAAATAAATTTCTTTATGATTTATTATGAGTAAATGTTTGATTTGTTCTTTCTTTGTCCTTCATTTTCAAAGAGGACAATGGCATCAAGGAAATGATGGTATGATGTGCAGTTGACTTTGATTTGAGTGAGAGAGAGCTGTGAAAGGTCACTAGTCTCACTTTCTCCTCCAGATCCAGTGACTAGATATTCCTCAGAATGACTGGACATGACCCAGGATGTAAAGGGAGACCCTGGCTCATAGATTGAACCTCAATAGGTCCCTGCCCAAGCTCTACTTAATGGCTGCATTTTGAGCCCTCCTGGCTTACAGTGAATGTCAATGGTGACTATTTCTCTTTGGAATAGCAACTCTGAGGGTCTTCCCCTCCCAGATTGATTTTTTTTTCTTTTTTTTCTAATTAAAGGGACCATCCCTTGACTCACCTCTTAAAGAGGTCTATTCACTGAATGGGTGTTACCCCACTCTAAATGAGGTTTTATTTGTATACTTATTTTATATACCTTTATACCTAAGGTCCCATAAAAATTTCTCAGGACCAAAGGGGTCGCATAAGTGGAAAAAATTTAAGAAGATCTGTTCTAGAAGATCTCAAGCAGAATCCTAGCTTCAAACTATTTCTTCAATCTTTCTTCTTTTTAAAATTCCTCTTACTATATCACACACTTTAGATATCTTCTAACCCCATCATTCCTCTTTTATGTACCTCCATGTCTACCTTTGGAAATTCATTCAAATTGTCTTTTGAGCTTTATTTCAAAGCAGTAAAAATTTAGAAGGGAAAACATGGTATTTTAGGCCGACTGGCAAATTTTCATGACTACTGTCTAGTTTCTAATTTCAGATATAGCAGAATTTTATTTCCATGGTTGTTGTAATAATTTGATATCATATTAGGTAATCCTTCGTGTTAGCACTATAATTGTTTTTGAATCATGGGTATGAATGTGAAGTTTCTATCCATATGTTTGGAATTAATGATTTTGACCCTTATTCCATAGTCATACTTGTCTTACAAGATTCCCTTTGAACTTTCCCAGAGTGTGCATTGTACACACACACACACTCACACACACACACACACACACACACATGCATACACATCTGCTAATCTTCATCCTTATCTCCATTCCCTTCCCTTTACCTCTGTTCTTCTAGCTCCAAGTCTCATAGGAGTCAAATCTTATAGAATTTCTGAATTATCTAGTGAATCTGGTGATAGGGGCTAAATTGAGACAATTAAATCCATTTTTATTAGTTATCAAGGCTCAGATTTGGATCCAAGTCTCCAGATGCTATACAGTATGCATCATTAAGCAGGAAATATTATAGCAGGAATTGTACTGAGTCCTTGGGTAAATGGGTTGATAATGTGAAAATGTGGCTGAGCGTCCCATTAATCACTACATGGCTTGAGAGAGAAAGCATAAAACTCTTGATTAGCCACCTATACCACTAAGAGAGCCACTGGCCCATACATCACTGCAGAAAATCTGTTATTATAGAACAAAAATGTAGTAAGATCTGTCAGACTAATTCGCTCTGCCAGCATTTTCCCTTAAAGAAAGTGTTTTAAGGGATTGGAAAGAAATTTCTAAAATTATACCTTTTCTGTCAAACCTCATTTTCTATCTATCCTAGATATTTTTATCTGATTTTTAATCTGAAATTAATATTAATATTCCACATGTATATCATGCATTACTCTTATAATGGCTTTATATATTCATTGTATTTCATCCCCCTCTACACATACTTGACAGCTCTGGGACTCAGTTTGCTCATCTGTAAAACAGGGAGGGAGACGAAACTGTGTGGGACAGTAAAGACCCTTGCCCAAATTAAAATCAGAGGCTTCTTAAGGTAGAAAGTAGAAAGGAGTTTATTATTATCTTGCAAGAAAAGGCATCCCCAATCTGACAGAGGGCCAGAAGAGAGAAGCACCTTACAAGAGGCAAAGGCATGATTATAAAATCCTAGTGCGGGAATTCCATATTCTCTCAACTATCCCGTCTTACCATTGGTTGATAGGGCAAGCTCACAACCTTCTTATTAATACCAACCAATTGGCGCAAAGCAATCTCAATCCATTACCATAATTATTACTAATGAGGCTCTAATTTTGTTAGATAACATACATTATACATGAGGTCCACTAAGCAAGCATAGGAACAACCCCAGAATACTGAATCCCCTTCAGTCCAACCTAGATGTGTCCTTATCTGGGCCTGAGTGTCCCAAGGCCTCTGTCTGCTTTCTGACTGGTCAAATCCACCTGCTGCTGCCAGCTCCTTTTATTCTACATTATTTCATTTTTAGTATTATCTAGTTCTCTGAGAACTGGGAACCCAACTTCTTCCCAAGGCTATTGTCTCAACTCTTCCCAAGGCTACTGTCTGGTACTTTTTATCAGTAGTCTTGTTTCAACAATTCTTGCAGTTCTGTAGAAACTTAACCCTTTACTACCTCTCACACTACCATTGCTTTCCCAAAAATGAAAACACCTCTAATTTGGTCTCAATAGTTAATCCGATCAATTGTATTAATACCAATAGCTCTTACATTACCTTGAAATACACAATGACATATATATATATATATATATATATGTATATATATATATATATATATATATATACACATGGGGAAATGATACTGAACTTTGTTACAAAGTATAAAGAAGAAATAAGAATGTAATAGGATGTTCAGAATGGGGAAACTTCACTGCAAGTTATCCCTCACACAATGGACCAGGTCCTAAGGTCCCTTCCAACGCTGAATTTTTGATCTAAGCATCCTATAAACCCCATAATACATGTAGTTCCAATGTTAGGTTCCTCACTTTACAGAAGAGCAAACTTAATCTTAGAGTGATTAAGTGCTTTGAGCACAGTTGTTAATTAGTAAGTGACAGATTCAGGACTCAACACTAGGTTCCCTGACTCTTAAGTTCAGACATCTTTCTGCTCAATTCCACTGAATCTGTCTGTTCACTCTTCCAAGGAAAGTGGAGTTTGGATAATTATTTAGTTAATTTAAGGAGCTTCAAAAATTAAACTATGCAAATCAAGAAAACCATTCCATTAGAAAGTTAAATTATCCAGTGTAACTGTCTCAACTAACCAACTCAAAATCACCAGATGATTGCCCCATATCTATTTAACTAGATGCCATGCTGATTGAGACATCACCATTACTTCCACCAAACTCCCCACCTCTACCTCCAAAAACATTTTTAAAAGGCACACGCTTTTTTGTTTCTTTTTTTTAATTATTAGGGGCAAAATGTTATTTTAAAAAATGAGAAGTAGGGTAAGCCCAAAATTCACTACATGAAAACTGTAGTTTATTTTTAACTGACACAATGTATGTACTCAGCGGGTGGATAACAAGTTCTTCCTTTCTAGGCCCTTGATAATCTGTGTAGTGTCAGAAGACCCTTCATGTTTTTTAAACAGTGCAAAGTGCCTCCCTTTCCCCTGCAGCACATGGGATGTATCTAACTACCCCAGAGAGATTGAAATTTATATTCATGAGTTGCATACAGACATATAATTCATGGGAGTGACATTCATAAGTAAGTAATCATGGAGACCCTATGGAATATTATTCAGTTCTAAATCTTCAATACATTGAGTGAATCTTTGAATTATACAACCTTCCAATTTGGAAACTCATACAAGTCATTGTAGTGTGGATTAGTAAGTGCTATACTCAGATCTATCATATGTACATGCATGTTCCCTGTATCACATCATATCCAAGCAAGATGTCTGGCCAAAAGCTCAATACTGACCTTGTCACCTGTTACATCGTGCTTATTTGTGCAACATTCCTAATTCAAAAACTTTTCAAGGGGAAAAAACAGCTTGAAATATAGTATGACTACCACTGCTAACTTGGTCATCACTTCCCTTGGATTCTTTATCAGTAAAAGGAGGGAGTTGGAGTAAGATCATTTCTATGGATCCTTTTATCTTTGACATTCTAGAGATCTATGCAAGGCAACCACTTGATCCCCACAAAAAGTTACACTAGGATTATTTTGAGTTTACTGCTGCCCAACTAAATTAAATGGTTTTTTAAATTAATATTTAAGTTCCAAACTGTCTTCATCCCTTCCCCCTCCCCACAAACATTTGACACAGATTTATAAATATATGTAAAAATCATACTATATGTACTTCTGTTTACCAGTTCTTTCTCTGGAGGTGGATAGTATTTTTTCCACAGGTCCTTTATAGTTCATTTGAGTGTTTACAGTACTCAGAATAGCTTGATTTTTCACAATTATTTTTCAAATAATATTGCTGTTATGGTCTACAATGTTCTCTTAGTTCTGCTCACTTCACTCTTCCTTCATTATCTTGTACAAGTTTTCCCATGCTTTTCTAAAATCAACAAGCTCGTCATTTCTTACAGCACAGTAGTATTCAATCACAATCATACACCACAACTTGTTCAATCATTCCTCATCTGATGCCCCCCCCCCCAATTTCTCCAGGTCTTTGCCATCACAAATAGAACCGCTATAAATATTTTAGAACATATAAGTTCTTTTCCTTTTTCCCTGATCACCTTGGGAAACAGACCTAAAAGTGAGTGAATGGTATTGCTGAGTTAGGATATACTAAGTTTTATAACTCTTTGGGCTTAATTCCAGATTTCTCTCCAAAATGGTTGGATCAGTTCACAATTCCACTAATAGTGTATTAATATCTCAATATTTCCATATCCCCCCAATATTTGTCATTTTCTCCTTCTATCATTTTAGCCAACATGATAAGTATGAGATGGTATTTCAAAGTCGTTTTAATTTGCATTTCTCTAATCAATAATGATTGAGTGAATTAAGTATTGTACAAAGATTTAGCAGATGTATAAAAGAAAACTGGGTTCAACTCCTGGCTCCGTCACTTACCAGCTGTGAGACTATGGACCAGTTACTTAATCTTCAGTTTCTCACATGTAAAAATGAATGTGATGATACTTGCAATACCAGTGTCACCCAGAGGTTGGGAGGAAGTGTAAATCTCACCCTCAAAAACTCCAACAGAACTTCAATCTCACGAAATTGGGTAAGATTCTTTCCCATAATGTAGATCACAATCCACCCATGAGTGTACATCCCCTGCATTTCTTATTATATCTTTCCTTTCCTAAGTTCATCGCAATGGGTCTGTCCAATATACTGAGAGTTTCTCTCGTTTTCTCTTGACATGGCGATGACACCAATGCAGCATCCAGGCTGGCCTTCATTCATCTCTCACTCTCAATATGTGACAAGCTCATCTTTTTTTCACTCATCCTTTTCTTTATAACATTCTTCACACCATTTCTCATGCATGCTTCCTTCTCTATGCACTGTGACTTGCTCACATGCCCCCATCATATTCTTTCCCACTGTCCTTTGGGACATCCTCAGTTTCAAATCTTCAGAGACCACAGTGTTCCATGATGCGCAGCCATGCAACATCGCCAGAAGAATGTTGGTATTAATTACGATATATAAATGGAATGGAATACTATTGTGCTGCAAGAAATTTTAAAAGAGATAGTTTCAGAGAAACCTGGAAAACTTGTGAACAAAAATATCACAGAGACAACTTTAAAGGACTTAAGATATCTGATCAACATATCAATAACGAAGAACTTTGCCCACTTCCTGACAGAAAGGTGATGGACTGATAGAATGATGAGCACATTTTTGGACGGGTCCGATGTGGGCATTTGTTTTGATTGACTAAAGAGTTGCTAAAGTTTGTATTTCTTTTCCAGTGGAAATTGGAGTCATGTGGGAAGAAGAAAAAATAGATCCTTGATAACTGGGGGCAATTTTTGAAGATGGACCTTTATTTCAAGGATAAGTCAGCAGACATTTTAAAAAATGAGCAAAGGTAATATAGCCCACTTTTCTCCTTCTGCCGAATTCTAGGCCTGGGACCTAAAAATTATGATGTGGGCCCAGAATATGTAAACTTTGAAGTACTGGCCATGTGAATTCTTGTTGTTGTTGTTGTCATTGCCATCGTTATAAAAGTTGGTGACACTCACTTCTCCCTGGAAAGTGGGCTTCCTACCTCATTAATTTTTCTGGAGCTCACTGAAATAGATAGTGATAGGAACTGCTTCCAAAATAACTTCTTTCTTTATATATTATTAAATGTCATCTCCCAAAGTTGAATATTAAATTGAAACTTTGAAGAACCTTCACTCCCCTTTCCTTCTGCCCCCCTGTGACTCTTCTAATTAGGTACCTGCAATAATCATTTAATTTAAATCTTTCACATTTTTCTTAATTAAAATCATTCAGTAAAGAATATTAGTTAAATTTTAATAAGTACACTCGAGAGAAGGCCACTGGTGTTTGCATGCAATTATCTGAAACTTTGGCAGCAAATGAAGAATTACGTTCTGATTCCTGCATACAATGGATAAGGAATGTTTCTGATTTTTTGGTCATTGGGCTGAAGAGCCTAGTTAGACAGCGTTGAATTAGCTTTTGAAAAGAAGACTGACATTTAATATGTATGCTAATTGATGCCATACGTTCCATAGCCATCCAGTTATTGCTGTCAGCAAAATGTCTAAACAAGACTTTCAATTATGATCCTGTCTTACATTTTAGAACTCATGCAGGTTTTTTAAAATTCTAATGAACGAAGAAAACTGCAAAGTTTTGCATTCCTGCTTTACACACAGAGACAATGATTTTCCTACTTCATAGCCAAAGCAAGCACCCCACTGATCATGGGGCAACAACAAATGAGAATGAAATCTCTTGAGGCACCACCTTCTTCATCACAGATGGGTCAAGCCTATATATATAAAATAAAGTGGAAAATGTTGGCAATTTGGTAGGGGGGGCAGTCATTAGGAAAATGGTACTCACAAAATAGGCCTAAAGTTTTGGGTGGTATCTTGCTCACCCAAGCAGGTGATTTTACAACTCTATTTTTGTCAGATCCCTGTTAAGTAGTAGATAGACTATGAAGGTATAACCTTTGGAACATAGTACTGTTATGATAGAACATATGAAAGACATATGTTAGAACAAAAACATATGATAGAACAAAATGAAAAGCAGAAAGTAGATCCCTTTGAGGTTCCTTTCAGGTCAAAATCCATTAATTTACAGATGAAGACCTCAGTAGTTAGGACTTGTACAACCTTTGTATAAAAGTCTTTCACTTTGGTGAATTTCTCAATTTTCTGTCTCCTACCTTCTTCTTCACCTCACTCACCCCCTAAAATAAGTCCAATAAGAAATTACTAATTCCATCTATTGTGGGGAATGTAACTCCTCTTAAAAGCACAAAATCAGCAAAGGAAACATCAATTAGAAATTTGAACAAAAAATATATAATTTGTGACAGTTCCTGTAAAGACACCCTTCAATGAAAAGCCAGCCCTCTTCCAAAAATCTATAGGAAGTCTTAACCCCACAGTACAACAGTCAGAGAGGGGCCCCAGACTCACAGAAGCTAATGAAACCACTTTCCACCTCCAAGAGAATCTCAGTCACTTAAAATACATTCAGATATGGTAATTTGAACTCTATTAATGAGTGACAAGTGTTCAGCCTGAGCAAGCTCTCCTTACTTTTTAGTAGTTCTTTAAGTACATATAGTTTCTCCTAAACTGACTTTCTTAAATTCCAAAGAATCTCTCTGGGACTACTGGATGGGGTTATTCAAATCACACTAGGCTGCTACCAGTGCCAGAGATTAGCTATATAGGCAAGTTATTCAGACAAACAGAGAAGTTCAAGCTCTTCTTAGGTTTTGTTGGCTTCACATAAATATGAAAGGCTAGAACAGAAGAAAACTGGCTACAGGTTTCCAAGTGAGGAAACTCCATCAACAAATTTATTTTGGTACCTAGTCAACAATTTAAAAGTCTTAAGAGAACTACCTTGGGAACTAAGAGTTAAGAGACTTACCCAAGGCCACGAAGTGAATTAGCTACAGAACCCAGAGTGCATAATTCATGTTTCTTAATGTACTGAGGTGTTCTTTTAACTTAACATGATAATTCCTGTGGAGAAGGAAAATTCAACAATTTGGTTAACGTACATGTTAGACCAATATATGTGTGTACATGTGTATAAGACAGAATAGAGATACAAAATGCAGGATCCATATTTTATGTTTGTAAATATTGAAAATCCATAAATTTTCTATAGAGAATTCAATGCACTTAAAATTCAAGTTTTTAAACAATTCAAGGAATTTTAGCTTTAGAGAATCTTTAAGACAGGCCTGTGAGTTACAAAATCCCTTGAGAATTAAACTACAGCTGAAAGGTACATTTGTTTAAAAGACAAATGACTTGAGGGCTTTCTGAGTCACATGATCCACAAGATGGCAGTTTGGAAATTTTCTTTGATTCTCCCCACATACACACACACACCCATCAAACTACTCCAAAACAGAAATTATGTGCTAAAGATAAAGCAACTTCAGATGTCTCCATGATCTAGGACACTGGAATACAAAAGAAGATTTAAAAAAAAAAAACAAAACAGCAATGCCAACAATAATCCAGGAACTGACTCTATATTGAGGTTTCTCAACACCCCTTCCCTACCTGCCATGCTACTAGCAGCTAGGCTGCATTTAGTCAACATAAGAATCTGATCCAAAAACCTCATACATGGCTTACTACAGAACCAAACCCCACACCCCATAACTGCTCCCTCTATACAATTCTGCGGAGATCACAGCTCCAGGCTACAGAAATTTTCTGGGGCCCAGCCAATGCAGTGGCAATGCTCCAAAGACAGAGGCTTGGGGGGATGGGGGTGGGGATAGCACTAGTCTGTGCTGGCAACAATCTTTGCAGTAAAACCAGGATCAGAGAGGAACGGAAAGGACATGTGTCTGGGCTTGTAATAGAGCTCAACACCTCACTTAACCCTACCCCTCCCTCTTTCCAGAGCCAGAGAGACCCAGACTACAGAAATCTATCCTATAGAACCAGCAGCAGCTCTCAGAACTGCTGAAGCTAAAGCTAGAAAATTGATAAACAGAGAGATCAGGAGTGGAAGCTGGAATGAGTCACTGTGAATGTGAATGTGTCTGTGTGTCTGTGTGTTTGTCTCTCTGTGTGTCTGTGTGTTTTGGGGGAGGTTCTTGTTTGGTCCTCCACTAAGCCTGAGCGAAAGAGCTCAGCATCCAGCTGGGACCAGTTCTTTCCACCAAAATTCACTTGGGGTAGAGACCAAAGCTGGTGAGCTATGAATTGCCCAGTATGAGAGACGGCTGAGATGCTTTGAGATCTAGCCTCCAAGGAAACCATTATCAGAGCAGAGAGGGGAAAAAAAACTGAAAATGCCAAAGATGACAAGAAGAAAACCCAAAGGCTTTGAACAAAAACAGATAAATCAACATGGAAAACATTAACAGCAGAAAGAAATAAAACCTTCAATTATAGTAAAAGAGTTTAGGTATTTATGAATATACACTGTTAAGTCAAGGAAAAAAATCCAACATTTGGTGAGACAGAGGACCCTGCAGATTTTGAGTAGAACATGGAACCACAACACATTGTTTCTGGGTGGTTCAAAAGGGAAATAAGAATTATGAGAAAAGAATTTATGTCCTACACAGCATAATGTGAAGCATAGGCGGGGAAAACGTAATCTGCAATGACAAATCTCACCAAAGAAACAAAGAAAAGACAAGAGATTAAAGGAGTAAAAATACACAGAAGTAAAGGACAATCTAAAAGAAGAGAATAAACCAAAATAATCACATTAAGAGAAAATATACTCACTCTGCAAGCAAAACATACTGATCTCAAAGACAAGAAGTGTAGAGACAAACTAAGGATCATAGGTCTTCCAGAAGAACCCTACTGGACAAAAACCAAACAAATAAAAAAAAACACCTTAATATTAAAATGCAGTAAATAATATAAGGAAACTACCCAGAACTTTCAAACATAGAAAATGAAATACCAATTGAAAAAATCAATAGAATGCCTACAGAAAAGAAAAAGGCTCCAAACTCCAAGATACTATAACAGGTAAATTTAGTAACCCTGTTCAGAAATGACACATTCTGAAAGCAATCAGGAGAAAGACCTCAAATACAAAGGAAAGAATCTGAATAACACAAGATGCACTAAAAGATGCTAGAGGAAATAGAAATAGAATAAGTGCTCTGAAGAACTTGAAACTTAGCATGCAGCCCGGAATGACTTTGTGTCTGCAAATCTGAGCTAAATCGTAAATGAAAAATATAGACTTCGATAATAAGAGACACTTGCAACGATCTTAGAAAGAAAATCTGACAAGAAGAGATTTATTTTATTTTTTGCTTTTTGAATACCCCAGATAACAGAAATGCTGGAGGGATGAATGAATATAGCCAAGGACAGCAATAGCAACGCGACGATAGGAAAGAGACAAGAGAGAACCTTCTTTCCAAATGTACACAAAGAGACAAAGGCCTAGGTCCCCACTACATCCAAGGCCATCTCCAGGCATGGTCCTGATGGCTCCAGATGAGAAAGTGAGGCTGGTGATTTGCACAGCCCTCCCTCACTTAAATACAGTTGACTTACTTGTTATGGTATTACCTCCCCGATGTCATGGTCCTCTTTGAAAATGAAGGACAAACAGCAACAACAACAACACAAAGAGATAAGAGTTAAGAAGGAAATCAAGTGGAGGTTACAGTGAAGAGGTGGGCCTGGGGCTTTGTGGGCAAAATCTGGTGACACCCTGACTATAGGTAAATAATTGTGTGGGGGAGGGGGAGACAGGGTTGTTACATTACAAAAGGGGAGGGTGAATGAAGGTCGGGGAAGAAACAAGGGGACAGAGGGGAATATGTGATGCACATGGATCAAATCAAGGTCTAACAATGAGAGGAAAGTGATCCCTTTGGTCTCAGGAAGGGACAAACCTACAGGGAAGTGGGTGAGGAGGTAGTGGGGATGGGAAAATTGAAAAAGGGAAGGAAAGAAGAGAGGATTTGCTTGGTAGTGGGATGGGATTCCACAAATAAATTCTTCTATGAGTGAACAAAGATACTCTGTGAACAAAGACAGGGACCTCGTGTTGGGTGCAGTCTGGGAAATTTGAAACTTGAAAAGACCACTTGTCCAGTCCTGGAGTCAGGAGGACCTGAGTTCAAATCTAGCCTCAGACTCTTAACACTTACTAGTCGTGTGACCTCGAGTCACTTAACCCCAATTGCCCTGACTTCCCCCCTCCAAAAAGCAAAAAAAAAAAAAAATTTGTCCCACCTCTGGAGGCAGGGAGTTGGAAGTCCTAGCAGCTGGAAAAGTAAGAAGGAATGGACCCAGAAGAGATTTTGAAACAAATGGGGAAAAAGGACATAACCAAGGAGAGGGTATGGATCAGTGGTGGACTGCATAATCATGGGATGTATTTGGGGGAATGGAGTCCTGTCATGGGTCATTGTCTTCTCTGTCACCTTTAGGAACTGGGTAGGGAGGTCTGAGGGGAAAGCTCTACAAGGCAGTGGCAGAAACTGCTTAGAAAGGAGTCCCAGAATTAGAGACCTTAGAAATTTTGATTCTATGAAAAATACAAAACGTTGACAGACCAGATAATTACAAGAATTAGGAATCAGAGAATAAGGGTCTAGAGCAGACAGAGAGAGAAGGGATACAAAAAAAAGAAAAAGAAAAAAAAAGAAATTTAAAAAACTAATGAACAGAACTAGTTAGAGGGAAGAAGAGGAATGGGCTATCTACTTGATCAACCAAGAGAGGGGAAAAGGGAAGTAAAAATTAAATGACCAGATAAAAGCAGGAAAGAAAAAAGAAATAAGGCAAATGCCAAAGAAAGGAGTAATTAATGAGAGGAAAGAGGTAACTAATGGGAGCAGAGTATCATGGGTGAGAAGAGAACTAGTGGAAATAAGACTACATTAAAAAAGAGTAACTTAAGGAACTGTGTTTACAACAGAAGAAATGGAAAAAAATCATAACTTGAAAAAAAACTGAATTTGGCACAAGTAGAGGAAAATATAAGCATAACTCATAATTTTAAAATATGAATAAATTAAACCAGTTAAATAAAAAGAAGGGATATATTGGATAAGAAAACAAAACCATAAAATATGTTCCTTATGAAATATGTGTGTATACATACATATATATGTACACAAACATGAATTATAAAACAGAATTATGGGGAAAAAATTTACTATGCAGCAAGTAAATTCAGAAAAAGCAGGAATTGCAATCATAGGGGTGGCTAGGTGGCGCAGTGAATAGAGCACTGGCCCTGGAGTCAGGAGGAAAAATGGCAATCATGGTACATGAAAAAGCAAAATTGAACATTCAAAAAATAAAAATGGTTCAACAAGGAAACTAAATTATGTTAAAAAAGAACCCATAGAAAACAAACCAATAGGAACTATGTATGATCTGTATGCATTACCATCCAAATTCACAAAGGAAACATTAACTGAGGTACAAGGAAATCTGAACAGTAACACAAGTCACAAGAAACTTTAATATCCCCCCCTTCATTTTAGACAAGTCTAACAGAAAGATACATAGGATGGAAAATATTTAACTAAACAAATTACTAGAGAAACTAGAGTTTAAAAATTGCATGGGTGGGTATCTTCTAAGTGAGACAGAAAAGACTGTATATATTTTTCAGCACCACACAGAACATATACAAAAATAGGTTAGATGATAAGGCATATTTTTACATTTGCAGAAAAATGTAAAATGGGAGGATATATTTAATACATACACAAAACATAAAGCAATAAACATGGTCATTAGTTCAGGGGCCACAAACAAAAGACACAGACCCACGTGAAAATTTGAAAATGAAATCTTAAATAATAGGTGAGTCAACAAATAAATCATAGAAACAATAATCATATGAAAGAAAATGATAATGATGAAACAACATACCAAAATTTCTGATAAACTAGTCCTCAGGGAGAAAAACAATCACATCTCTAGAAATATACGTTAAAAAATTAAAAAGGGGTGATTGATAAACTGAATCTGCATTTTTAAAATTAGGAAACCAACAAATAAACAAAGCTAAAATAAGCACAAAAGATGAAACGCTAGAAATTATAGGAGAAATAGATAAATTGGGGAAAACCAAAGAAATGATAAATAAAATTAAACGCAGATTTTTTTTAAAAGCCCTATGTAATTGATAGTACTTTGACTAAACTGATTTAAAAGAAGTGGGCAGAAAATCAAATTATTAAAATAACAAATGAGTAAGGTGAAATCACAATAGCACCAGAAGATATAAAAAGAATAATCAGAACCTATTATGCACAGTTATACACTAGCAAAACCAAGAACACAAAAGAAAGAAAAAATACATTCAAAATATAAAATACCTAATTTATCTAAAGGCCAGATAAAGATCTTTTTAAAAAATCTAACAAAAGCCAATAGATCTAACTGTAAAGATAGAGGGAAAAAACCTCTTGGTCTTGACGGATTCACCAAAGTATTCTATCAAACTTTTAAAGAACCAATTCTCATACTTTAACAAATTATTCTCAAAAATTGAGAAAGTACCCTACCAGAATCCAAATGAGACAAGTATAGACCATTATCTAAACCAGGGAAAAATAAAACAGAGAAGGAAAACTATAGTCCAATACCATTAATAAATATTGACCCCAAAATTTTAAACAAAATCTTATCGAACAGACTATAGAGATTTTTCCAAGAAGTCATGTATTATGACCAAGTAAGAATTATAACAGGGATGCAAGGATGGCTCAACATTAGGAAAACAGTCGACATAATTATTAAAGATCAAAACATCCAAATTCACATAATCATCACTATGGATGGAGAAAAAAACTTTAATTACATTCGTGGCTAAATGGGAAATGAATAGGAATGGAGAGAGACTTGAGGCAGACTCACCAGCCACCTGTTACAATAGTCCAGTTGTGAGGTGAGGGGGAGCCCTCATCAGAATGTTTGTGGTTTAAGAAGAGAGAAGGGGACATACCTAGCAGAGGTGAAATTGATATTCCTTGGCAACAACTTGAATATAGGGTTGAGAGAGTGAGGAGTCATGAATAACTCTTAGACTGCAAGCCTAAGGAACTGAGAGGATGGTGTTGCCCTCAACAGTAATAGGAGAGCCTTTTGGGTAGATGGCAGAGTAGGGTCAGAAATTTCCAGGCTCTCTGGATTTCCTCCACAAACAGACAGAAAATTGCCATGAAATTAACTTAGAGCAGCAAAAAAAAAGTGGGGTAAAATAGTTGTCTACCTAGGGTTGGGGTTAGGGTTAGGGTTAGGGTTAGGGTTAGGATTAGATAACTTGAGAGAATCTCAGAAAAGACAGGGCTTTCAGGTGCTGAGGTCTGACCTGAGTGAAGTATAGATGCTTCCAGACTGACTCCACTGAATCTACAAATATCAGGTCCTGGGGTACTTCCATTAGGAAGCAGAGTAGGCCTCAAAAAATTTCACCTCACAGTCTCAGGAACTCTCACCTAATGAAATTTTACTTCATAAAGACCAACAGATGACTGCGTGGGGAAAGACTGAAGGACAACCACCACCACTACCACCCTACATCCCCTAATTCCCTTCCTTCCCCCCAGCCATTTTCAGAACCAGAACTAGTGGTGCTGCCTGGAAGTGATCCCAGGCTGTGACTGTAGGTGAAGAGAGACAAGTAAACACTCTGTGACTGCAGGATCCACAGAGAGCAAGAATAGTTTTGGGACATCATGGCTGGAGTTCCAACAGTGCCTTAGGAAAAGAGAGGAGTTTCTGAAGTTCAGTCCCTGAACAGAATTCAGAAAATAACAGTAAGAAGGAACTGAGGCCTAGGTAACATTACCCACAACTCAAGATTAAAACCTGATTATAATAATAATAAGCTGCTAAAAATAAAATAAAACAAAATAAAAATGACTTGGCAAAGGAAAAAGAACCCAACCATAGTGTAATGGTAATGGGATTTCAAGATCTTCAGTGCCCCTTGTATTGGCAAGCAAACAGGTACTTAGCATCTTGTTTCAAGTTCATGATTGTGTCAAGTATTAAGATCCAGAACTAGTGAATCTCACAGTGGCATGAACTTGCTGATATAACAGGAAGGGACAGAACAGGGAGGAGTTAATATCATATATAAGGAAATGCCCAAGCTAAAGAGCCAGAACTTCTTCTGAGAAATGTATTGAGAATTTCTTCTGAGAGCTTCTGAGAACTTCTTCTGAGAGCTGCTGAGAACTTCTGAGACCTAGCCAGAACTACAAGGAACAAGAACTGCTGGTAGCTGGACCTGCTGGGAGCAAGCAGAGGAGGCTGAGGAGCTACCATGAGTGAGGAGAGGAGGATCCTTGCTTGAGGAAGCCTGTCTTGTTTTGAAGGCTTGGGAATATGGGTTTTTCACTGCATTGGCTATGTGTACCAACTTTGTGGTTACTGTAATGACTTTGGCTCTTTGGTTTGGGGACTCACTTTTCTGGTATTTGAATAAAAGCTTTGGTTCTGTCCTCCATGTGGAGAGCCTATTACATTTTGTGATTCACAACTATACCAGCATATTCATAGCCACCGTGGGTGCTGTGAATATTGCATTGCTGGTACACATAGATAGTTACTTTGTTGTAAAAGAAGATCTGGGTTCACAATCAGAGCGATGTAAGAAAGAGAGGGAAAGCCAGTCCTACCCCAAATAGCAATAGCAATGGTCAGAAGTCCAAAAAGAATTCTTGGAAGAACTTAAAAAGGAATTCAAAAATCAAATAAAGAGATCGTGAGGGAAAATTGGGAAAAAAATAAAAGTAACCCAAGGAAATTATGAAAAGAAAGTTAACTAATTGGAAAATGAGATACAAAATCTTAAGGAAGAAAATAACTCCTTGAAAACTAGAACTGGGCAAGAGGAATCAAATGATATATAAGACATTAAGAAATAGTAAAAATTGAAAAATAGAAGAGAATCTGAAATATCTTGCTGGAAAAACAACTGATCTGGAGAACAGATCAAGGAGAGATAATATAAGAATTGTCAAGATACCTGAAAGTTATGGTTAAAAAAAAGTCTAGAAGAAATTATCAAGGAAAATTTCCCTGAAGTTCAAGATAGTTTACAAAATAATAAAATAGAAATAGAAGAAAATTTGCCATTCACCACCAGAAAGAGATCCCAGGAGGAAAATCTAAAGGAATGTCACAACCAAGTTTCAAAACTCCCAGGTTGAAGAGAAAATATGATAATCAACAAGGGGAAAAAATGTTAAATACTGTGGAAATAAAATTAGGATTTCACAAGATCTAGTAGCTTCTACTCTAAAAGACTACAGGTCTTTTAACATTATATTAGCAAAAGAGCTGGGGTCACACCCAAGAATAATTTACCCAAAAAAGTTGAGTATAATCCTGAATTTTTTTTTTAAATGGACATTTGATGAACTGAAAGACTTTCAGGTTTTTGTAACAAACAGACCAAAACTCAATGGAAAATTCAATATAAAAGATTCAGAAGAAATATAAGGAAAATATTAAAGACCAATTATAAGACACTCATTAAAATCAAAATGTTTACTTATTACATCTATGAAAATGTTATTAGTATTTTTAAAACTTACTATTACTAAAGTAGTTTTAAAAAACTTGAGGCTGAGTTGTATATGATAACAGTGATTCTAGAAAACAAAACTGGGTGGGAAAAGGTAAAAGGGAGGAATTATGTTATAAAAACAGGGCATAAAAGGAAGAGCTAATACAGAGGAAGGCAGGTTGGGGTGGAAGGCTGATATTGTTGGAACCTTGCTCTCATTAGGGCTGAAGAGGAAACAGTGTGTACATCTGGAACGGTGTAGAAGTCTTCAGAACACATAGAGAGGCGAGAAAACTGGAGGACAGGGTGAGGGAGGGAATTTTAATGAGGTGTGTGGATTGGAATTTGAGAGGGTGGAGAAGAAAATGGTGGGACTTTTGGAGAGGTTTGTGAATTGAGATTAGGAGAGTAGGGGAAGGGGATAGGGGAACTCTAGGAGATGAAGGGGTGGGGGGGGAAGATAAGGTAATAGGTAAAGAGAGACTGAGAAAGAAAAATAGCAAGTGAAAAAAAAGTGGAGAGAAATTTACAAATAGTAATCACAGCTTTGAAGGTAAATAGGATGTTTAGAGCAGCTCTTGGTGGTAGAAAAGAAATGGAAATTGCAGGATGTCCATCAATTGGGAAATGGATGAACAAACTGTGGTGTATAATTGTGATGGAATACTGCCATACAATAAGAAATGACAAGCTCAGTGTTCTTAGAAAGGAATGGAAAACTTTCACAAAATGATGAAGAGCAAAGTGAGCAGGACTAAAAGAACATTGTATACAGTAACAACGATACTGTTTCAAGAATGATTGAGCAAATAAGTCACTTGGACTATTATAAATACACAAATTAAAAAATAAAGGACAGGGAGAAAGAAGCTATCAGCATCTAGAGAAAGAACTGGTTGAAGTGTGTATAGAATAATTTTACATATACATACACACATATATGCATACATACACACAAATACACACACACACACACACACACACACACACACAACTATTTGTGTCTAATGGTAGCCATCTCCAGTGCAGGGAGGGAGGAGGAAGGAAAAAAAGTAAAAAAAAAAAAGGCAAGAGAAATTTACATGATAACTTCATTGCATATTTGGAGGGAATAGCAAGTTATACATAGTAGATGTGCAGTTTCATGTGCAATTATATTTTTATTGTATTGTTATGAAAATGCCTTTTTGTGTTGTTAATTGAAAACTAAACAATATTTTTTAAAAAACAGTAATAGGGAAGATGGAGGGAAGGTCCAGGTGGAAAGTTCTGTTTTAGACATGTATAGTACAAGATGTTTGCTGGATATCCAGTTCAAGATGTCTGAAGTGTTATAAAAATGATCACTTTATTCCATAAATTAAAAATAAAATGTTTAAAAAAAGATTTTTCCCCTGAAAACCTCATTTTGGACAGCAATTGCTAGCAAAATTAAATTTTCTATTCGCAAAAAAATCCACATAAACTGATTCAGACTAAAGTAAGCAGAACCAAGAAAAAAATTACATAATAACTACAACAAAATAAAGGGTAGAAACAATCACACACCCAAAAATTCAAAAGTGAACATAACAAAATTTTTAGATCAAGCGTAACTTAAATGCAGGAGATACCCCCCAATCAATTTCTTCATGGAGGTGGGATATCCATAGGCATTCACATTGCACATGTTTTTGGACTTTTGTAATATATCCAACAGTTGTGATTTTGTCCCCCTTTAAAAAAATATTTTTTATAGATGATGGCTCTCTGGGAGTCAGAGGGGAAAAGATACTCAAGAAAGCTGTGATGATGTAAGAAACAGAAGATATCAATAAAAACTTATTTTAAACAAAAGTAAATTACTTCTTATGTACATTCCAAAAGATAATGCAACCACGAGGGAATTTAATCTCACCATTCCACAGATAAACATATGCCATAATGATTCCTAGTTTTATTTCCCCTGTAGATACTAAACATTAGATCTCAACCATCACATAAGCTGATTATTTCTGATAAGAGTGAAGCAAGCCACCTACATTATATGACCAAAGGCCAATTAAGATATTGTCTAAAGACCTTATACACTACCCCCTACATATCACTGTTTAATTGATTAGGACCAACATAAAGTCACTAATTGACAGACCTTAATATGCATTTCAAATGCAACCCTAAAAATGTTCTTTTGGGGACAGCTAGGTGGTGCAGTGAATAGAGCACCAGCCCTGGAGTCAGGAGGACCTGAGTTCAAATCCAGCCTCAGACGCTTAACACTTACTATCCATGTGACCTTGGGTGAGTCATTTAACCCCAAATGCCCTGCCTTCCCCCCTGCAAAAACCAAAAAAAAAAAGAATGTTCTTTTCCAAGTATCTCAAGATACACCCAGACAAACATATATTTAATAAGTTTCCAAGGATATACTTGACTTAGGCACAATGCTAGTTCCCAAGCAATAGCTCTGAGAAAGTAAATTGTCTTCAAGGATGTAACACTCTGATTCCTTCTAATGTTTCTAAGGATAAAGGCAATGGTTGAAAAGGAGAGAGCATACATGAAGTCATGTTTGGTTTAGTCATGGAAGCAGTTCCCATTTCTATAATCATTCCTGTTTCTATGGTGCTTTGTCATAAGAAAGCATCATGCCACACAACCCTGTGGGCCATGTCTTGGACAAATATGAGCATGCCCACATTCCAAATTAAGAGTCAGGTTGAGGCTCAGAAGAAGAGCAACTTGCCCAAGGTTATAAAATGACAGAGTAAGTATTGGAACTGGAACATAAACCCAAATCTTCTGTTGGGGTTCAGTGTTTTGGCTCACATCCAACACACTGGATCTCTCCCTGTTAAATAATTTTCACCTTCACAATGAAATTTGCCTTTCAGACCTGAGACAGAATTATTTGCCTGAGCAAAGGGTTTTTTTTAAGCCTTCAAATTACCATACTTTAAAATTACATTGTTTTGAAAGTACCCGACTACATTTTTCCTGCTAATAGCAGTGAGGAAAAAAAAAACAAAACAAAACACAACACTCTTTTGCTGTAGCGTATTCCTGTTGAATAGTTCACTTCCTTTCTTTTGTAAGAGAAAATGTTCTACAGCATTGTAGACTAATTATGTTAATGTTTTAATGTGGTTTTTATTGGAAAAGTTCTTTACTTATGTTTGGATTCAGCAAATGAGAGAGAGAAACAAAATAATGCTTCTATAGAGTGACACAGTAGGAAGAATATTTCTTTTAAAAAACACCTTTGATTGTAAAAATGACACATAAACTGAAACGAGTATTTGTTCCTCATTGAATTTAATGGCGTTCATACTGAAGTTTCTCTTTGTGGGTACGGATAGACAGACAGACAGAGGCAGACAGACACATGGTGGAGAAGAGAGAAAGGAGGAGGAGGAAGGAAGAGAGAGAGAGAGAGAGTGTGTAAAGACTCACAGTTAAGTCTAAGGTTCTTTGTAAAGAGATTCCCCTTTGTCCTTCCCCATGGTGTGGTCCAATCATTTATAGCAAATGCATTCAGAATGCAATAAAACTCAGCTTATCTTTACCTGGAGACAAAACCTATTATAAAAGTACAGAGAGCAAATAAATAAGATTTAAGGGTAAGTGATGCCAGTTCACCAGACACCTATGAAGCAGGGGAGAGGGAGGAAGAAGAGAGGCAATAAATTCACTCAGTCCCAATGCCACAGCAAATTCTGTCCATTCAGTTTACTCCTTAAGCAGGCCAGTGAGCCAGGCAAAGCTCCATTATTCACAATTATATTCATTTCTGGGTAGGAGCTTCTTTCCTTGCTAAGTACTAGGGATACAAAGACAAATAAAAGACAGTCCTTGTCTTTGAGGAGCTCACAATCTCTGAAAGAGACAACATGCAACCAAAAAATAATAATAAAACCACACACAAATAAGATATATATAGGATAAATTAGAAATAACCAATAGGCACTAGAATTAAGAAGGGATTAGGAAAGGCTTTTTATACAACATAGGATTTTATCTGGGACTGTGGAGAGAGAAAATTATAGGCTTGGGGGGTAGTCAATGAAAATGCCCAGAGTTAGGAGATGGCATTCCTTGTTGAAGGAACAGCAAAGAAGCTGGTTGTCCTGGGTCACAAAGTATGTAGGGAGATTGAAGTATAAAGTATAAGAGGACCAGAAATATGGGAGAAGGGACAAGTCATGAAGAAATGTGAGTGTTGAACAAGAGATTTTATATTTGATCTTGGGAGTAATAGGGAGCCACTGGAGTTTATTGAAGAATAGGGTGACATGGTCAGATTTACACTTTAGGAAAATAACTTTGATAACTGAGTATAGGATGGACTATAGTGGGTAAATACTTGTAGCAGGGGACACCAACCAGAAGGCTATTGTCCTAGTTTAGCTATCTGGTGATGAAAAACAGAGGTGATAAGATTTGGGAGCAACCTTAGAAAATACAACATGCAATGTCAGAACTGGAAGGGATCCTAGAGACCACAACCTCCTACCCCTTCTTTTTCAGAGAAAACTGAGCTGCCCAAGGCCACTTTGGTTGAAGGACTAGAACTTGGATCCAAATATATTGACTCCTTCTTCATCGTTCCTTTCATTATCCTTGTTTGATAATGCCTAATTCTACATCCATGAAGTAGAGAATTGGAACACTTGTCCAGATAATTCTAGTTGAAAGGAAAATCACTTTCACCTAAAAAGCTCAAATGGACAAATGGGTTCAAGTGGAATTTTCTTACCTTAATTGTCTTGGTAATTGTTCCAATTAGCAATTTTGACCTTGGTCAGTTCTTGGTTTTCAGTAAGCCTTCAAAACTAGCCATTTCTTTTCCAAAGATATGTAAACCTGGACTGGTTTTTAACATCTGGCTCTATTTGTCACTATTACCTGATCTATTTTATTTCTCTTAACTCCACTGGGTCACTTAGTACAGAACAGGAGAGTAGTAAACACACTTCTCCCTAGAACACACCACCTTAAAAGAACTGAAAACTTTCAGTTCTGCAGAATTACCTCTGAAAACAGCTGCACAAAAAACCTGAAGCTTGGGACATTATCCCCTCCACTCTTGAAGTCAAGCCCCATTGTAGCATAGAGTTAAAAGTCAAGAAATAGGCTGGAAAAATTAGCAAAGAGCAGAAAAAGATCCTGACTATAGAAAGTTACTATGGTGACATAGACTATCAAAACACAAACTCAGAAGAAGACAACAACATCAAATTTCCTGCATCCAAAGCCTCAAAGAAAAATAGGAATTGGTCTCAGGCCATGGAAGAGCTCAAAGGGAATTTTAAAAATCAAGTAAAAGAGGTAGAAGAAAATTGGGAGGAGAAATGAGAGTGATGCAAGAAAATCATGAAAAAGAGTCAATAGCTTGGAAAAGGAGGCACAAAAAATACGGGAGAAAACATTTAAAGAAATTGGCCAAATGGAAAAAGATATACAAAAATTCACTAAAAAGAAGAACTTAAAAAATAGAATAGGGCAATTGGAAAAGGAGATGAAAAAGCTCATTTTATGAGACATCAAGAAACAATAAAGCAAAATCAAAAGAATGAATAAACAGAAAAAATGTGAAATATCTCATTGGAAAAACAACCTACTTGGAAAATAGATCTGGGAAAGATAATTTAAGAATTGTTGTACTTCCTGAAAGTCACAATCCAAAAAAAAAAAAGGGCTAGACATCATCTTTCAAGAATTTACCAAGGAAAACTGTGCTGATACTCTAGAAGCAGAGGGTAAAATAGATATTGAAAGACTCTATTGATCACTTCTGGAAAGATATCCCAAAATGAAAACTCCTAGGAATATTGTAGCCAAATTCCAGAGTTCCCAGGTGAAGGAGAAAATATTGCAAGTTGACAAAAAAAAAATTCAAATATCATGGAGCCACAGTCAGTAGTATAACACAAGATTTAGCACCTTCTACATTAATGGAGTAGAAGACTTGAAATGTGATATTCTGGAGGGCAAAATAGTTAGGATTATAGCCAAGAATCACCTAGTCAACAAAACTGAGTATAATCTTTTGAGGGGGAAAATAGACATTGAATTACAGAAAGAACTTTCAAGCATTCCTGATGAAAAGACCAGAGCTGAATAGAAAATTGAACTTTCAAGTACAAGACTCAAAAGAAGCATAAAAAGGTAAACAGGAAAGAGAAATCCTAAGAGATTCAATAAAGTTAAACTATTTATATTACTACATTGGAAAATAATGCTTGTAACTCCTAAAAACTTTTCCATAATTAGGATAGTTAGGAGTATACATAGACAGTGGGAACAGGTATGAGTTGGATATGATGGGGTGATTATCTAAAAAAATGAAATTAAGGGGTAAGAAAGAAGAATGCACTGAGAGAAGGGGAAAGGGGGAGGTAGAATTGGGTAAATTATCTGACAGAAAAGAGGCACAAAAAAGATTTTACAATGGAGAGGAATTGGGGAGTGGGGTACACATGAACCTTACTCTCATCAGACTTGGCACAAATAGGGGAATAATGTACCTACTCAGTTGTGTGTAGAAATTTATCTTTTCCTATGGGAAAGGGAGGGGGATACAAAAGTGAGGGAAGGTTCTGATAGAATGGAGGACAGATTGGGAAAGCTAAAAATTAGAAGCAAAATATTTGAGAATAGACAGGGTAAAAGGAGAGAGAGTAGGATAAACAGGCAGGAAAAAAAGCAGAGGGAAATACACAGATAATAATCACTACTGTGAAAAAATTATAGCAAGTTTCTCTGATAAAGATCTCATTTCTTAAATATATAGAAAACTAAGCCAAATTTATAGAAATAAGAGCAATTTCTCAACTGAAAAATAGTCAAAGGATATGAACAAGCAGTTTTCAGATGAAGTAATCAAAACTGTCTATAGTCATATGAAAAAAATGTTCAAAATCACTACTGATTAGAGAAATGTAAATTAAAACATCTCTGAGTTGCCACCCCACACCAATCAGATTGGTTAATATAATAGAAAAGGAAAATGACAAATGCTGGAGGGGATGTGGGAAAACTGAGACACGAATGCATTGTTGGTAAGGTTGTATACCAATTCAACCATTCTGAAGAGCAATGTGTAACAGAGCCCAAAGGGCTATAAAATCATAGATACCTTTTTACCAAACAATACCACTTGTAAGTCTGTTTCCCAGAGAAATATTTTAAAAAAGAAAAGGACTTATATGTACAAAAATATTTATAGTAGCTCTTTTAGTGGTGGCAAAGAATTGAAAATTGAGGGTATGTTCATCAGTTGGGGAATGACTGAACAAGTTGTTTTATATGATTGTGATGGAACAGTATTGTGCTATAAGAAATGGTGAGCAGGGTGTTCTCAGAAAAAACTGAAGAGACTTATATGAACGGATGCAAAGTAAACTGAGCAGAACCAAGAGAACATTATATATATAGTAACAGCAATATTGTATGATGATCAGTTGTGAATAACTTATACACAATTGTAAACAACAATACAATTGATCCAAGATAATTCTTAAGGACTTGTGATGAAAAATGCTATTCATCTCCAGAGGAAGAATTGAGGGAGTTTGAATGCAGATCAAAGAATATTTTTTCTTTATTTTTCTTGTGTGTTTTTTTTTAATCTGTTCTCTTTCACAGCATGACTTACGTGGAAATACATTTTGCATGACTGTACTATGTCAAATTGCTTGACTTCTTAAGGGGATGAGGGCAGGGAAGGAGGTTGGAACTGAAATTTTGAAGGAAAAAAAGAATGTTAAGATTATTTTTACATGTAATTGGGTGAGAATAAACTATCAATTTTTTTAAACTAAAAAAAAGAATTTCACAGGATTAGAAGATTTTGAGGGGTTAGGAATCTATAAAGAACGCACACACCAACAGACTCTGAACCCATCAAAGTACAAAAAGATGGTTCATCCAACTCTTGAGGCCTACTATTCCTCCCCAAATAGAACCTAAGAAAGACTTTCCACCGATGGAGAAATGGGTAATTAGGTGATATTATTAATTTTTTCCACTGGCTCAGAGAATGGCAGAGCTGGAAGAAATTTTGAATATCACCTAATTCAACCCCCTCATAAGGAAACTGAGGCCTGGAAAGGGGAAACGACTTATTCCAAGTCACCCAGTGAGTTAATGGAACAGGCAAGATTAGAGCCTAAATTTCCTGACCTCCAGTCTAAGACTTCTACACCACACTGCCTCAGGGAAGTGGCTGCAAAAATTCTATTTTCAAAGACCTAAGTTTATTGCTTTTCTTTTTATGGTTTGAATGCTTTGTTGGCCACTTTGGCAGTACAAAAAAGAATGAGAGAAAAGGAAGTCACTAAGTCTACCAAGCAGAACTACTCTTGAAAATAAGACTTTCCTTTTACATATTTATCTTAATGTCCTCTTCTGAACAGTGCCCATAAAACTGAAACCATGGTGCTTGGGAAGTTTCATTTTCTGGTTTACCTTCTTGGGGATTAATGCAGCAGCACTGAGACAGCAAACAGATGTTTCCTCTGCCTCTGGGGATATTAAGGATCCCTTTTTAAAATAGTTTTTTTTTTAACACCAATTGACACACCCTGGGTATCCTTCCCAGATTTCCCCCAGTTCCTGCTCTTTAACAACCTAGGTTTGAACTACTCTGTCTATTATGAAGTATTGCTTTCATTTCAATGGGACTGACTCAGTAATGTCTGAGAAGCAGTCAGCAGGGACTCACAGTCTGTACATTACTCTTCATCCTGCTTAGTCTACAATTTCTTTGCAGATATTGATTTTTATTTAAGACATGGAGAGCCAGACTAGTGATTTTTGTTAAAAATTTCCCTGGCATTTTTTTTTAACTGGGAAAGATCTTTGTTACAAAACTCAAATATGATATACTTGCACAACCTCCTCCTCACAACCTTTCATTTAGAGGACCTGGGCACTGGAGGTGACAGGTCTATCAAAATTAGAGTCTCCATTTTAATTCATCAAAGAGGAGACTCCAATCAACACAAATATGGAGCTGAAGAAAACTGAAAACCCCAAAGACATACAAAGGAATTTAATCTGCAAAGGAATAAGCACAAAAAAAAATGTGTTCTAGACTCACAGGAAGCTAGCCTCTAATGATTCTGTAGTCGTGGTTTTTTCAAAATGGTCATGGCCCCTTGCTAAAATAGTTCTGAGATTCATATTTGCCCTGAAAATGGGAAAACTATTGATCATTTAGAAATAGAGGCCCAATTTTTGTCCAGGTTTGGTTTTACTGTAGTTCAAAATAGTTGATGCCTAGAATCTCTAAAGCTGGAAAGGCCTTCAAAGGTCATCTACTCCCTACTTTTAGTATGAATCATCCCTACCATATGATTCAGAGCTGACATGGCTAGAGGGGAGCATTCTTAATCAAATAAGGGAATGAGGCCATCACAAGAGATGAAATAGATCATTTGAATTATATGAAATTCAAAAGCTTTTTCACTAACAAAATCAATGTTACTGGAACCTAAATGTAAAAGGTAAACTAATGCTGATCAAAAATTTGCATTAAAGATTATATACAAAGATAAATCATTTATCTATAGTGTCCAAGATATAGCTGGAGATAGATTGAGATGATAGATTATAATAAAAATACATAGATATATTCATGTACCAGCTGTCCATTCAATTACATATCATAAGACATCATATCATAGCATCCCATATCTAGAGTTTCAAATTACCTTAAAGGTCATCTATCCAACCCCCTCATTTTATTGATGAGGAAACTGAGTCCAAACAAGTTGAGGCATTTGCCCAAGGTACAAGAAATAAGTGGCAGAGAAAAAAATTTAACCAAACCCAGGGCTCTATTTCCTGCACCATAATGCCTCTCATAATCTGAATAAGAGTGATCCTTTACTCATTCCCTTGGGGAGGAAGGGGTTCACCCACCGGGCAGATAATTAGGCTAATATTTTTGAGTGATTATGGATCTCATTTCAGAGAGCTTACAATTCTTCTGGGATCGATCTAATCCAAATCCAATAGACATTTAATGAAGTGCCTACTACGTGCTAGGCACTGTGCTAAACTCTGGGGATACAAATAATAAAATAAAGAAAGTTTATAATCTAAAAAGGAAGATAACACACAAAATGAAACAGGAAAGTAGGGTAGGGAAAACCAAGGAGTGTGCAACACACGAGGTTCTTGTCCAATGGAGTCGAAGTTAGGGAGGACAACAAAAGCAAAGTAGAGTGAGCTGAGAGAGGAGTTTGGTACTTGCCCTCTAGCCCTTCAAACAGAGGAAAAAGGAGGTTGACAGATGTGGTACAATCAGGTTGAGTTAACAGTCTTCTGGGAAGGTTAGAAATGATGAGCTTATCCTGGGAAGAGTATCCATCTGTGTAGAGGCACCAGATACAAAATGTGCTTCATGAAATCAGCACAATATCAATCACCAACAGAATCTTCTTAGATTCGTTATTATTGGAGTAGTTACGAGAGTAAGTAGTTTGTTTAATTACAGTCATGACATCATGGATTCCCATGAGTAGTGGGAGACAAAAAGGTCTGCACACTGCGCACTCAAGTCCAGCTGCCAATTATATGCCATCACATCTGATATATAATCCAAAAAGAGCCAAATTTTTCATCTTAATTTCTGCTTAATTTTATGAAGTGATCTAAATTGAGATAATTAGATCCATTTTGGTGAAGTTATGTCATAACTACTCTAACAACAACTAATCTAAGAAGAGTGACTGGAAAATTGAAGGAAAAATTACAGTGAATCATCTTTGCAGCCCAAGGTCATATATTCATTCAATCTATGGACAAGTGACCAGACTAGTTATTGTGGAACAGGTTGGGCCAGGATTACAGACTCAAGAGGCAAGCTGGAAGCTCAGGGACAACTGAAATGGATCTCTGACTCAGCCCCCAATTCCAGACCAGCAAAACTGGGCTGCCCAAAACAGAACTTTGTAGGAAAGACTAAATACAAAAAGATAAAGAGCTATTGTGTTGCCAGTGATACACAAGATACAAACTCAGAAGAGGAGAATAACTCCAAAATATGTATAAGCAAAGCCTCAAATAAAAGCATTGCTTGCCCACAAGATCAATTAGAGTCCCTAACATAAATTATGCAAAGAGTTTTAAAATGAGTATAAAAAATGATATTATAAAGGAAATAAGAGTAGTAGAGAAAAGAACTGGTAAAGAAATTAGAAGAAACTTGGAAAGAGAATTAACAGTTTAACGTAAGAGGTACAAAACTATGCCCAAATAACATACTCCACCAATATTAGAAGGGACAAAACCAAAGTTAATGACTCCATGAGACAAAAAAGGAATTACTAGGACAAAGTCAAAAGATAAAAAATAGACCACAAATATAAGCTCTCTCTCCCTCCATATATATATATACATATATATATACATATATGTGTATGTATATGTATATATATATATATATATTGTGTGTGTATACATAATATGAGTGGGTGAGTGTGGGTATGTGGGTGGGTGGGTAGGTATAGATAGATAGAGAGATAGATAGATAAAACAGATGCAAGAAAATGCAATTTGGGAAACACTGTACTCCCTAAAAGCCATGGAGAGAGAGACAGAGAGAGAAGACATCATATTTCATGAAAGAATGAAAGAAAATTGCACAGATTTCTTAGAACCAGAAGGCAAAATAAAAACAGAAAGAATCCACCACTGGTCACTTCATGAAAGAAAGCCCCAAATGAAAACCTCCACAAACTTTCTAGACAAAATCCAGATGTTTCAGTGAGGTGGGGGCATGGAGGTGGAGAAGTAATGCAAGGAGCCAGAAAGAAAGAATTCAAGTACCATGGCATTATAGCCAGGATCACACAAGATTTAGTAGCTATAAAGAGGCAGAAAGAATAGAATATGATATTCCAAAAGTTAAAAGATATGGCTAACATAAGGCTGAAAATCAAGAATACTGGACCCAGTAAAACTGAGTGTAATCTTTTTTCCCCCCCTGGGGGAAAACAACAGTTTTCTTTCTTTTTTTTTTTTGAACTTAGTGTAATCTACTGGGATGGGGGTGGAGGAAAGGAGATGGAATATTAAGGAAATAGAACGACAAAGAATAGTTAATTAAACAACTGGAGCTGATTAGAAACCTAGAAAAACAAATACTAGATGCAGAGCCATGATGATGGACAGGGAGCATTCCAACACAACTCTCTAAGCATTCCCCTCCAAACACCTTTAAAATATTGTGTCAAAAAATTCTGGAGTGGCATAACCAACAAAAGGTGGGGTGAGACATTTTTCTAGCCCAAGAAAACTAAGAAGATTGGAATGTCAGCTGTGGCCTTTGAAGGTTGTGATGGTGAAAGCGCCAGCAGTTCCAGGAGTTTTCACTACCCAGAGACAATTAGGGTTTTGAACAACTAGTCAGAAAGAAGTTATGAGGGACACTTGTGTGAGCACATGGAACAAAGCATACAATCATTTCATCTACAAAGAGTGATAGTTTTGTTTCCTATTTTTATTCCTTCAGTTTCTTTTTCTTGTCTTATTGCTATAGCTAACATTTCTAATACAATAATAAATAGAAGTGGTGATAATGATCATCTTTGCTTCATCCCTGATCTTAGTGGGAAGGCTTCTAGCTTATACTCTTTACAGATAATTCCTGATCTTAGTTTTAAATAGATATTACTTATCATTTTAAGAAAGGTTGCATTTATTTCTATGTTTTCTAGTGTTGTTTTCTAAAGAGGCAATTGGGGCTAAGTGACTTGCCCAGGGTCACATAGCTACTAAGTGTCTGAGGCTTGATTTGAACTCAGGTCCTCCTGACTCCAGAGCCAGTGCTCTGTCCACTGTACAACCTAGCTATCCCTAAGGAAGTTGTTATTGAAGCATTATCAGTTGTGTCTGACTCTTCATGATCCTATTTGGAGTTTTCTTGGCAGAGACACTGGAGTGGTTTACCATTTCCTTCTACAGCTCATATTAGAGATGAGGAAACTGAGACAAATAGGATTAAGTGACTTGCCTGGGGTCTCACAACTAGCAAGAGTCAGAGGCCAGATTTGAACTCAGGTCCTCCTAACTCCAAGCCTAGTACTCTATCCATTGTGTCACCTAACTGTCCTCTAGTGTTTTTAATAAGAATCAGTGTTGTATTTTGTCAAAAGCTGTTTCTGCACCTATTGGTATGATATCATTTTTGTTCTTTCTGTTGTTGATAAGGTCAATTATACTGATAGTTTTCCTAATAATGAAGGAGTCTTGCATTCCTGGTATGAATCCCATAGGTCATAGTGCATGGTCTTTGTGATATATAACTGTAGTGTCTTTGCTAATATTTTATTTAAAATTTTAGCATCAGTATTCATTAGAGAAATTGATCTATAGCTTTCTTTCTCTGTTGGTTTAGGTATCAAAACCATATTCATATCATAAAAGGAATTTGGTTGGACTCCTTTACCTATTCTTCAAATAGTTTATACAGTATTAGGATTCATCGTTCCTCAAATGTTTGATAGAATTCACTTGTAAATCAATCGAGTCCTGGGGATTTATTCTTAGAGAGCTCATTGACAACATGTTCAATTTGTTTTTCTGATACGGTTATTTAAGTATTCTATTTCTCTTCTGTTAATCTGGACAATTTATATTTTTTAAACATCTATTTCATTTATATTCTCAGTTTTACTGACATATAACAGGACAAAAGAGCTCCTAACAATTGTTTTCATTTCATCTTTTTTGATGGTGTATTCACTTTTTTTATTTTTAGTAAAGATAATTTGGTTTTCTTATTTATTTTTTAATCAAGTTGACCAACACTTTATCTATTTTGTTATTTTTTTAATAAAACCAGGTCCTAGTTTTTTTTATTAGTTCATTTTTTTACTTTCTATTCTATTTCTAATATCTCCTTTGTTTTTGAGATTTCCATTTTGGTGTTTAATTGGAAATTTTTAATTTGTTCTTTTTCTAGTTTTTTTTTGTTTAGTTGCATGTGCAATTCATTTGATTTGCTCTCTCTTTTACTTATGTTTACATAATAGAGACGAAATTTTCCTCTAAGTACTGCTTTGGCTTCATCTCACAAATTTTGATATGTTGTGTTTTTTTCTTTTTTTAAATTAATTTATTTAATTTTAGTTTTTAACATTCACTTCCATAAGGTTTTGAGTTTTCAATTTTCTCTGTCCCCAAGATGGCATACAATCTGATAAAGGCTCTACGTATAGAGCCGTTCTTATTAAACATATTTTCACATTAAACATTGTAAAGAAAAATTAGAATGAATGGGAGAAACCACAAGAAAGAAAAAATAAAACAATAACAACAGAGAGAAAGAGCAAATAGTGTGCTTTGATCTGCATTCAGACTCCATAATTCTTTCTCTGGATATTGACAGCATTTTCTGTTGTGAGTCTTTTAGAGTTGTATTAGATCCTTGCAGTGCTGAGAAGAGCAAAGTCTATCAACGTTCATCATTGCACAATGTGGCTGTTACTGTGTACAATGTTCTCTTGTTTCTGCTCATTTCACTCAGTATCAATTCATGTAAGTCTTTCCAGGTTTTTTCTGAAGTCTGACTGCTCATCATTTCTTGTAGCACAATAGTATTCCATTATATTCATATAACACAACTTGTTCAGTAATTCCCCAATTGATGGGTATTTCTTCAATTTCCAATTCTTGGCCACCGCAAAAAGAGCTGCTATAAATGTTTTCGTACATGTGACTCCTTTTCTCATCTTTATGATGTCTTTGGGATACAGACCTAGAAATAGTATTGCTGAGTCAATTTTTTCATTATTTTTTATGAAATTATTGGTTGTGTCTATGACTTGTTCTTTGATTCACTCAGTATTTAGAATTTGATTAGTTTCCAATTAATTTTTAATCTATCTTTCCATGTCCCTTAATTGAATGGATTTTTATTGCTATTAAAGTCCAGAAAGAGTATATTTAATATTTCTGCTTTTATGCATTTGTTTATGAGGTTTATGCCCTAAAATATGGTCCGTTTTTATGAAGGTGCCATGTAGAGCTAAGAGAAAGTTATACTCTTTCTATTCTCATTCAACTTTTTCCAGAGGTCTGTCATATCTAATTTTTCAAAAATTTCCATTCATCTCCTTAACTTCTTTCTTATTTATTTTATGATTAGATTCGTTTATGTCTGAACAGGGAAAGTTGAGCACCCTGCTCGTATAGTTTTACTTTCCATCTCGTCCTGTGACTCATTTAATTTTTCCTTTAAAAATTTAAATGCTAGGAAGTAGAATTAGCAGCATCAGACCTTAGACCAGCAGTTCTCAACCTGTGAGTCGTGACCCCTTTGGGGGTCAAACGACCCTTTCACAGGGGTCACAGGGGTCACCTAAGACCATCAGAAAACACATATTTCTGATGGTCTTAGGAACTGAGACACCGCTCCTCTATCCATCTCCAGGCAGGTCCACCCACATGCGGATAAGCCCACATGTGAGTGTTAAAGGGTTGCGGCATTAAGAAAGTTGAGAACCACTGCCTTAGACTATATTATAAGGGAGATGATTATTGAAGTGTTAAAAAGCATAATTTATATTGTTTTAAATTAAAATTATCTTGTAAAAATAAAACCTATGCAGCCAAGAATAGAAGGAATGCAGACAATTGGGGGAAAACTTTCATAGACAATTTCTCAGATAGGATATTATTAGGTTGGAATAGTGCTGTAGTATAGGAAATGATGAACTTGTTGATTTAGAAAAACATGGAAATACTTGGACCTGTGAAGGAAGATGCTATCCACCTTCAGAGAAAAAAAGATGACAGGTGCAAATAAGCACAGTATGGTCTTTCATATGTGTGTGTATATGTACTTGTGCTTAATTGTAGCATTCTTTAGGGGGCTGAGGGTGGAGGGAGGGGAAAAAAATAAAGTAAAATATACACAGCAGAAAAAAAAAGACAACCAATAGGAAGTAAAGAAAAGCTGGACAACTTTGAAAACAATGAGTAGTATTCATTATATAGATTTTCTTGAAACGGAAATTTATTGATTTATATGAAATCCTCTCTTATGGTTTGCTATGTATTTGGCAATGTTTATTTTTTCCTTTTCTCATTTTTTATTTAAGTTAGCAATAAATTTACAAAAATAAGAAACAAAAAAAGAATTTAGATGCTGTGACATTTGGTAGGAGGGTGTGTGCGTGTGTGCCTGTGTCTGTGTCTGTGTCTGTGATATTGATGCTTATTTTATAGTTCCTTTAACAAAATGAGGTTTCCCTGCTCATCTCTTTTAATTAAGTATATTTTTGCTTTTACTTTCTCTGAAAGCACTACTCCTGGCTTATTTTAATTTGTGTGTATGTTTCTGTTTCAAATGTGTCTTTTGTAAATAACATATTGTTAGATTCTGGTTTCTAATCTATTCTGATATCTGCTTCCATTTTATGGGTGAATTCATCCCATTAACAGTCATAACTGTGTATTTCCTTCCATCCTATTTTCTTTTATTTATCCTTTTATTTCTCTTTTTACCCTATCCCTCCTTGAAAGTCCATTTTGCTTCTGACCACTGCCTCCTTTATTCTGTCTCTCCTTTTTACCACCCTCCCTTCCTTTGCATCGCCTACCCCTCTTACTTTCCTGTTGGGTAAGATAATTTTATATACTCAAGTGAGAGAGAAAGACAGTATTATTCCTTTTTTGAACCAATTCAGATGAGTAAAGTTCAAGCACTCCCCACCTTGACCCCCCTATTTTCTCCTGTGCAGTAATGCATGCCTCTTTTATGTGAGATAATTTTTTGCATTCTTCTGCTCCCTTCCCCCTTCTCCAGTACATCTCTCATTATCACTCAATCTAATCTAGCTAGACAATTGGTGAAGCATCAATTGTTCATGAACAGGTCTAGCCCATATGCTTAAAATGACAATTTTACCTTAATTAATTTGCTTATTCAGTGCCATAACAAGCTACCTAAGAATTATTTGTTAGAGCTAGGAAAAGAATCAATTTAAAAATTCATCTAGAAGAACAAAATATCAATGGAATCATTGGGGGAAAATGTGAAGGAAGGTGGCCTAGCCATAACCAGATTTCAAACTATATTACAAAGTGGTAATCATCAAAATAATCTGTAACAGTAACAGAGTGGTTGATCAGTTTAATAGATTAGGCATACAATATATAGAGACTAATGACCACACTCATTTATTGTTTGATAAACCCAAAGCTCCAAAATTTGGGGGCAAGAATTCACTATATGACAAAACTTCTTGGGAAAACTAGCTTTTATTAAGAGCAGCAAAGGTGGGGTCTATAGTCTGCCCAGTGCAGTCTGAGATCCCAAGAAACAAAAGTCACAGTTATTTATAGGTCTCTTGATTCATGTATGGTGCAACAAAGTCCTGTAGAAGTTAATTCATGTATGGCACAATATTGCAAGCCTTTATGTCCTAACTGTATGATGTCCTAACTTTGTTCTTTCCATGATATCTCAATTAAACTTTTCATATATTAATTAGCCCTTTATGGGTTTTCTTACTTCATAATTTTGATAAAAAGATTAGTGTATAGGTATGATTATTATGGTCACATACTTAAGATATAAACTTTATAATGATTCAGTTATATTTTTAAGGTTAATTAACACAGGTGTTCACATCTTAGCTTCAGTTATACAGGTTTTATATATATATATATATATATATATTTGCTTTTTGGAGGGCAATTGGGATTAAGTGACTTGCCCAAAGTCGCATGGCTAGTAAGTGTGTCAAGTGTCTGAGTCCGTATTTGAACTCAGGTCCTCCTGACTCCAGGGCTGGTTCTCTATTCACTGCGCCACCTAGCTGCCCCTATACACACACACACACACACACACACACGCACACACACACACACACACACACATATATATATACGTATATATATTTTTTTTTTTAAATCTGGGACTATGTCCTTACCATAAATCACAGTTACTTCTTATCCTAATGATTATAGCTGATAAAAAGTTTAGCAAGACAAAACCGAGCAAAGCACTCAAGGCATTGATGATTGATATTTTTTTTCCTTTCACATTGTTTGTGTAGTTGTGGATTGGTCCTTTCATCCTGGAGAATATTTGGAACTATTCCCAAATGTCTATAAAACTACACATACTTTTTGACTCAGCAATATGACCACTAGTTCTGTATCCCACAGAGATCAAAGAAAAAGTTAAAGAGCTTGTATCTACAAAAATACTTATAGAAGCTCTTTTTTATGGGGCAAAGAATTTTATATTGAGGGCATGCCCATCAACTGGGGAATGGCTAACCAAGTTTCGAGTATATGTTTGTGACAGAATACTATTTTACTATAAGAAATGACAAGGGGGATAATTTCAGAAAAACCTAGGATATGTGATCTGATGCCAAGTGAAGGGAACAGAACCAAAAGACATTGTTCACAGTAATAGCAATATTGTAAAGATTATCAACTGTGAAAGACTTGGTTATACTAATCAACATAAAGACCCATGACAATTCCAAAGGACTCATGATGAAAATGCTGTCTACCTCCAGAGAGAAAATCAATGAACTTTGAGTGCAGATTGGAAAAATATCTTTTTTTAAATTTTGTTTATTTTTCTTGCTTTTTTGCAACATGTTTGATATGCAAATATTTTACATGACTTCACATGTATATTAGGTATCATACAGCTTGTTTTCTCAATTGGGTATTGGGAGGGGTTGGGAAGAGGGAGAGAATTTGGAAATCAAAATAAAAAAATAAATCTTACAAAAGAAAAAGAAAGGTAAACAGTAGAATAAAGAGAAACATATAAAGGTAAATGAAAGTAAGTAGTCAGAAAAGATTTTAAAAGAATGAAGTGATTGCATTCTAATGGGGAGGGTGGAATGCTACAAGCATTCCTTGAGAATCATGTCAGCAGAGCTCGTTAAAAAAAGTTAAATAAGATGGAAAGTCTAGGAGTGATTTTGTTGCGCTGTAATGATCTTTTTTTTTTTTGGTTCAAGTTTTATTCAAAATCATATACAAAATGTTTCCAGACCCAAGAGGGTTTAATCCTCCTCCTCTTCCTCCTCTTCATCCTGGTTGATCTGGAAGTACCGTAATTCATAACTCTCCTTGCTATTGGCCACCACCCGAAGCCAATCGCGAAGGTTATTCTTCTTTAAATATTTCTTTGTCAGGTACTTCAAATACCTTTTAGAAAAGGGCACCTCTGACGTCACAGTGATCTTGCTCTTGCTTCTCTCAATGGTCACAACTCCGCCCCCGAGGTTGCCAGCTTTTCCATTCACTTTGATTCGTTCTTGTAAAAACTGCTCAAAATTAGCGGCATCCATAATCCCATCTTCCACAGGATGGGTACAATCCAGGGTAAATTTGAGGACTTGCTTCTTTTTTTTGCCGCCCTTCATCACAGATTTCTTCACGGGCGCCATGGCGATTGAAGAGCCAGAAAGCTGTAATGATCTTAAAAGAAGAAAATGGAAAGTTAAGGAGAGAAGGATACACCAGGAAAGAAAAGGAGAATATGGCACATATTTTTCCATATAATCAAGATCCACAAGTAGAAGTCTATACAAATAAAGAATGAAAATCATTTTAACCCTAATTTGAACTGATGCAGAATGAAGTGAGCAAAACCGGGAAAACAGTTTATGCTATAACAATGACATCACAAAAACAAACAATGTTGAATGACTTGGAGGTATAAGACATGATCAAAAGGTGCCTTGTCTGAGCTGAAGAAGGTGTGGGGAAATGGAGGTGAAGGTGAAGGTGGAGAAGACTACATTCCCAGCAGACAGACTCTAAGGAAGACCCTAGAGCAGCGGTTCACAATCTGGGGGTCATGACCCCTTTGGGGGTCAAACGACCCTTTCACAGGGGTCACAGGAGTTGCCTAAGACCATCGGAAAACACATATTTCCGATGGTCTTAGGAACCAAGTCACCGCTCCTCTATCCATCTCCAGGCAGGTCCACCCACATGCAGTTACTGCCACATACAAGTATTAAAGGGTTGGGGCATTAGAAAGGTTGAGAACCACTGCCCTAGAGGCAATGAAGGTCAATAGTGGTACAGACTAATCCCCAGACTGTGGATAATGCCCTGAGGCAAGGCCACCCCTAAAACAAGGAAGCTGGCAGGTCTCTTCTTCAGTGGCCACAATTCTACACTGGAGATTATCCTAGAAGAATAAAACTCCTTACAAATTATGTTTCAGAAAACTACAAACAATTCTTTGAAAATTCATTTTCCTTTGGTGCTACCATATAACTCTCAAGAAGGGTCACAGAATCATAGGATCATAGATTCATAGTTGGAGGGGACCTTAGAGGCCATCTAGTCCAACCCTTTCACTTTATAGTGGAGGGAACTAAGGCCCAGAGATACTGCTACTTTCCTGAGACTGAACAGAAAATAAATGTAAAGCCAAGAATTGAACCCTTTGAAAAAAATCACAGAATAAATAAGTTGGAAGAGACATCAGAATTCATTGAATTAGAACCCATACTTGAATAACAATCAGATACACAACATCCTTGCCTGACTCAAAGACTTCTAATTAAGGGCATCCCACTGTCCCTTAAGGCAAGTGATCACACTTCATTTTTTCCTTATGTTAAGTCAAAACCTGCTTCTCCAACCTCCACCTGTTGCCATTAGTTCCATGCTTTAGAGATAAACAGAGTAAGTACAACCCCTCTTCTAAATGATAACCCTTCAAACACTGGATTACTGTTATCATATCTCTAACCCTTTGTTTCACCATCCCCTCCTTCTCTTATTCAGGTTAAACATCCTCAGACTCTTCAACCAATCCTTGTGTTTATGATCTCAGGGTCCTTCCCCATCCTGGTCATCCTCCTCCTGACATTCTCTAGAAAATTCCTCTGCTAAAAATCAACAGTTTCTGTTCTGCCATTTTAAATGTCTTTTTCTTTTAATTCAACTTTACTTAACCTCCAAACATTTTGGCCACCTCAATACAATCAATCCTCTCATTTTTTCTTATACATTATGTTTCAAGTCACTGAGCCAGAACCTCTGATAAATAGCCATTCCATGACTCCTTGACTTCATTTTTTTTGTAGATAAACAATACAAGGATTTATGTTTAATATGCCTAATACATTACCAAAAAGTGTAATCATGTTAGGATAGTTCACTGATTTAAGAGAGGGAGTGGGAGGATGATAGAAAAAGAAAAAAATGGGAAGACATCAGCTATCTGATGCAAGGTATGTTACATTATTGTTAAGAATCATATCTGTCTTAAAACAATGCGGTTGTGAAGATAAATTCATAATACTGGACTGGTTTCAATTTATGGAACAAAATTTATGGAATTTATAGAACAAAAATCAGATAAGTATTAGTTGCCCCTGACAACTGTCTAGATAGAGCACATACTTTAACTATTGGTTTCTGTACAATCCAGTGTTGAGCTTTCTTCTTGGATCCCAAAACAGCAATAGTGAAGAAAGTCTGATTCAACTACAGAGGTTTGGAAGAAGAAAGCAGAGTAACTTAGGCCTGATTATGTTTCTCAAGTCTGACCAAATTGACCCTGCTGCTTTGGACTTTGAGAAAATGAACTGGGGTGGGGAGGAGAGAAACAGGATGTGAAGAGAAACAGGAGATAGGTATGATATAGTAATTTTTTCAGATTCAAAAGCAGAACAGTAGAAAGAAAGCTACCCAGAGACATAGCAGAATTTTGCTATTCTTCACTTAACCATACCCTGGTAAGAGTTTCTCCACCCCCATTATGTTTTGCATTCCTCCTTCCTGATATACTACCCTCCAGCAAGGGCCCTGAGTGCTCATAAATACCTCTATGACCTGTTAGTAAGGGAGGGAAGTTACATTACTACTGGAAACAAAGAGGACTTTCTCTTCAATGATAGACTAATGGGGCCATGGAGATCAGGGTTACAGGGGTTAGGTAACTGTAGAGTAGGCCAAAAGGCGCATAGGTAGCACTCTCCTCAGAGGGTGCCATAGTGCACAGAGCACCAGGCCTAGAGGCAGGAAGATTCACGTCCCTGAATTCAAATCTGGCCTCAGTCTCTTTACTAGATGTGTGACCCTGGGCAAGTTTGCCTCAGTTTCCTCATCTGTAAAATGAACTGAAGGAGGAAATGGCAAATCACTCCAGTATCTTTGCCAAGAAAACGTCAAATGGGGTCAGGAAGAGTAGGACACGACTGAACAACAATAACAAAAACTCTATCTGGATTTGGATTCAATAACAATAACGCTCTATCTGAATTTGGTAGGTTTATTTTGTACACAGTTCTAATTAACTTGCTCCATTGTATGACTTCTGACTTTGTATATTCTCTTTTCCCTTATCAGGTTTTAGATTTTTGGGGTTCTGCCCCCGCATTAGTGGTGGGTTTTTTGTTTGTTTGTTTTGCTTTGTTGAGGAACAAGAACTCCTCACCTGTGATTTCACTGGTAAAAGCAACTCCTTCCATCAAAGTGGATCAGCAACTCCTCATGGTTTATAGAAAGTTGCCTGAGACCACACAGTCAATATTTGCTAATGGTAGGACTTGAACCCAGGTCTTCCTGACTTCAAGGCTGAACCTCTCTATTCATCACACCAAGCTGCCTATCTTTGTGAAAATATATAAACTCTAAAAAGTCTGGTTTTATAATCCATAATCCTTCTTGACCTCTCTGCAGGGTCTGACATTGTCAATCACCCTTGTCCTCCTGATACTCTCTTCTCTCAGGTTTTGTGACACTGCTTTCTCTCCATTCTCCTCCTGCCTATTCGAATGCTCCTCAGTATCCTTTGCTATGTCTTCATCCACACCGTGCCCACTAATCCAAGGCTCTATATGCTGGGTCCTCTTGTTTTTCCCTCTATCCTAATGAACTTTGTTATCTCATGGGATTATTTCCCATGGTTACAATTATCATCTCTATGCATATGATTCCTAGATCCACTTGGTCAGCCCTATATGTTGCATCCAGCTGTCCATTAGCACCTGAAACTGGATATCTCATAAACATCTTAAACTGAACATGTCTGAAATCAAATTTATCTTTTCCCTATTTCTGTTGAAAAGACCACCATCCCTCCATTACCCAGGCTTACAACCTAGATGTTATATTTGATTCCTCTTTCCCACCTCCATATATCCAATCAGTTGTCAAGTCCTGCTGTTTTTCTACCCTCTCCACCTCTCTCCTCTGATACTTCTACCATCCTCATCACCTCGTGTCTGGACTATTGTTATAGCTTGTTGGTCTCTCTTCCTCAAATTTCTTCCCACTCCAATCTGTCTTCTACTCAGCTCTCAAACTGATGATCCTAAAGTGTGCATCTTCCCAATTAGTCAGTAAGCACTTAGTAAATGTGTACTATATGCCAGGTACTGTGCTAAGGGCTGGGGCTATAAAGAAAGGTCAAAGACAGTCAGTTGTCTCAAGGAGTTCACCTCCCTAGTCAATAAACTCCAGTGACTGACTCTCTTCCCTACACTACCTCCAGGAGTAAACAAAATCCTCTCCTTGGTTTCTAAAGCCCTTCATAACCTAGTCACTTTCTACTTTTCCAATCTTCTGTATTCCAGTGACACCAACCTTCTTAATATGTGTCAACAAAATACCCCATCTCCTGACTTGGAGTATTTTTACCAGCTGTGCCCCATGCCTGGATCTTTTTTTTTTTGTCTAGTTTGTGTATTTCTCAGCTTCCCTGGCTACCTTCAAGTCACATCTAAAGTCACTACCTTATTTCATCCTGTATATATCTTGTTTGTATGTAGCTGTTTCCATATTGCTTCCCCCTTTTAGATTATGAGCTCCTTGAGGGCAAGGACTGTCCTTTGTCTTTCTTTGTATCCCCAACACTTAGGAAAGTGTCTGGAACATAACATGTTCTTAATAATACCAGGTCACTGACACTGATTGAAGCACAAAGACAGGAACAGAAAGAAAAGGAGTGGATGCTAGACTACAGCATTTAGTTAAGAATTAGCAACTGAATAAAAAACACGATTTTTAAAGAATTAGGAACTAAGAAGCTTGTCTCTTAATTCAGAGAAATGTGGCAGTTCAGGAGTTAAAAGACTTGGTGTTTTGTTTTGGCTTCCAATGATCAGGCAGGTTTAGGAAGCAATGAGAAGTAAAAACTCTAGTGTCCACTATAGGACTTCCTTGGCCATGTTTAAACAGAGAAAATAACTCCCAGCAAGGCTGATACAGTTAATCTTAAGGCCTAAAATAGGATCTTTGCATAAGATGTCCTCCATTCCTAGAATGCTTTCCCTCACCTCCTTTGCCTTTTAATAATTATGATAATAATAGTTAGCATTTTTATAGAACCCACAATGTCAGGTACTATGCTAAGTGCTTTTCAAATGTATCTCATTATTTGTCACAACCCTGGGAGGAAGGTACTATTAGTTTCCTCATTTTACAAATGAGGAAATTAGGCAGATTTGCTTTGGGGTTAAGTAACTTGCCTGAGGCCACATTGCTAGTGAGAATCTGAGGCTGGATTTGAACTTGGATCTTCCATCACATCTAGAACCAATAGTACTCTATCCCCTGTGCCTTTTATAATCCCAAGCTTCAGGACTGCCATCAATGATTCAGGCTGCCTAGCTCCTCCATATCGACCTCAGCAAAATTCTGAAGTTTGCACCAGACAAAATAATGATTAAGAAGTCTAATGAGAAGCTATAAGAAATGACGTCTTCCACTCCAGAAATGAGGGGGGGGACAGTCAACCAGTAACCCAGAGGCAATAGGAAAATAACTCAAATTACTTCTAGCAAAACAAGTATAGTATGACTAAAAATGGGACCTGTGCAGCCTGCAAGATGCTGTGACTCACAGGAGAGAGTTCCTGTGAGAAAGCTCCAGGATGGTCAGAAAACCCTAATAAAATGCCTAAGATAGGGGCATTGGAAGCCTTGGGAAGTGGCAATAGGAGAGGTTTGCAGAAACCAAAACAATGTTAACTAATAGTGGTGCCACAGCAATTATATCAGGACAGCCCAGACCCAAAGACTCTGATAATCTTTGTACTTGGTCCTGAGATGTCATAGAGGGCTCTGAAGATCAAGCTCTCTGAACATCAAAGAGTCAGGAAAACCTAACCCTGGGTGGTCGAAGCCTGGAAATCTGGAGCAAAAACAAGCAGGGCTGACCAATTCACCCAAAAATGCAGCAGGGGGAAGAATTTGACCTTTTTCCAAAGCCCCACTTCAGGAACTAAAGCTAGAGAGATGTGTAAATCAAAGAATATACCAACCAGTATTTTTTAAAATTGCAAATATTTCTCCATAACAATTGCAAATAGATAGTTAAAAAAAAAAAAAAGAAAAACTAGATTTTCCATGAGGAACACACCAATATCTCGAAGAAATAAAGCAAGAGATAGAAAATAAATAAAAGCTCTAGAGGAAAGAATTGGAAAGAGAATAAGTAGCTCAAAGAGAAAGTGGCAAACTTTATTCAAGAAGCAGAGTCCCTATAAACTTGAATAAATCAAATGGGATCAATGATTTCATGAGACAGCAAGAAAAAAGAAAAATCAAAAGAATGAAAAAATAGATGTAAGCTATCAAATATCTGTAATAATGATAGTTATTATTTATATAGCACTCTAAGATTTTCAAAACACTTTACAAATACTATCCTCTTTCATCCTCACAATAGTGGGAGATAGATATTGTTATTATCCCCATTTTACAATTAGGAAACTGAGGCAGTCAGAAGCTAAGTGACTTGCCAAAGTTCCGATAACTACTAAGTGTCTGGGGCTTGATTTGAAATCAGGTCTTCCTGAATCCAGGTCCAAAGCCCTAGTCACTGTGCTATCTAGCTGCAGAAAAAGAATTGACATCAAAGGAATCACAAAGTTCTTGCAATATAATAACCTAAATGCAGAACTCCCACAACAAAGAAAAAAATACTTCAGCCATCTAGAAAGAAGCAACTCAAGTACCAAGGAACCACAGTCAGAATCTCACAAGACCTAATAGCTTCTAAAAAGAAACCAGAGGAGATCTTGGAATATTTCATTCTAAAAGTCAAAAGATGAAAGTTTACAATCAATATCAACTGATCCTATAAAGCTAAGGATAATCCTACAGGGGAGAAAAAAAGATCTTTAATGGAACAGAGATCTTTCAAGAATTTCTAATGAAAAGACCAGAAAAACTTTCAAATCCAAGTACAAGGGTCAAGAGAAATCTAGAAAGGTAAGTAGAAAGTAGAAAGATCTCTATCATGGTTTAGCACTAACTTAATACAGGGAGAAGAAACAAGTGTTCCTTAAGATCTTTAGTGTTTTCAAAATATGTTGAAAGAATTAAATAAGGAAAACAAAGGATCTGGAGATAGAATATCACACACACACACACACACACACACACACACACACACACACACACACACACACACACACACCCCACATGGGCTGGAAGAAGTAAATGACAAGGAAGAGTAAAAGGAGGAATATTTGAGTGTTAAAGGGGGGAAGAAAAGATGGAAGAGTGTGTAACAGAAGAACCTCACTCCTCCAAAAGGGACAAGGGAGAGTTTAACATCCAAGCATATGTATGCAGAGTTTGGTGTAGAAATACATCAAAATCAATAGGAAAACAAATAGGTATAGGGGCAGGGTAGTATTAAAAGGCAGAATAATACTGGGAAGCAGTCAAAAGCAAACAAAATTCCTGATTTTGAAAAGATATTGAAAAAGAAAAAGAAAAGAAAAGAACTAGAATCTAAAGGGAAGCCCTTAAAGGCTTCTGAAACAGTTGGGGATTGACTGAACAAATTGTGGTATATGAACATAACGGAATAACCTTGCGTTGTAAGAAATGACTGAAAAAGTTTTCAGAGAATCTTGAGTAGTATAAATTGATGCAAAATGAAGTGAGCAGAATCATGAAAACAACTTATACCAGGACAATAACATTGTAAAGAAAAATAGCCTTGAAAGACAAAAAGTCTGATCAAAAGACTAAATGTACTTTCAGAGGGACTATAATAGAGCATGTTACAAAACTCATGACAGAGAGATTATAGAACCAAGGTACAGAGATACACATTTTTGGGCAAGGCTTTCTTTTGCTTGACTATACTTATTTTTCCAAGAGTTCTTCCCCTTTTTCTTTCTCTTAACTGAGCAGGGGGGGGCAGGGAAGGGAGTGCAGCAGGGATGTAGTGCCAACACAATATTCATAGCACCAATAGTCATTGTAAATATGTCAGCATAGTGATCAATTGCAAAATATAACAGACTCTCCATATGGAAGACAGAAGCAAAACATTTATTCAGACACCAGAAAATCAAAACCTGTAAGCTGATTCCATTGTAGTAGCTAAGAAGCTAAGAAGCTATAACAGCACAAAGAGCCACAGCATCATTTAGCCTTCCCACAAACCAACATTTACTCATAAGTCTGTCTCCCCCAAATGCATCATCTCCTTCCTCCAGTCTCTAATTCCTCCGACTCCTAGCTTCCTGTGAGCTCTACTCCACCTTTCTGCAAACTCCTCCCACCATAGGCTCCATATGATTACATTCACCCTATTAGGGAGTAGGGTATATCTTTAAAGCAGGGAAGGTCTTCAAATTCTCTTAGGCTTATTAGGGTCAGGAAAGATCTTCAAGTTCCCATTACCATAACAGGAGGTGATTATCAATATTGATGCCCTCCAAAAAAACAGAGAGAGAGCCATTGAAACCCTTTTTAATGTACATGCAATGGAAGTTTGCTTTGTGCCTGCTGAGATCACCTATAAAACAAGTATCCACTTGAAAAAGGCCAGGAGTATGCTTCTGAGAGGAGACATTCTGCATTCTCCTACTATGTGTATGTGAGCAGTCTCCTTCAATTACTGTATAGCCAGATGTAAAGCCAAGCATTAATAGCTCTCCTGAGGAGTGCTGCTATAAATAGCTTTGAGGTTCCGATCACATAGTATAGTGATCTCTCTATTCAGCAATAAACTATAGCAAAATATTCACAAAATACAACATTCACAACAACATAACATTGACAACTTATTACTAAAGTGGTCACATGTTCTTAAACAATAGATACCATTTAGTAAGTCACAATCTGAATCAATCAATATAAAGTACCCATCTAAACTCTTCTTTCATCTTGATTGGAGACTGGCTTCCAATCATCCTTAATTCAATCATCCTTAAGGAGCACAAAGTACAAAGTACAAAGGTGTTATGGGAATCTGAAGATCTTCCCTGCCCCTAAGCCCTTTGATAGGCTTAAGTGGCTCTGAGAATCTTCCCAGATTTGGAAGTATACTCTGCCCCCGAATAGGCTAAATGTGGTCACATGGAGCCTGTGGCAGGAGGCTTTTTCTTCAGGAATGCCCGTGCCTCATTGCTTTGTGAT
>CM053581.1:199583377-199608185 GCA_028627135.1 Pseudochirops cupreus
CCTTCCCCTATGGAACAGTTCATAAGCCATTCTGCATAAGTGGGAAGGGCTAAGAGTAAGTTCATACTTTAATTTCCCCCCTACTAATGCTTAATTATTACTTAACATCAATTTTCCCCTACTAAATATTTTGCTATTTGATTTAGGGTCTGTTGGTCCATTAGTAAAGATTGCATTAAATGGAGGCTCAAGCCACATATTCGCCTTCACATTGAACCCTATAGCAGTGTGACTGCAGAGTTGAGTGTACTGTACACTATAATAATGGTGGTGGTGGTTGTTACCTTGAAAGGAATAAAAAAAAAAACAGTTGTTCATAATAACAAGGTGAAATTGCACCCCTGAGCTTTAAGAACTAGAATAAAACAGATACATTTTGGAGGTTTAAAAGTATTGCCCTGGCTCTTGGTAAGCATGACAATCTCTGTGCAGGGTCATTAGATTTGCTAATTTGCAGTTTTAAATGACCAAGAAAGTGACAAATTACTGGGAGACAAATGTTAATTCACAAATCAAATAAAATAACTTCCTCGATGCAAATACTAAAGAACTCCAAGGACTGTCCCCGCATGGTAATGATTTGATGTATATTTACATGTCATTTCATTTCAACAAACATTTTTAGAGGTCATCCAATATTCAAGGCCTTATACTTTTTGCATTTGTCCAATTACAAAGAAAATTTTAATTGAAAAATAAAAGTGACTTTCACTAATGAAACATCCAGCCAATATTCTACTAGAATATATGACCTATAGAAGTTTATTTACTGAAATATTTAAGAAGCAGAATAAGAACTAAAGTATCAAAAGCAGAAACTAGGTCAATGTCACATCTCTGAATCCAGCCCCATGGGTCACAATCCAAGGATAGGCTAAATATGGAAATATATACAACCACCACCTTCCCTGCCTAAAAAGTAGCTAGAATTAATTCCATTCTCACCAGCACAAAAGGAAGACTCTAAGGAGTTTTATTTTTTCTCTCTCTCTTGTCATAAGCCAACTAATTTGCCAGTGAAAGAATGACCTCCATTGTCCTAGGCTAATGGAACAGACAATTTTAGAGTCCTAAACTTGGACAGCAGTATTTCTTGAGAGAATGGTTGTTCCTGTCTTTCTTCTCTGAACTTGACCCTTGAACACATGGATTGCTTCCTCTGCATACACAGCCATATATTCTTTTTCTCATGGAAATCCTCATCATCCCCACCAAAAATTACAGAAGTTATCTTGGAGGATCCTAGACTCTAAATGTAGATTATGTAAGTGTAGCACCAATGCAATATTCACAGCACCATCAGTGACTATGAATATGCTGGTACAGTTCTGAATCCCAAAATATAACAAACTCTCCATATAGAAGACAGAAGCAAAACATTTATTCAGACACCAGAAAACCGAATCCCCATACCAGAAAGCCAAATCCCAACACCACCAAATCCATCATAGCAACAAAGAAGTTAATATACCATAACACAGAAGGGAGCCACATCAACCTTTAGTTTTCCCACAAACTCTCACAAGCCTAGCTGTCTGCTTGCCTACATCCTCTCTCTCCTACTGCTAACTGCTCTGGCTCCCAGCTTCCTATGGGCTCTGCTCCACTCTTCAGCAAGCTCCTCCCACCACAAGTTCCATGTGATTATATTTGGCCTATTAGGGAGCAGGGCAGATCTTCAAAGCAGTGAAGATCTTCAAATTCTCTTAGGCCTATTAAAAGGTAGGGAAGATCTTCAAATTATCATTACCATTACAATAAGGAAAGAGCAGGCTGTAAAAATTCAGCACCTACCGAACTGGTTGATAGGACTTGATTGGTAGCTAGAATATATGTAAGTCTTTTTAACAAGTCTTGTACCAGCTACCTAGCAAGAGACTTTAAGTCACTAAATGCTTAATAGCTAAGTTTGGGAAGAGAAAAACAATAATGACTAAAGGGAAGAGTTTTGGATTTTTTACTAAAAAAGGAAATTTTAATACATGAAAGAAGTGGCAGGCAGGGCTTCCTCCCAGTAACATGAATTGACAGCATTCTAGCAGCAGGAACAGTGGCAACACTGGCAGTTGCCCTCCTCAAATGCCTCCAGGAAGACTGGATAAGCAAAAGTTAAAGGGATATAAGGCCAATTTTTTTTTGGTTTGTTTGTTTTTATTTTGGGAGCTTGCATAGGTGGCTGGAATGGTGAGGAAAAAATAGATACATTATAAGAAATGGGGAGGAACTAGTGGTTCTTAACCCTTTCCCCACTTTGCTTAATCTAGGTGTGATTCTATTCCTAAGTATGCTCTTTTATTCTGCTAGAGATTGTATCAGACAGTTCTAACCTTACTTCTCATAAAGACCAGTGGTTGACTAAGTCCTTTGCATTTCCTTGTGCCCCTTTGTTCATGACTTGAGAGCACAGATTAGCTCTGGGAACCACACAGAATCCCAGCACAGAGCTGGGATTCCATCCACATTCTTTACCCCATACTACCCTTATCCATTGTGAAAGAGTTGGGGTGGGGGAAAGTCTCTTTCTAACTGGTGGACTAATCACAAGCTGTTCTTTGTTTCTTAACTAAACATCCAAACAGGCATTTCAAAAAGTTCTATCAAACTACAAACCTAACCTGTAGCAGCACACACACACACACACACACACACACACACACACACACACACACACACACACACACACACGCACACACACACATACACACACACACACACATATCATGTTATCATATACCATGTTATCAGTATAGACTTTTCAATGTCCTCAAGAATTCAACCAATAAACTCTACTAGAATCTGTTCAATATCACAGACTAAACTGCTGCCTTCAATCACCTGGAGTAACATAGGCTCATAAAAATTAATAATAATAATTGAGACAAGCATCTCCAATTTATTTTAATCTATTTTAATCTCCAGTCTACCTAGAAAGGAAAAGGCTTTCAAAGTATAGAGACCCAGCAAAGGAGATTAAAATTAGAGTTGAATTGAAGATGCTTTCAATGGACATACAGAAGATTAACTTAAGTTTTAATATTTCATTCAACTACAAAAACAATTAATTGTTTTATTTACTTATGCAATAGCCTAGAGAATACTAAATAAGATAGGGACTAAAACTCACATTCCATTGGTATAAGAAGCCCCATATGAGAAAGCTCCCTCTACTATTTCATAGTGGTACCATCCTGGCAACTTAAGAGTCCTAGAAAGTTGCTTAGAGCACTGAGAAGTTAAGTGACTTGCCAAGGGTCACATAGTCAACATACAGCAAGGTGGGAATAGAATAGAGGTTTATGAAGTATCATGGCCCCCTCTCTGTCCACTAAACCATTTGTCAGCAAACTATGATCAATGGGCCAGATATAGGTCTAGTGCCTTTTTTTTTCCCTATGGTCCATAAACTACAAAGTAGATAGAATACAGGGCCTAGAGTCAGGAAGACCTAAGTTTAAATCCAGCCTCAGATACTTACTGACTGTGTGACCTTGGGCAAGTTACTTAATGCTGTCTGCTTCAGTTTCCTCATATGTAAAATGAGCTGGAGAAGGAAATGACAAATTGTTCCAGTATTTTTGCCAAGAAAACCCCAAATGGGGTCATGAAGAGTCAGACAAAATTGAAACAACTGAACAAAAGTAACTAAGAGTTTATACATGTTTAATAATACTAATTTAATAACATAATAATATTAAATTATTTAATAACAATTAATTTAATAATAGGTGGATTATAGTTCACCAACCTCTGTAAACTGCACTGTCAATTTTCAAAACATTAAACAGGAAAGAATTATAGCAGGATAGCAAATTGCCCTAGGACTATTTTTTACCCAAATCCCATTGAAAAAGGAGAGATTAATGAATGATAATAGTGGTAACCATAACAACTCATAAAGTACTTTAAAGTTTATCTCATTTAATCTTCACAAGAACTCTGTGTGAGCTGAGTAGATATATTTATTATCCCCAATTTTCAAAATAGGGAAGTTGAGGCTCTAAGAAATAGATAAATTCGAGGGGGGAGGAAGGAAGGAAGGGAGGAAGGAAGGAAGGAAGAAAGGAAGGAAGGAAGGAAGGAAAGAAAGAAAGAAGGAAGGAGGGGAGAGAGAGAGTGTGTGAGTGAGAGAGAAAGAAAGAAAGAAAGAAAGAAAGAACCTGAAAAAACCTTAGCTTAAAAAAGTTTAGGGTCTCCCATTGCATCCTGGACCATCCCCAGCCATCCTGATGAATATCAGGCTACTGGACCCAGATGGCTCTGGAGGAGAAAGTGAGGCTGGTGACCTTACACAGCCCTTCCTCACTCTAATCAAAGTCAACTGCAAGCCAAGTTCTCATTTCCCTTATGTCATGGTCCTCTTCAAAAATGAAGGATAAGCACAACCTGTGAGATAGGTAGATAGTCAGAGAGATGGGGAGAGAGGTAGAGACAGAGAGAGAATATTTATATTCTGGGTACTATCTTAAGTCCTGGGGAACATACAAATACAACCAAGCTAAAGAGTACCTGCCCTCAAAGTGCTTACATTCAAATGAGGGAAGAGACCTCATAAAGGGGAGCTGGGTAACATGTGTGATAGATGGCTCATAGAGATGTTGCGGAGGCCTGGTTCCTGGCAGGATTAGGTAAAAAAAAATTAAGTTACCTATAGACTCCATGGGGATAAGCTATTCTATTGGGGACTTTCAAGGGCCAGAGTCCAAGGTTGCTGTTGGGGGAGGTGGGGAGGAGGAGGGAGAAAGAGATGAGGACAAGGTAGCATGCTATGAAAATGGCTTTGTTTCTGTGAGAGAAGGTGAAAGCTCACTTATCAAACAAAGCCCAGTGGTCCCAGGGGCAGAGTTCAAGTTTGGCAGGGGTAGCAGTGATGAGGATGATAGAGTGCTCAGTCAGCATGATGAGGAAATTGTTGGTTAAATAATGTTTATCAAGTCGCTTTAACAAGGTCTGAGGTAGAAATTGAACCCCACCCTGGTCTTCTGGTCTTTGTATCAGGAAATGCTATTTACAGCTAGGAAGGGAGAAGAGAACACTGTAACTTTTTTATTTTTCTGCAGAAAGTAAATTAAGCACAAGACGAGCTCCATGTACCATTCATAGACTTCCTGCCCCTTTCTCCTCTCCTTAGGCAAATCTATTTTTCACTGAGATAAAAATGACAATTAAAAATTAACTAAGCCACCTGGAGATCTTGTGTTCATGTGTCTTCCTGACAGGAATAGGAAGAGCAGAGCTCATCTGGGAAGAGAGAAAGTGGAGCTCATTAGAGGCTGAGCTTGCCTCACTTCGAAGGGAAAATTACTACTCATTTCAAGCCTGTGTGTTCCAAGTCAAGAACCCTCCAACAAACCTGGAAAGCATTCATTTATTTCCTTTTTCAGCAGTTCAAGCTGTACCTTGACAATGAACTTCACTTTTTTGCTGTACACTCAATTGAGGGGCCTCATTTTAATTACTGAAGTCATTTTTTCTTAAATTTTGTAAAAAGAGACTCTATATTCCAAAGCCGGAAAGCAGATGGCTTAACTTTCCCTGGATTTCATTTGCAAGCCCCCTTTCCTTCAACTGTCAAATGCTATTCTACTGCCTGAGGAATCTTTCTAAGCATTTTTGTCACTCACCTAGATTTATTAGTTAGTTTCACAAGACAGTTGATTCTTCTCCACAATGCGGAGAATTTTAATATATTAATATACAATCTGGAGAAGACTGCTTTTTAACGTGAAAAATGAGACCATTTTTCTGTGTCCACCGGACTCTTAATACTTTAGATTTTTAAAATTGTTTCCAGGTGCCTCTGCCCACTTCTTTGCAGAGATAGAGCATTATGGGTATGGAACACCGTATGTAATATTAGACCTTTTCAATAAGTTGTTTAGTTTTGCTGAACTGTTTTTTCTCTTCTTTTTATTATTTGTCATAAGACAAGACTCCCTGAAAGGTAAGGATGGGGAGTGAGGAAATACATTGAGAAATACAAGAGATGTGTGTGTGTGTGTGTGTGTGTATGTGTGTGTGTGTGTGTGTGTGTGTAATTTTATTTATAGATTATATACAATTATATATTATTTATTTACTTGCTTCAAAGTTCCAGGTGGAGCAAGATCTTACTTATGAGATTCTAGAGCTAGAAGAAACCCTGGAAGTAGTCTAGTCATACTCTCATTTCACAAAAGAGGAAAACTGAAGCTGAGGAAAAGTGACTTAGCCAAGGTGACAGTGATTAAAAGGCAGTTCCCAGATTTGGACCTGTCTTCGAACTCAAAATCCAGCTCTCTTTCTACTATGTAATGCTCCCTTTCTGCACTTGAAACACATTTTAAAATACATAATGCCATAGTCATTTTCCAAAAGCCATTATTTTCGTGTCTCTTGTCTCCAAAGTAGATCATGACATGAGAGTCCATCTGTAAAAGCAAAGGCATTTGTTTTCAGGAGAGAATGATCCCTCGTCCCTGCACAGGTACTTATGCAGCTAATGACCTGAAGAGGGAAGTGTAATTAAAGCCTTTCACTCTAGGGATACAAGCTAATATCTTTTTCTGTCTCTTCATTTATGTTCTACTCATTAAAACCTTACAGACCATTGGCTCATTAATAATTGTGGAATGCAAATGCCATGATGTATAGTTGGTTTAATATATTATCTCACTCATGAAAGGCTTACAATACAAGGGTGACAAAGTGTACTACAGCTGTAATCATGGTGTTCCTGTCAATAAGAAAAGTCAGACAGAAAGAAAGTCATTTTAAAGTTAGTTCAGGTATTTGTCATTTGTAAGTCATGTTCAGACCTCTCACCATATGGTACCACATGAAAAATGATTGTGGACTATGTTAGTCAGCAACAAAATGTTGTTGGCCCACGAATATTGCGCTGAATAGGTAGGATAATAGCATTGAGTCATGGAAAGAACATTGGATTTGGATTCAAAGAAACTCACTCTTTTTTGGGTCTTTTTTTGGAGGCGGGAAGGTAGGGCAATTGGGGTTTAGTGACTTGTCCAAGATCACACAGTAAGTGTTAAGTGTCTGAGGCTGGATTTGAACTCAGGTCCTCCTGACTCCAGGATCAGTGCTCTATAAGAAAGTTACTTTTAATACTACTTCTGCTATTTACTACCTTGTGTATAGAATCTTAGGCAGTCACTTAATATCTCTGGGTCTCTGTTTAATCATCTGTAAAATGGGAAAATGGGATTAGCTGACCTCTAAAGTCCTTTCTAGCTCTAAACCCACAATACATTCTTAAAGGAACTGATTTGATTGTGTATATGTATCTCCTGTGCCTAACACAGTACCCGGAACATGGTAGGTGCTTAATAAATGCTTGTTGAATGAATATATGATTATTGACTACAGAATCACATTAGAGGGCATGATAAAGGTTTCCTAAGTTACCTATAGACTTCATGGGGATAGGCTATTCTATTGGGGACTTTCAAACATGCCCCTAGGGTGATAAGGCTGAATCTCAAAACAGTCAAAGATAGGTAGTTATCAGGTACCCATCATTATGATCATTTGAGGGGGAAGGATGCTGTTTCTAACTACAACCATAGTGCACCTGAATGCATTGTTTGTAAGGCAGATTTTATCATCCTTCTTACAGTTAGTTTCTCAGGATCCGTGGCCATGGGAATGTCTAGTTTCCCAGGCATTTGATAATAACTCCCAGAATAGTTTAAAGGATGCTAGATAATAATTCTTAGAATCATAGTGACAGGCAGACCTACTGAGGCTGCACTGTGAAACACAGGAATGACATAATTGATAGCTGCTACACTTGTGCAAAATGACAATATTGCTAAAGTTAGCCCATGAGTTTAATGCTAGCAAAATGTCTTCTTTGTCTGGTCTGCTGCCCTGAAGCTGGTGGACACTAGTCAATGAGGGGGGAAAAAATCACAAGGAATCTATGGGGGAAAAACCACAGGGAATCTATGTGGGAGAAACCACGGTGAACTCATGGGGAAATATCATGGAGAACCAAAAGGGGAATCTGTGCATTTCTCAACCAGCTCCCATTGAGGCTTGAGGGGATTTAGGGCAATGCAGAAGTTGTGCCTGTCTCAATGGACTCCATCGAGATATAGGGGGTAGTTGCCCCTCCCTTCTTGCCAGCCCCTGCAAGAAGGGTGATTAGGAGCTGGTTTCCCCACAACCCTCTGAGAAGACTAGACTAGAATAAAACTGATTACTAACCCCTTCAAAGCTGTCTGCCTGTCTGCCCAGATCAAGAGTGAACTTGTTAGAGACTGGAGACCAAGAACTCCAGTACTTCCTTGTGTGTTATCTGTGAAACACATGCATGCATGCATGCATGCACGCACACACACACACACACACACACACACACACACACACACACACATATCCTAGGGGAGGGAGGTATAAAGATATCAACAGTTGTCTGTCCCAATGACTGCCTTCTCACTAACCAGTGAAATATCCAGTAAAGGGAGACTCCTTGGGATAACTATATAGCACACAGGTACCTTTCTCTGAACTCTAACTATTAAAGTTTCTCTGCTAATTCCCCAGAGACAATAGAGATATTGACAGCTCATATCCACCAGCAATAGATATCAGTTTTTATAGTCCTTAAATATCTCAACTAAACACTGACCTACAAACTGGAATGGTAGAAAAATCCTTTGCTGCACAGGTCACCTGCAACCTACAAACCCTCTGGTTTCCTCCTAGCTGTTGTATAAATATTAGAGATGGTCTTATTGGCCAATTTTCCCAAAAAAAACTTCTGAGGAGATGGCATTAGGGCCAAATGACTCAGAGTAAAGCAGAAACTACTGACCAAAGGCCACTACGATGGCATCACATAACAGTATTTCCAAAGTACTTTGTATACTTCTTGGCTTTCTTTAACTGAACCTTATCCTAGACTTATTTTGACTGTCATCGTACTTGATTTAGATTGAGTTTCCATAAAAGAAATGTCATTTTCAGCCAATTAATGTCTAGCCTAAACCTGTCCAGGCTTGTGTAAAGGATTCTCCCTGGGCTCAGTTACTCTGCTGCCTTGTTGGCCTCATCTCTCAACACATTATGACAAGGACTCTAGTATATGAATTTCTTGTGCTCTCCCCACTTTTTGAAAGTCACTATGTCACAGCAATCTTCAATACTCCTTTACCAAAGAGCAGGGAAGAAAAGACACAACAGAGACAAAAATAAGAGCACGGCAATGTGCTCGTGAGCCTTGGCCCATGTAAGAGGGAGACGTGGCCCCTCCCCCAGCCAGGGACCCACAGCAGCTCCCCTTCCTCACTGAAACAAGAGTCACTTCTGTCTTTTGTATCCCGTTCATTTCAGGACCAGAAACTAATTGAAAAGTCTTTACCAAGTCAGCAAGAAGAAATCACTAAGTATTTACTACGTGCTACCAGCGATTCTCAACCTGTGGGTTATGTTCAATTTGTAACAATGAAAATACATCTTGCATATAAGATAGATTCTTAACAGTAGCAAAATTACAGTTATGAAGTAGCAACAAAAATAATTTTATGGTTGGGGGTCACCACAGCATGAGGAACTGTATTGAAGGGTCACAGCATTAGGAAGGTTGAGAACCACTGTTTAAGCCTGAGGAGTAGAAAGAAAGGTAAAATCAGTCCTTGCCTTCAAGGAGCTAACTTTTTAATAGGAAAGACAACATGTAAACTACTATATACATATGGGATATATACAGGATAAAATAGAGGTGAGAGGACCAAAAAGCATCATAGAATGCCTGCATATGCTTCAAAGTCCTCATGTAGGGTTGCATGAAGCCAAGCAAGCAGCACATGCGAATAAGGGCTGGGTTCCCATTGGTTAGTCTTCCATTAATTTACATTTGTTCCTAAATTTCAGTTCTTTGTCACTTAGTATACAAGCTACCTTCCCAGATTTGTGTCATCTGCAAACTTGAAAAATAGATCCAAGTCATTGATAAGGAAGGAAGGAAGGATGGTTATTTGGCATGACTTGTTCTTAATTCAACTTTATTCACCAAAAACTTATTAAGTGCTGGCAAAGAAAGAAAGGAAGGAAGGAAGGAAGGAAGGAAGGAAGGAAGGAAGGAAGGAAGGAAGAAAGAAAGAAAGAAAGAAAGAAGGAAAGAAAGAAAGAAAAGAAAAGAAAACAGCATAGTACCTTCAGAAAATTTCCTTCCAAACTGACATTGTAGCAAGAATTTACTTTGCTTTGCTATTACATATGTATAACAGATTTGTTTTTTCTTGCTTTCTCAATGGGAATGATGGAAAGGAAGAGATGAGAGAGAATTCAGACCTAAAAATGAAATAAAATCTATTTTTACTGTTATAAAAACTTTAATTTATCTTTCATTTCATAAAATTTTGTGACTTTTTTAATGCACCTCCTTTCCCCATCATATACATTCAATAAGCATGTGAACAGCTTGAGCATCTGCATCTTCCGAAGATTTCAATGACCAAAGAATCAAATGCCAAATGATAACTTGGCAGCTTTTATTTCATACTTTTAATACAATGGTAATTCCACTCTAATCATAAACCTGTTTAGCCCCATATCCAAAACACTTTGCAAAACCCAGTGTTGCTTAATAAATCAGTTATATTTGGCACAGAGCTGTTCTTTCTTATCTGTGATGGTCGAGAACCTAATTTTGATAGTGGTGACAGAGAAGTAAAAGTGACAGGTCTCATACTATAAGAAGTGAATCATGTGTCCTTCTATAAGATTGTGCCTGGTGACCAAAATATATTGATATATCTCCTCAAGACATTTTCTATCTCTTTCTCTTGGAATCTTCCTTTGATTATGAGTTGGTTGGTACCATGTATGGAACCACTTGTGTACAGTCAGCCAATAAAAATGTCAGGAAATGTTTAGACTGGTAACTTAATAGTTTACAGATATCAGTGAAGTTGATGGAAAAATTTTTCTTTTCTACTCTAACAACTTGTAGAGATTTCATGACAAATTTCCTTTTTCCTCTGGCAACCATATCTGGATTCTTTTCCCACGTTATGTTGAATATTCAATGCAGCAATTTATCACTTGTATAGTTTCTTTCTCAGCCTGCCCATGCATGGCCATTCTGATTGCTGAAGGAAATGCCATCATCCTTTTTGCTATCTTCATCTTCTAAAGCTTCATCTTTCTCTAGTATTTTATCCCCATCTGGGAACTTGACATTCTTCTTTTCCTTTTTTTTATCACCCTGAATGATGTCAATGTCATCTTCTTTTGGTTCTTGCATATCACTTTTAATCTTCAAGTCTTTTATACCTCCTTCAGTTTCATCAATATAAAATATCTTCTTTTCTTCTTTTTCTTTTGATTGAAAAAGTAAGTCATCCAGATCATCAAAAGCATATTTCTACTATCCCCTTTATCAGCTTCTATACCTCTATCCTCTGTTGGTTCTGTTTCGGTTTTCTTTTGTTTCTGAGGGTTGTGTTTCCTCTGTGTGTCTCCTTTATCCATCATAAAAAAAGTGGCTCCTTCTCCTTTTCCCTCTTCTTCTCTCTTTTCCTCTCCTTCTCCCTAAGGTTATTTGGCATGACTTGTTCTTAATTCAACTTTATCCACCAAAAACTTATTAAGTGCTGGCAAAAAAAGAAAATAAAGTTTGTCTGACATGACCTATTCTTGATAAAGCAATTCTGGTTGTTTCTAACTCCTATTTTCTTTAATAAACATTCACAAACTATTCCTTTAATAATAAATTTTCAAGTTTTGACAGGAATTAGCGTCAAGCTTACTGGCCTATAGTTTACAATGTCCATTTTCTTATCTTTTTAGAAAGAATGACATTTGCTTTTCTTCATTCCTGAATTACTATTTTGTCCTCCATCATATTTCAAAGATCACTGACAGTGGATAAGCAATCACAACTGACAATTTAGTAATCCATCTGGGATACTGTCACAAACTTGTTGGAGGTGACTTGAAGAACCTTTCAATGTTCTTTTATTATTACCTGCTTATCCTTATTGTATCCCTCTTATTCATTCTTTTCTGCCTTTACTAGTCCAAAGATCAAGCTCTTTAAAAAACAAAAATAAAGTCAAAATCGAATAGCTCTACCTCTTCTGAAATTGTTCATAATTATCCCAACTTCCTCCATCAGCAGTCCTACTTCTTCTTTCATCCTTCCCTTTTCCCCAACACAACTAAAGCATATGATTTGTCATACTTAGTTTTCCACATACTTTCACATATGTACCCCCCTCACACACACACACACACAAACCCCTTATTCTGTACTTTAATATTCCTGACACTACTCTTACAGGATCATATTATCCTTTTGCCTTCATCCTCCATTACCTACCCTTGTTTCTAGTATCTGTACGTGTTTTTTTTAAATCAAAGTAGGTTGATGAGTCCCCTTTACATTTACATCAATCTCTTTGACAGTTCCCCTTTTCCTCCATATTAGAATTCTATCTCTATATGTGTCCTGAAAATCCTATTCTTGAGAGTTTCTCTTCCCTTGTAAATTGACTTCTATGATAAAATTTTATTTCATATGATCATATTCCTCCTTCCTCTGAACCTTTGAGATCTCCCTTCCCCAATTCTATAGTTCAAGTCAGACAATCCTCCCTTTTCCTGTTACAAATTCTAAGATGATACTTCCTCCCAAGTATCCCATCATTTCCACTCCAGAAACCAGTTTCTCTTTATTGATATAGTTTCTCTACTTTCTGAAGAATGAAATTATCATTAATTGAAGTCAAGCTCTTGCTAGCTGCTCTGCTTTTGACAAAAAAGAGAACTCCAGCAGATGAATGGAGAATTAAAGTCGCCTGTTAATATCATGTCCTTCCTCCATGCCAGGCTTGTGTTCTGCCTTCCAAGCCCCTCATCTATTTCTTCTTTTGTTGCAGACGCTCTGTTATTTGGACGACAATATCCTTTGTGTCCACTGAATCCTACCTAAGTGTCTTCCACTGAGCTTGCCCACTCTGGTTCCTAAATTTCTTCATATAAGTATATCCTCTTAAAATGTAATGTTATTATACCATTACTTTTAACCACCCTGTACCTTTTGAAGATACCTCTCAATAGCCATACTGCTGACATAAATCTCATCTTACTACATCACTATGATACCTATGAGGTCAAATCTGTCTCTTTGCATTATTTTGGATAGTAATGTGTAAACATTTGAAGTCATGGCTTTTGTTACTGGTGTTTTTCTTGGATTTTGTTTCCTGTGGGATTTTGTCTTATCCAGCTCCAGACTTTCACCTCATTTCTCAGAAATCTCCAGACTTGGTTGTTATGTGTACCCCTCCCTTACCCCTTCTACACCCCCTTACATGGTGTCTTCACCCATTAGAGTGTTGAGGACTATGACTAGACTGCTTATATTGGTATCTCCAGCATTTAACAGAGTGTCTGACATGGAACGATCCCTTAATAAGCACTTTATCTATCTAGCTATCTGTCTAACTATCTAGCTATCATCCTTCAATCTATCCATTTCTATGTTTATTTCAAAAGTGAATTACTGCAGTGTACCTATTCTCTATGGTATCTCATTTGGTGGATATGCATAGGAAGTTTCCATTTAAAGTTCTTTTGATTTTACTTATGAAGGATAGAGACTGGACCTGGGATTTCATGAATGTGGGAATTCTCCATTGTGGAAATTACCATTGCCAATGCAGGTCAGTACCCTCTCTGCAGTATACAGAGAGCTGCCTAGAATGAAGACAGGTTAAGGGACTTGCTTGGAATCACATAACCAGTATGTGTCAGAGACAGGACTTGAATCTTATTTTTGGCCCCTGTGCTAGATCTCTATCCACCATGTCCCCTTGCCTCTGAAGATTTCATACAGATATTTACAAGCCTTTGTTAAGTACATTCCAACCCTAGACAGGAAACTATCAATCCAATATTTTAAATTGTAATCCAATAATATGAATTTCCATTCCCAGATATTTTTTTCTTGATCAGTTATCCATTTTCCAAGTCTTTGTCTTTAGAAACCCTTGCCTAACAGAGCTGAAAAGATCTCATATTCCCCCCTCCCTTCTAGCTTGAAATCTAATAAAGTCTTCAGTTTCTTGTCTGAGACTATAATCTTTAGTAATCCTTTCTAGATTCCTTGCAAAAGTGTCATTTGTGCCCGCTTGAATCAGCAAAAATGAATAATAATAATTTGCTATGACAAGTTATATAAGATTCTCTGTAACATAGCAGTCTTCTCCATTGTTGCAGGTGTCTCAGGACCTCTCATCAGGGAGTCACCACCTGCTACAGCTTGTCTCACCTTTCTTTAATTCTTACTGAATGATGTCTTACTTGCCAGCCCCTGAGGACCTACATCCTCCTTATTTATTGGAAAACAAGTAGCTACTTCATCCTAACAGGGTTCAGCATCCTCTTTTTTTAGGAAGTCTTTTGGCAGCTCTAAGCATTCAGCAATCCCAAGCTTTTCTGCGGGTTTGGGATAGTTAGGAAAGGCTTCGTGGAGGAGATGAGACTTAAGCTAAATTTGGAAGGATAGTAAAGGGTTAGATAAAGGAGAATTTCATTAAAATCAAAGTGAAATGAAGGTAGAAATTCCCTTGGTGTTATTAAGAAGAGCAATTTGACTATTAACAGAGTTTGAGTAGAGGAGTAAGACATGGAAGATAAAAATGGAGAGTCTTAATCCACTTAGACATAACCATTTCTCGAAAGAGTAATGTTATTGACAGCTGAAATTTATTCAGGGGGAATTAGAAGGTAGACCAATGACTGTAAGAATCCAAGTACAGCAAATTGTTTTGAACTTTGTGTTCCTCTCAAAGTCACTCATTCTCCCAATACCATAATTTTTTGCCTGACCCAGATTGAATCTCTTGGTTTGATCTTCACACTCTCTTGATCTCACCTCACACTTCTGATCTATACTTCACCTGCCTGTGCCACCTAGCTGAACAACTCATCTCTTTAAGTAACCCCAATCCAATACTTGGGACATTCCTTGAGTAGCCATTCTCTTTACTTCCACTCAAGCCAGAGTCACAGACAATCCTAAATCATAGTTTATGGTTGGTCCTAGTTCCAGTCCCCATGTAAGGTCAGGGGTGTATGGGGTGTTCAGGAGAATGGGCATCTCTGATGTGAGGACTTGCCTAAGCCCTTTTCAAGGTTGCTCATCCACCTTTGGTGTCCACCTGATTCACCAACCCTTACCTGTGGCTCTAAGAAGCTTTAATGTACACAATAGGCACACCCCAATAAACTGTTTGAGCAGATAAGCTAAACCAGGTTGAGGGTAACCAAAATGTATCAGACCTGTTGGTGAGTTAGAGGGATGTCTACACCAAGCACGTGAACACTTCGCCCAAGAGACTGGGTGGGTGACAATAGTTTATTCCAATGGCCATGAAGGTGGCTGAAGTAGGCACCATGGAGTGCTTAGAGCTTTGTCAGGCATCAAAGATGTCAAGGTTATCCACTGCATCCTGGGCAGTTGTCTTGACTTTTGTCCTGCCACTGGACTTCAATGACTCAAGAGAGAGAGTGAGGCCAACAACTTTGTGTGACAAATCTAATTCACAGACAAGTCAAGACATCACCTGTGGTGTCATTGGTCCCCTTCAAAAACAGAGGACAAACAACAACAGGGGCGAGCAAGGACAAGAGAATGTTATAATAGATAATGTTTAGATGATTGAGATCCTTGAATTACCAGGGTTATTTGGGCCCTACTGAGATACACTGTCAACTAAGGTGAGAACAGGCAAAGGAAGTACCCAATGTCATGTCAAACACATCAGTCACTCCATCTCCCATCTCTGTGATTTTGTATTGGCTGTTCCCCATGCCTAGAATGTTTACTATCCCCATCTTTGTCTCTTAGAATTCTTGTCTTCCTCAAGACTTAGGTCAAATGCTACTTTTTACAGGTTCCTTTCCTAGTAGGTAGAGCCTTCCTTGCTAAATATCAAAATTTGTCAAAATTATGTTAAGATTTGGTTGCCTGGAGAAATTCACCAGCATGGTACATCAGTTTCATGATGGCATACTTGCCTGGGTTCCAGATAATGGACAATGCTCTTGCGCCTTCCCTGTCACCATAGAGTGAAACAAGGCTGTGTGCTTGCTCCCATGCTTTTTTAGCATGATGTTTTCAGTCATGTTGTCAAATGCTTTCAATGGGAATGAACATGGCATCAAAATCAGCTATGGCACTGATGGTAAATCCTTCAACTTGAAAAGTCCACAAGCCAAGACCAAAGTGGAGGGAGTGCTGGTTCACGATATTCTGTTTGCAGACAATTGTGCACCCAATACAGCCTCTGAAGCTGAGATGCAACAAAGTATGAATCAATTTTCTGCTGCTTGTGCTAATATTGGCCTAACAATTAACATCAAGAAAACATAGGTACTCCATCAGCCACCACCACACCATCCATATGTAGAACCATTGGTTATAGCAAATGAAGAAGTTTTGAATGCTGAGGTTAAGTTCACTTACCTTGGCAGTGTACTTTCCAGGGATGTACACATTGATAATGAGGTTGACACATGCATTGCCAGAGCTAGTTCACTGTTTGGGAGCCTCCAAAGGAAAGTATGGGAGAGAAGGGGTATTAGACTGACTACCAAACTGAGGTTCTACAGAGCCGTTGTGCTTACCTCATTGTTGTGTTCCTGTGAAACCTGGACAGTCTGCCAGCACCATGCCAGGAAACTGAATCATTTCCATTTGCATTGCCTTAGGAAGATTCTGAAGATTACCTGGTAGGATAAGGTACCAGACACTGAAACCCTTACTCTAACTAACATGCCAAGCATTCACACTCCACTTCAGAGAGAACAGCTCAGATGCGCTAGCCACATTGTTCAAATGCAAAACATATGCTTGCCAAAAAGCTTGTTTTATGGAGAGCTCACACAGGGCAAGCATTCACATGGTGGTCAGAAGAAGTGATACAAGGACACTCTCAAGGTCCCTCTCAAGAACTTTGGAATTGATTGTGTGACATGGGAGACACTGACACAGGACCACTCAGCATGGTGTGCCCACATCAGAGAAGGTGCTGTGCTCTATACGCAAAGCAGAATTGAAACATCTCAAAGAAAATGCGGGATGTGCAAATTTAGAGTATCAACCTCAAATGTTCATATGGAATATTTGTGCTGGACCTGTGGTAGAACATTCTAAGCTCATATTGGTCTGATCTGCCACAGTCAGACACATTGAAATTTGAGTCTAGCATAGCGATGTCATTTTGGTCCTCTTCAAGAATGAAGGACAACAATCAACCAACCATTCTTGTGTTTATTCTTGGACCTATTTATATACATGTTGTCTCTTCCATTAGGATACAAGGTCCTTGAGATCAAGGACTGCTTTTGCCTTTCATTGTACCCATAAGAATATAAATGCATACACACACACACACACACACACACACACACACACACACACACACAACTAGAAAGTACTGTTTTTAAAAATACTGATCTAAATAATTGGAAAAATATCAATTAGTCATGAGTAGAATATTTCAATATAATAAAAATGACTACTACCAAAATCAATCAATTTATCCTCTACAATCTCAATCAAACTACCAAAGGATTATTTTGTAGAATTAGAAAAATAAGGACAAAATTCATATGGAGGCCAAACAAAGGTCAAGAATCTCAAGGGAGATAGTTTTTAAAAGTGGCTATGAAGGGGCTCAGCAGCGCCAGACCTCAAGCCATGCTACAAAGCAGTAATTCTCAAAACAACTTACTGCTGGTTAAAAAATAAAGAGATCCATCACTAGAACAAATCAGATGCACAGCATATCAAAGTAAACAAATCTAGCAATCTAGTGTACAGTAAATGAAAAGACCGTAGCTACTGGCTTAAAGACTATTTGATAAAAATGTCTGGGTAAAATGGACAGAAATACAGAAGAAACTGGATATAGGTCAACTTTTTGTCCAATATTTTTTCTCTATATCAAGATAAGTTCAAAACAGATATTTGATCAACATGTAAAAGATAACATCATAAACAAATTACAGAAATATGGAAAAAATAGTCATTAGATCCATGAATAGAGGAAAAGTTCGTTACCAAATAAGGGATAGAAAGGATCACAGATGATAAAGGAATCATTTTAATTACATAAAATTTAAAAGGTTTTGTATGAATTTAATAAAGCTAAGATTTAACCAATTAACTGGAGGGAAAAGCTCTTCACAGCAAGTTTCCCTGATTCGGCTCCTTATTTACAAGATATATAAAGAACTGATTCAGGTTTATAGGAATAAGAGTCGTTCTCCAACTGATAAGTGATCATAGGACATAAGCATTTTTAAGTAAATTAATTTTTTTATTTTTCATTTTATTATGTTTATATATATAATAAAATAATAATTGTTAAATAAATCCATATGAAAAGTTGCTCCAAATCACTAATATTTCAAGATATGAAGATTAAAAAAATTCTGAAGCTCCACCTTACATCCATCAGCTTGATAAAGATAGCAAAAGGTGAATGTTAAATGTTGGAGGGGCTGTGGGGGAAAAAAAAAAGCAAGCACATTCATGCATTGTAGATCAATTTGTGAATGGTTCCAAACATTCTGGGAAGCAATTTAGAACTATACACACACACATACACACACACACAATTATTAAATAGTGCATGCCCTTTGAGTAATCTATCACTGCTATAGGCCTAAATCCAAAAGAGACTAAAGAAAAATGAGAATGTCTTACATGTACAAAATATTTTAGCAGCAGTTTTTTGGTGTTAGTAAAAAAAAGGGAGGGATAAAAATTCCCCATCAATTGGGGAATGGCTGACCAAATTATGGTATATGATTTTATATGTATATGATGGAATACTATTGTGCAATAAGAAATGAGGAAAACAATAATTCCAAAGAGAGATTGAAAAACTTGTCTGAACCAATACAGAATAAAGACCAAAAGAACAATTTATACCATAACATCAAAAATTTTAAAATACTTTTGAAGACTTTTATAAACTGATGAAGAAGGAAATGCATAGAACCAGGAGAATAATTTATATAGTAACAACACTATAAAAGACAACTTGGAAAGCTGTAAGAATTCTCATTGTTAGTAATGAACATCTATTACTCCAAAGGACCAATGATGTAACATGTCATTCACGTGCTGACAGAGAGGTAATAGAATCAGGGCACAGAAGAAGACGTGGATTTTTTTAGCATGACCAATGAGGAAATTTATTTTCCGTGACTATGTATATTGGTTACAAAGAATTTTTTTCCCACCCCAACCCCACTCCCATGGGATGGGATAGGAAGGGAGGAGAAAAAATAAATTTCTATTAATTAAAAAATAGAACTCTCATTTTAAAAAAATGTTTCTCGCCATTTGCCATAGTGTGTGGCACAGAACCCAGCCTAATAAATGCTTATTGATTGATTCATTGATTTCTTTGATTTACTTTTTCTTGCTAATGACAACAATGACAAGACATTAAAGTAGGGGATTGAAAGGCAGGAAAAAGAGCTACTACAATGCTAGAAAATTCTGAACGCTTTCGCATCCTTCTTTTACTCTATGTTTTTGTTATGTTGATGGTGTATAATTAAAAGAACAATGTCTGACTCATCTCACATTCATGCCAGTCTACTAACCTTTTCTCAGCAATCTAAACCACTTTAAATGATGAGCATGCATTTATAATTATTATGGCAAAAAAGTTAATTAACAAGGCACTTAATCATCCTTTGTGAGCCCTAGTATATCAACTTTGGGTGTCATTTTCATTAATATACTCCAGTATTTATATTTCTCAAGACTGGAAAAGTACCATTAATGGACTGGAGAAGAAGAGATAATTTTCCTACTGAATAGTGTCTAGATGATAAAGTGCTCAGACTGTGGTAACAAACGAATGCAGCAACCTTTAAATCCTTTCCATATAGACAAATGAATGTATTTTTCATAATAATATTGCTGCAACTCTTGACAGGCTAGTGGATCATGGTGGCTTTTTCTGTATGAGTCAGATTTACAATACTACATTGAAAAGAGAAAGATAGGAAACGACAAGTCAATAAACAAGCTGAAATAATAGTGTTTGCGCCACGTCATGAGTACGCTGCCAGCCTACAAATCATTCCAAAAATCATCCTAGGCAAATCCATTATAAGGCTGCTAGGGATTACTACTGGATATGTTGAGTTCTGGTCTCATCTGATTCCCATTAGTGATGTATAAAGGATGCTTTCCAGCCCCTAACTCAAGACGAACATCTTACTTTTCATTCCAGTGGCACTGACATTTAAATCTGTTGCTCACATCACAGTCCTGTCCTAATTACAAAATCTCTTGTGCTTATTTTGTTTAAATCTTAATTATATGTTTAATCACAAGAGTTACAAACTACTCATGGCAAGACAGATGGAACAATCGGTGCAATAGAAAACAACCAAAACCATCATCTCACAGAGGCACGTGGTATACTACACGAAGCACTGAATTTGAAGTCAGAGGCCATGGGCCTCAGTTTCCTCATCTGTAAAATGAGGAGCTTAGACTACATTTCCCCTGAGGAGCCTTCTAGCTGTAGTCAATTATGCTATGAAAACATAGACACAATCCAGAAAAATGGAAGCTAAAGCTATGTTTCTACTTTTTACCATCTCCTCTGCATTTCGCATCAAAAAAACCCTAATACTTCTTTTCATTGAGGCTATGAACAATAGCTGAAATTAAATTCAGATAAAGGCAGTTTAAGCAGAAAGCTATTAATTCCAAGGGTTTCCCAAAAGGGAGATTTACTTAAGTTTATAACCTCTTAAAAGGAGAATGAAGTTGTTAATGGTGTTTAAAAAAAATCCTGCTACGCTGCAATCGTCTTATCTTCCACCGCTATCAACGCTAACGCTATCAGACTGTGGACCTCGATGTTATTTCACACCAGCCTGAAACTCAAGCAAGAAAATACTATTTTCTGACCTTTCATTTTGCTGAGATTTTTTTTCTATTTGTTAACAATATTCTCTATAAAGTCCTCCTCCAAACCCTCTTCACAGTGTGGAGATGATCTGTGGTTCCTGAAGACTTGTGACATTAGAGAGCAAGTTTGTCAGGTCCTATGAAATTGAAAAGGCTTCAGGGACAGTCGTGGTGATGGACCCTATGTCTATGGTCTAAGAACCAGTCTGCATAAGTTCTGAGTCTTACCACCAAGTTGGCCACCCCACATTGAATTTTTCAGCCACAGCAACTCACAAAACATAGGTGCACAGTGGGATTGGTGAGTGACCTCCATCAGTGCAGAGAATATCCACACCAACAAAACTACACTTACCTCAAGTATCAAAGTATAGTAATATTACAACATATCTCCAAAATATTATTCTTATTATTTTTTTCTCAGGCTATGTAAAAATTCCAAGATCAATACTCTTTGACAAGTAACTGGCTTCAGAGCATATTCTCAGTACTCAAATGGATTTGAGATTTTCTCAATTTAGGAATTCTTTCCAAAGCTTCAGATTGCAATCCATCCATGCTTTCCTATTCTGTGTGACTTGTCCATAGCTTCCCACACATTCCCCACAGAGGGTCTACCTGACACACTGGAAGTCATTCTGTTCTCATTGAAAGGATACCAGCGGAACACTTGGTTTGTCTGCCTGTCATCTCTCAGAATCTAGAATGAGCGCATTTCCACTAGTGGTCCCCTCTGACTAGAATGCTCTTTCTCCTGATCTCTGCCTCTTGGCTTCCCTCCCTTCTTTCAAATCTCAGCTAAAATACTCATATGTGGGCATATCTGCATGTGGGCGGACCTGCCTGGAGACAGATAGAGGAGCCATGTCTGGGTTCCTAAGACCATCAGAAATATGTGTTTTCCGATGATCTTAGGCAACCCCTGTGAAACGGTCATTCAACCTCCAAAGGGTGTGGGACCCACAGGTTGAGAACTGCTGCACTAGCATAATAAATGCCACATTATGTTATGATATAAAGTATTATGCTATACCATGCTATATTATGCTAGGCATAGTACAGCATGGTACAGTATATAGTATAGTGTAGTATAGCATAGTAGGAAATAGTATAATATAGTTGTGTATAGCAGAGTGTGGTGTAGTACAATTTTACATAATAAATATGATATAACATAACAACCCATGCACTAGAAACTTGTCCATAGCTTATAGTCTGAGAGAGTTGCCTGGGGGCACTGAGTGGTTAGGTGACTTGCTCTGGGCCTTACAATTAGTATGTGCCAAGACAGGATTTCAACTCAAATCTTTTTGATTCCAAGGTTAGCCCTCTCTATACTCCACTAATTCTTTGAATAACCCATATAACAAAATGCTTATTCTTTTACATTTTTCTATTTCAATGATTACTAATGAAATATCAAAGAAATGAATCACAATTCATCTACTTCCTATACTTGGAAGTAACAGGCATAAGAAAGTCAAGGTGGCATCAGGAGGCAAAAGCAACGAACTCTCAAGAAATTGCTTCACTCAGAAAGAGAGGTTCCAAGCTCAGGTGACCTACCCTTCACAGTAGAGAAGCACTAAAAGAGCTACCTCACACTATCACCTATGAAATACTAGCTTTAAAACATAAACAGGGGAGTGGATCCAAGGTGGCAGAGCAAAAGCAGGGACTTGCTTGAGATCTCCCCCAAACCCTACTAAATACCTGTGAGGAGAATGAGAAAGGGGGAGAGATAGAACAGGGTAAATTATCTCAAATAAAAGTGGCAAGATAAAGGTTTCACGATAGAGGGGAAGGAGGGGAGGTAAAATGGAATGAGTGAACCTCACTCTCATCTGGTTTGAATTAAGGAGGGATTAACATACACATTCAACTGGATATCTTGCCCTACTGGAAAGTAAAGAGGAAGAGAATAAGAGGGATGATAGAAGGGAGGACAGACTGGGGAGGTGGTAGACAGAAGCAAACACTTTTGAAAAGGGACACGGTCAAAGGAGAAAATACAATAAGTGGGGGGTGGGATAGGATGGAGGGAAATATAGTTAGTCTTTCACAGTATGACTACTATGGAAATGTTTTGTATAACTACATATGTAAAACCTATATTGAATTGCTTATCTTCCCAGTGGAGACAGGTGAGGAGGGAAGAAGAAAGAGAATTTGGAACTAAAAATTTTAAAAACAAATGTTAAAAATTGTTTTTATGTGCAATGTGGAAATAAGATATACAGTCAATAGGGTATAGAAATCTATCTTGCCCTACAAGAAAGTAAGGGGAAAGGGTATAGGGAGCAGGGTGATAAAGGGAGGACAGACTGGGGAAAGAGGTCATCAGAATGCATGTCATCTTGGAGTGAGGGTAAGGGAAGAGATGGGGAGAAAATTTGGAACTAAAAATCTTATGGAAATGAATGTTGAATACTAAAAATAAATAAACTAATCAATATTTTAAAAAACATAAACAAAAATGGAGAGCCATTTTCATATTGACTGTGATCCCAACTTGAGCACCCTGAATTTTTACAATATTAAAGTGTTGTTGTACTCAACAAAAATACCAGGAATACACATGCTAATGTCCTTCATGTAACAAGGCTGGCACAACCAACTAACCATGAATAGGATATATGCCTAATTATTTTTTCCTTTGTGGAGATGCATTTATATACAACCACTCACACTATCTTTCCCTGTCCCCCAAGGAAGGAGTTCTTTTCATACTCCCAAGAAGGATGCCTGAAGTCAGGAATACAGCATGTGACAACAAAACAAAAGTTAATTAGCCCAGAAGGGGATTAGACTAATGGTATTTTTCTTCTTAAGAACATGTCCAAAATACTCATGCTAACCAGTCATGGAAGCAGAATTCAAAAATGAGCCAGGAAAGACAGAAACAACAGGAATAACAAAGAAGGGCCACAACAGGGATGCTGATTCTTCATTTGTCATCTTAAAAAGCTTAAGTGAGGCTGGGGCGTAGCCAAGATGGCGGCATAGCAGCAGCAACATATCGCAGCTCTCACATAGCCACCCCAAAATACCCATAAAATAGGACTCTAAACCAATCCTAGAACTCCAAAACGCACACAAAGATACTTCCCACTAAAGTCAGCTTGGCTATGAGGAACCATATCAGCACTGCAAACCGAAACCAGCCTGGCCTGAAGCCGTGGCTGTGCCCCGGGGGCGGCTGAACAGGAGGAGCAGAGGAGTCTCTCTGGTGAGCAGATTAGCAGCAGCTGCAAGCAGCATTCAGAACTAGGTCAGTGGGAATTGCGAAAGGGGAAGAAAAGCAGTCTGGTCGAAAGGCCTCCAGAGCGGAAAGCCGAAAGGCAGAGGTTTTGCACCCGCCTCCATGTTGCAGCTTCCCGCCTGCAGCCTGCAGACAGCAGGGGGACTAAGCGATTGTTCTGAGGCCAATGCTCTCGCGTTGAGCGCCTGGATCTGGATCGCCGTCTTGGGCCTTGGTCTTGGAGTCTTCATTATCCAGTAAGCCGGAAGTAAGTAGGAAGAGTCCCAGCATCTTCCTGAGAGCTACGGCAGCCCGGAGGACCCCCGCGATTTGGGACACAGTTATCCCTTCTGGAAGCAGAGCCCCACAGAGATTTTAAAAAAAAATCACGGACTGAACAATCATGAGTAAGAATAAGCATAAGAAGCAAAGTAAGAACAGCTCCCAAACCCTAGATTCCTTCTTTGGGGAAAAGAAAGATCATGAGAGAGAGAAGGAGGAGGAGAGTGCAGCCAGAGCACCCCCACCAGGGGCCTCCAATAAACATGAAGAATGCCTTAAAGCTAGAGATGAGCTGAAGAAGGATTTTCAAAACCAAATAAGGG
>CM053581.1:199608685-199627662 GCA_028627135.1 Pseudochirops cupreus
AATGTGTATCTATCTATCTATCTATCTATCTATCTATCTATCTATCTCTATATATATGCAATTATTATTATTATTATTATTATTATTATTATTATTGACTACATCCAACTGGAACTTGAGATACCCAGGCACTGCAGTGGGGAGATCCACCCTGCCCTACCAAAAAGTGACATAGGAGAGAATAGACTGGGGGAGGGGGGACACACTGGGATGGATGCTTTGGGGCGGTGGGTGGGGGAGAGAGGGGGAGAAAATATGTAACTCAAAATCTTGTGGAAATGAATGATGCAAACTAAAATAAAATTTTGAAAAAAAAGAAAAGAAGAGCAAATTGCTTATTAAAAAAAAAAAAGCTTAAGTTAATATGTCTGAATTGAAAGAAATTTAGCCCCAGGGAAGTATTCGTAAATATTCAACAACCAACACCCCTCCAAAAAAAAATACTGAAAAATGCCCAATGGACATACTTTTAAATTTAATCTGCATTAATTATTAACATTTTCTCTATCATTTTCTTAAGTCTAGACAATGAACAAAACAATAAATCAAGCCCTGATTTGTGGCACTTGCCAATTTCTAAGGTGTAAATTCTCTGACTGAAAATTTAACAATCAGCTCTCAAGAGTCTATTCAAGCTGACTCCACACACTTCTGCTTTGCCACCAGATCACTGAGAAAGGACAGAAATGGAGCTTAATCACATTTGATTGTGACTTTTCTGGTGACAACTGAACTCTAAAGGATCTTATCTATGATAAATTATTCTCCTGGACTATTAAATCTGCCTTTCCAAACAGTTTTGTTGGTGCATGGCTGAGACTAGATAATTGATTTAATCTTGACATTTATCTGGGCTTAGTGTTACATAAAGGGAACATACAATGGGGCTAACTCTGGAGACATTTTTTATTTCCATTCATTATTGATAACCCTATATAAATCACTGAGCTCTGTTCCACCACTCTACACTGAGGAGATCATCAATAACTGGTGAGAATAAATCATTTTTCCCCCAACCCAGAATATAGCCCATTGTTATTTCATTGTTTATATAACAGAGCCTGCGCTTCAATGATTGGATTCATGATATTGGGCCAAATTTTCTCAGAGCTGGCATCTAACTAAAGACACAACTTTTGCCTTTGCAAATCTGCCCCGTCCAAAGATTCACGTTCCAAAAAACCCTTCCGTCTAGGGGATGTTGTAATCACATGCCAAGCATTTCTTAAGGGATATTTTAATAAACAAATCAATTAATATTTATTGAGTTTTTACTATATACTGAGCACTGTTCCAAATCCTATGGAATTAGAAATATTTAGCCTAGAAAAGAAAGGATGGGAAAACAAAAGAATCACATCAGAATGTGAGATTGCTCTCATGTAGAAAAAGGATTAAACATCATATAGGAGTCTAGCAAGCTGGATTTTAAGCCAAATTCTAAAGAAAACTAGCTGTCTGATCCTGAGCAAGTCCCTGAGCATCGATTTCCTTTTCTGTAAATTGCAAAGAGAAAATCTAAATTCAGGGTTATTAAGATAGTTTGTGACTCTGACTTCTTTGGCAATTTGGTGAAACATATGTATGAATCTTTTCTCAGAATAATATTTGTAAATACCTGAAGCAGCTAGGTGGTGCAATGGATAGAGCACTGGCCCTGAAGTCAGGAGGACCTGAGTTTAAATCTAACCTCAAATACTTACTAGCTGTGCAGCCCTGGGCAAGTCACTTAACCCCAATTACTTTTTTTTTTAAGTTAATATATAAAGTAAAATACATGAGATTACAAAGGAAATTGACTAAGTTGAAATGATATATTAAAAAAAAATTTTAACTTTACAGACTCTAAATTAAGAGCCTCCAGATTAGATGATCTTTCGAATTCCTTCCTATTCTAAATTCTGTGAGTCCTTCTGAGCATCAGTGAGAGTATATCTCTAGAGGGCAGAACTATAATACAAGGAGTTCCAAAATTCTTAGTGCAGTTTTTATCTTTAATAGCTTAGAACTACACTATAATAGAGGGGGGGATACTGTTCTGCATTTACTTCTCAAAGACAGGGACTGGTTTTTGGGGGGGAAGTTGTTTGGTTTGTTTGATGGTGGTGGTGGTAGTGGTGGTGGTCAGTTGGTGTATTGGTTAGTTTTGTCTTTGCATCCTTTCCACCTAACAGCATCTTACACTAGTAATAAATGCTTGTTGGATTGGAAGCAACAGGAAAACAGATTTTGATTCAATATGTGGAAAAACTTTTTAATAATTAAAAATAACTAAAAACATAACCAAATGCTTCTTAAACTACTTAGCTCCCTAGAGTTGTCTGAGTATTAAAATATCATTTGTTTGGGATGCTGGGGAGAAAATTCATGCATTAGGCAAGAACTTAGACTGTGTCATGTCTTAGACTCTCTTCCAAATCTGAATTTCTGTGATTCAAAGAATTCTTATTTGTATTACTAGTGCTTAGCACAGTCCCTGAACATAATATGGGAACATAGGAGGTATTTAATACATTTTTATTAAATTTAATTGAATATGACAATCTTTGCCCTCAAAGAATTACGGTCTACCTGGAGAGATAAGACATATTTGTGTGAAAAGTTAACAAAGGGCAAGTGGGATAAGTGCCCAGAGAAATTTTCAGAGAGGAGCTAGGGGTGATGCAATGGCAAAAGACAAAGTACTAATGGGGAATTAATGGGTCTTTTTTTTTCTTAAAAAAAGTACTGTTTTCTACTTCCTTTATTGATGTCTATGTATATTTCCAGGGCTAATGGGATGCGCAAAGAAAAAATAAACATGAACTATAAAATTATCTTTTCTTCTTAGCCTTCCCAACACAATCTCATTAGTCTTGGCCCTCTTGTCTAATTTACAGAAAGATATCAAACATAAAAAGAGTACCAGGAAGAATAAGAACAAGAAGTTGCCTTAGTTAACACTATTTTGACCAAAAAAGTGTCAAACAAATAGCTGAGTCATGGAGATTTGTTTACAGAAATGGAGGGGTTTGTAATAGTGATTCAAGATCAAGTCATTGTCTCCAGAAATTATAAACATGTGGGAACAAGATAAAGTACATACTGATCCTGTCATCTTGTCTGCTATTGGAGTTCTGCCCAAAATGCCTTTGGTGAGCCCACAGAAGCAGCACTTACATCCCAATACTTTTATTCAATTACAAAAGGCAGACATTTTATCTGCCTGAGCAATAGTCCACAGAACATAAAAGTATATTATGATAGCAATGCATCCTAGTACTTTCACTATATGAACTCCATTAAATGAGAATAAAATTAGCAGTAGCTGTAGTAGTAGTAGTAGTAATTGGAGAAGGAAATGCCAAACCACCCCAGTATCTTTGCCAAGAAAACCCCAAATAGGATCGGGAGGAGTCAAACATGACTGAAATGGCTGAATAACAAAAGTTATCAAAATCATTTTTCTCATAGTTATAATTGTGTTTAACTAGTGTTTTTAAGCTTTAAAAATCACTTTTACAGATCTTTTAGCAGAATTAAACTCCTTGACAACAGGGAGTTTTTTGTTCTGTTTGTTTTTTTTTTTTTATTCTCAACACCTAGAACTGGACAGCTTAGTAAATGCTTGTTGAATAAATATTGGATTTGATCTTCCAATTCTGTGACATAGGCAGAGCATGTTTTGAGTTGAAGATGAACTCAGTTACTTAGTTGGATAGCTGAGAATGCAAAACCCCATGTATCCTCATTGAAGAGAAGATTCAAAAAGATTCCCTGCCTTGCTAAGACAACTGGTGGTCTCTCCACTCTATGGAATAACCATCCTAAAGGAGAGGCAAGAAATTCCTTATTTCCTTCTAATATGGAATTCATAGGTTTCTTAGTGCTGGAAATCACCAGATTGATCATGACCTTTTAGAGTTGGTCATAAGGAAGATGTGAGGTGCTTTTCCCAAAGAACATTGATAGGGGAAGTATATCATTAATGTTATTTCACTTCTTCCTTCACTATGCTTCACTGTGCTCATGATGGGACTGTGGGTTATTGAGAGCTATATCAGGGAAGCATGATCTCTGGAAAACCTTCAAATATAGGTTCAGGAATGGACTGTATATAAGGGTGTGCTGATAAATATTTAATAACCAGCTATTTAAGAAAAATATGAACTAAATACATTTTAAAATTTAATATCAATATTTTTCCATATCTTTCATAGATGTAAACAGCCAACAAAGCAACACCAAGCCCTGATTTATAATTTTTGCTGATTTCTCACTGAAAATTTAATAATTTATTCCCACATGGGCTCCAACCCGCCTTTGAATCTGTTGTCCAAGGATTACCCAATAATAATAGCTAAATTTACATAGCACTAATTATGGGTCAGACATTGTGCTGTATAATTATAATCCCATTTGATCCTTGAAACAACACTGAGAGGTAAGTGCTATTATTACCCCCATTTTAAGGATGAGAACACCGAGACAGACAGTTTAAGTGACTTACCCAGGGTCATATAACTAGTAAATGCCTAATGCCAGATTTAGACTCAGGTCTCCCTAACTCCAGGCTCATCTCAAGATCCATCTCAATCTTCCATCCGTTGTACCACCTGAAAAAGACTTTAGCTTAAAAGGGGCAAGGTCTCCCACTGCATCTTGGGTCTTCTCCAATCACCTTGATTACTATCAGGCCACTGGACCCAGATGGGGATGGAGGAAAAAGTGAAGTTGGTGACCTTGCACAGCCCTCCCTCACTCAAATCAAAGTCATGTCATCATCTCCCTGACGTCACGGTCCTCTTTGAAAATGAAGGACAAAACCACAAAAGCTACTTGATGAACTTGCCCAAGCCAAATGAAGAGAGACTATCACCAGTTTGGCTGCACAGAAATGACTTTATTAGGTGAAACAATTCTCAAAGATCATCTACTGATTCATACAGAGATTGCCATCTGAATCAGTGAAGAGGGTACCTACACTAATGAAATTATAGATCCTTGAAATAATAAAGAATTAGCATTATTATTATTATTGACCCAAAGAACATTCAAAGGAAATTGAAACATACATATATGTATAGATATATAGATATATGTATATTTTTCCTTCTCCTACAAAACCTTAGATCCTGATTGACATAATAGACTCTCATTAAGACCAGTGTTTGTAAATACTAAGAATAGACTCTAGGGCAGTGGTTTTCAACCTGTGGGTCACAACCCCTTGGGGGGATGTCGAATGACCCTTTCACAGGGGTCACGGGTCGCCTAAGACCATTGGAAAACACATATTTCTGATGGTCTTAGGGACCGAGACACCATTCCTCTATCCATCTCCAGATGGGTCCATCCACATGCAGATACACCCACATATGTGTATTAAAGGGTCATGGCATTAGGAAGGTTGAGAACCACTGCTCTAGGGTAACACATGATTTGGACATGACTTCTCCCATAAATCTATCACTTTAGGCTTTGGGTATAGCATGGATAACCAACAACTAATAACAGCAATAATCTAGCATTTACATGTACTTCAGATTTGCAAAGCACTTTTCGTATGCTATCACATTCTGACAACTCTGGGAAATAGGTGCTGCATTGTACTCATTTTACAAATGGGGAAACTGAGGCTAAAAGAGGTTAAGAGTCTTGTGTAGAATCACAGGGATTATAAGTGTCTAAGGCAGGATTTGAACTGTCTTTCTGATCCTAAGCCTAACACCTGATCTACTTCATCACCTAGCTGCCTAAGACAAAGCACAATTCTGAGCACATAAATACTTTATGAAAGCTAGTTGACTGAAGAGGAGGAGAAGGGGGAAAAGGAGAGGGGAAAAGGAGCAAGGGATAAGAGGAGGGGAAAACTTACTAGTTAGTTGTGTGACCTTGGACAAGGCATTTCACTTTCTAGAGACTCAGTTTCTAAGCCTGTAAAATATAAATATATAAATTATAACATGATATAAATTTTATATATAATTATTATATATTGTAAATAATTACATAATATAATAAATTTTATAATATATAAAATAGAAGCAATAATACTTGTCCTACTTACTTCTTGGGGATAAATTACAATAAAGACAAATTACATAAAGTGCTGTGTGGCCATAAAGCATTCCGTAAATATACACTATTATTCAAACAAGATATGAGAAGGAAAAGAGGAGAAGGAAAGAAGGTAGGGCATGTATGTTGGACAGTCAAAAGGAAAACTGCAAAGAAATTGTGTAACCTTCAAATTAATTTACTTGGTTAGTAGTGGTATTTTGTCTTCTTTTTTTTTTTACCTGAATTCCCCTTAGGGAGACTAATAGTGCTTTGCTAATAAATACTTATCAATTGATTGAGTGAAAACAAATTAAATCTTTTAAAAATGCTCTCTGGGCTATGTACGAATCATTCAGCAATTGGCTACCTGTTGTGTCTCATTACTTGATTAAGGGGAGAGAGACTGAAATAAAATACAAAGTCACATGTCATTTTGTATCCTAAGATCCATTCTTCCTTTTTAGCCATGTAGTACATTCAATTAACTCATTCAATGAATAAAAATTGTTTCCACCTTGAAAATAAATATTTGATTCTGGGCATCACATTACAGAAAAATCAAATTACATTCTTGTTTTGCTTATTAAAAAGAATTAGTTCTAAAGGCCTTTTTGTGCACTGCACCTGTCATTCACTATAGCCTACAATCAAATGTCCCTTTAAATTTCATCAAATAAACTCCCAAAGTCATAGAACAGGTAATAAAAGAGGTTATGACACACTGCTCGTATACAGCTAAATGTCTTTCATATATCTTTAAGTGGTTATTAATCTCAGAATTAGTTTAGAATACATTAACCTTCATGGCAAATTAGATCAATCAAGAAAATGACTCAGAGGACCAGGTTTGTCTTTTATTGTTGTTGCTCACATCCAACTATGTGGCAAGAATGAGGCTGAGGAAAGTGGGTAGAGCAATATAGAACGACACAGTAACATATAATGATGAACGCATCTGAAACAGACAGTAGGAAGAGTATCTGGTCTAACCCCCTCTTTTTATTAAAGAAGAAACTTAGTCCTAGAGAACTTCCCAGGATTATACAGCTGCTGAGTATTCAAAGTGGGACTTGAACCCAGGTATTCTGACTTTCCAGCATAGAGTTCTGTCAAGTCTACTATGAATATGCGCTGCTACTCACTTTTAAAGAGTCAAGCATGTGTTAGTATCTTAACTTTTTGAATGTCTTCCATCTAGGCATAGAGCATGGATGAGCATCATTGACTATACTATCAATGAACTGAGATAAGTTATGATTACTGATGAATAAAAATTTTGTTGTTCAGTTGCATCAGACTCTTTGTGACCTTATTCAGGTTTTTCTTGGCAGAGATACTGAAGTAGTTTCCTTCTCCATTTCCTTCTGTAGCTCATTTTACCAAAGAGGCTTAAGTGACTTGCCCAGGGTCACACAGCTAGCAAGTACATGAGGTCAGATTTGAACTCGAAGATGAGTCTTCCTGACACCAAGTCCAACACTGTATCCACTGTACTACCTAGCTGCCCATGGCACATAATACAAATGCTTGTTAAATTGAAACAAAATAATGATATATTTTTTTAAAAGCCGAGGCTAAAGAAAGGCAAACGTACAGAAAAAATATGGGGCTATGAAGGACATTCAAAGGCATACTGGGGGAAAAAAAAGAGTTCCTTCCCTGCATGCTACGTTGCTCCTACTAGAAAAATCAGATAATTACAATAGCTTGGTAGAGTAAGGAAAAGGAAACCAGTCCTATCTAGTGCAAGATTGAAGTAGATTATTTAATCAATCTCTCCAAGAATTTTTTAAGTTGTATGTGTATGTGAGAGTGTGTGCGTGTGTGTGCATGTGTGTGTGCATGTGTGTGTGCATGTGTGTGTGTGTGTGTGTGTGTGTGTTGAAGAAACTCAGGAGAAGAAAGAAAGACCCCAAATAGTTATCTATTAGGATAGCCACTTCCTTCTGAAAGATAAAATGCTACACTATTTTGTTTATTTTCTATTATTCTCAAATTAGAAAAATGTGTGAGTTGGGACTCTGCCTTACTTAACTATGTATAAGACAAATAATATGCTAATAACGGTGTTGCTATTAAACTCAGTGACTGACAGAGCATGCAGTAATTAAAAATAAATTGGACATTTCCTTGAAATAAATCAGATTTTAATTGGCATCTTAATTGAAGGGATGTTAAATGTACTGGTAACATATCATGCCAGACTTGATCTTTTGGCAAAATTTCATACTAATTATGTTTATATGGAATCAATAACGACAATTCAATTCTTTGGAGAATTTTTGTTTAATTCTCAAATGCCTGTGTTTCAGAAGCACAAAATAATCATACCAGGAACCTTCCTCTCCTCAGGTTTACTCAATGGGGCCAGCTGTGCTGATGGCACTAAGTTCCTTCCATGGGGCTGGAAGACATTTGGGAAAGAAGGGCTATTGCTGGCTGACCTGCATCAGTACCATGTTAAAGACATAGAGGCTACTCTTTCTATTTGTTTGCAGTAAAGCATAAGCCACAGGATCAAGGATAGCCATGTTTCATGACTTTTTCTTTCCATGACATTTCATCCTAAATCAGCCTAGCCACTTCAGCTGGGAAGCTACAGCCTATTGAAAAAAAAAATGTTCTTTGAAGTGGAAATACTTTTCCCAACACTCCCATTCATGGGCAATATTCTCTCCTTGAAACCAAGGTGGTCAAGATAGATGAATGGTACTGCATTACGCAGGGGTTCTTTTAACACACTGCCAAATATTAGCACCAAAGGACATCCCTAATTAAGGTTAAGGGGCAAGGAGGGTGGGGGAGGGCCTTAAGTGAAACGACAAACTGATAACCTTGCTTTGGAAGTTCTTGATCATGTAGAGGTTTGGTTAACAGGAAAAATCCATGGTCTCGAATGCCACACAGGGACAGGGAAACCAAAGAGTTTGCAAATCTTGGCTCCAGGGAAGCTCTATTTATCAGTGTGCTGGCCAGCATGCTGAAGTCCTTGTTGAGATTTATATACCACAGGTCACAGGGATCCTAAAGCATAGGAGCGCTACCACTAATGAGTTCCTTCCCCTGCAGGACTTTGTCATTCCTTTCCAAGGGGCCATAAATTGCACTGATGGCTACCAGAACACTTGGACAAGGGGCAGATTGTTTGTTTTGCTCTCTAATTCTGTTGCTGAGCTGAACTTCCCCACTGTGTTTATCAGGGGACATAGATATGATTGGAAATAGAAAGGAAAGGGATCAATAGATTTCTCTCAGATTCCTTGTTTCCTCAGCTGTAAAATGGGGAAAAGACTAGCACTGACCTCCTAGGTTTATTGTGAGGATCAAACGAGATAGTAATTTGCTAAATGCTTAGCACAGAGCCTGGTGCATAGTAGGTCCTTAATAGATATTTATTCCATCCTCCTCTGTTCCTATCCTCAGCCATCCTAATCAGAGTAATGGCTTTCAACAAATGATGATTCCAGAGGACCAAAAAGGAAGTGGAAACAGTGAACAACTCACTATCAGAGAACCTACCTGGGTTCTGATCCTGGCTCTGTCATTTTCTACCTGTCCTACCTTGAGTAATCATTTAGCCTCTTTTGGCCTGCTTCCTTTTTTGCAAAATGAGGGTTTTAGACCAGATAACTTGTAAGGTTTCTTCCTGCGCTAAGTGGATGTTCTTCCACACAATGTTGTAGTTCTAAAAAAAAAAAAGGGATGGGAATATCCCAAATTAGAGATGATTTGCAATAAAACCTAATTTTAGACACTATAGGAATGGATGAATTTTGTGCATTTTCATTGTGAAAGAATGGAATTGAAGATATGGAGTTGGAAAGGAACTTTCAACTCTTCCTTTTCTACAGAGTGGATCAAGCGAAGAGTTTACTGAAGGCCACACGTCAAACCAACAAGCATTATTAAATGCCTTCAAACAATACTCCTTACAGTCTGGAAGTCTTATTAAGCACCAATCCAGATAGAATTCTGTGTTATCTTTGAAAAAACTAGCTTACTCAGTATTTTAAAATACCACAACATTTTTATCTGTCCCAAGAAAGAAGCCTGAAACGTTTCATGTAATCTATAATTATGGAATACACAAATTATATACTTGAAAAGGAAGTGGCTGCTTTTAATTAAGGGAATTTCAGCTCAATCTGCTTTAGTAGGAGTTGAGAATATACAGACTCTTGACAGGTGGGTTGGCAGGTTCTTCTGACTTCCTGAACTCAACGCTCTGTAAGCTTCATTTCCCCAGCTGTTCTGCCAAGGCAACAGAGATGTTTCTAAATATAAGAGAACAAAGGAATGTAGCAGGATACAGCTGAGAATGTAAGACTTAAGTCAGAGAACCTGGGTTCAAATCCCACCTCTGCTACTATGCTCTCAGTCAAATATTTTAACATCTCTAGGCCTTAATTTCATCATCTGTACAATGGAGTTAGACTAAATGACCCCTAATATCCCTTCCATCTCTAGATTCCTAATTCTATAAGCAAATGGTTTCTATGAATGGGATGCCTACCAATTGAAGAATGGCTAAACAAATTATGTTATATGAATGTAATGGAATATTATTGAGCCATAAGAAATGATGAAGTAGTCTCATAGAGAACTAGGAAGACCTGTGATGAAATGATGTAGAGTGACTTGAGCAGAACCAGGAGAAAATACAATAGCAACATTTCTAAAGAAAAACTATTCTGAAAGATTTTAGAACTCAATAACAAACCATGATTCCACAGGAAATAACAAACGATGATTCCAGAGGACCAAAAAGGAAGCGCTTCCTGATTGAGAGGTAATAACCCCAAATGCAGAATGAGGTATATACATTTTGGGATATGGTCAACAAAGGAACTTGCTTTGCTTGACTATGTGTATGTATTATAAGGATTTTCTTTTTGTTGTTTAATATGGGGGTGGGAGTTGAGGAAAGACAATAAATACTTTTTAATCAACAAAGAAAAAAATTTAAAAGAATAAATGTTTCCTTATCTTCTAAGAAAATAATGTGCTTTCATAAATTTGAAGAAGTTACACCTTCTCCATTTGCTCTATTCAGCTATTTTCAGTTGGTCAATGAGGCAATGTCCTTCTTTGGCTGTGAAAATGAACAAAAATAGGGGTGGCTAGGTGGTGCAGTGAATAGAACACCGGCTGGGAGTCAGGAGTACCTGAGTTCAGATCTGTCCTCAGACACTTAACACAAAACTAGCCATGTGACCTTGGGCAAGTCACTTAACCCCAATTGTCCTATCTTTCCCTCTCCAGAAAAACAAAAAGAAAATGAACAAAAATAAAAATATCTCCCATTTTTCAGCCTTTTTGATGAATAGAGATGATATCTATCTTCACAGTGAGAACTGTCTGTATCTCTGCTCTGCCCAAGCTCCAGGAAGAAGATGCCTCTCCCAGGATAAGCTGACCGCGGAAATCTCATCTTTCTGTTTAACTTAATCTTGGATGCTTAGCGCCTTCCAACTCTCTTACTCTCCACTTTCCTCTGGTTAGAGGGTGGAGCACTGAACTCCATCCCAAGCTTTCCTCTATGGAGGGCTCAACCTGAACTTTGCAGCTTATTCTGCTTTCCATTTACATCTCTGCTTGGTCCGAATGCCATGGAACAAGACGCTCCCTCACCCTTTCCAGTTTCCCTTTAGGTGTTGTAAGCTCCCTGAGGGCTTTATTTTTCTTATTTGTATCCCCAGCCCTTAGCACAATCCCTGGCAAATAGTAGACACTTAATAAATGTTTATTAATTTAAATTGAGAGAGGTGTGCCTGGGGATTAGGAACAACATTCTAGAGAAGCCATGATCACCCCAAGGAATATGTGATCTACCAGTCAGAATTTGGGAAGACAGGTCTCATCTTATTTTCCCTATAGCCAAGTATGGCTTATCTGCAACACAACCATACCTACTCTATCTCCCAACACTCAGTCTATTTTTACTGTGCCAGCTGCCAAATTCACCCCTACTTGGCCAGGTGCTGCCTCAGGGCCCTCTACCCATAGCGGCTACACAGGGCACACTGAGAAATTCTGTCTCCTGTTCCTGCCCTCCAGATTACCGTCCAGATCTGTGTGGCCAGGCTTTGTACTTGGCCACTGGTCGGTCCCTCCCCCGCCTCCTACCATTTTTGTTTTGAATGGGACAGAGTAAGTCACACAGGAAGAGCAGGCATGGAGTCAATTATGATATAGATCACAGATACCATTTCACTTTCTTTTCTTCCAAACTATCATCTTCGAAACTTCCTTGTTAATGTCCACTGCACCACCATCCTTCTAGCCATCCAGTTTCTCATAATCTCAGTGCTCATCTTTATCTCCTCACTGTCCTTTCCCTAGCCACATCATAGCCAATCAGTTGCCAAATCCTATGGGTTCTACCTCTGTAGCCCTTAACTGTCAATCAATTAACGAATAAACAAGTACTTAATTAAGTGCCTACTACATGCCAACCCATGCTACATGCTAGTGATACAAATACAAAGAATGAAATAATCACCGTAACAAAGGAGTTATTTGTTGTTGTTGCTGTTGACTTGTTTCAGTCATTTCTGACTCTTCATGACCCCATTTTAGGGTTTTCTTGGCAAAGGTACTGGAATGGTTTGCCATTTTCTTCATTAGATCATTTTATAGCTGAGAAAATAACAGAGTTAAGTGACTTGGCCAAGGTCACACATCTAGGAAGTATCTGATTTGAATTCAAGAAGATGAGTTCTGGATTCCAAGCCCAGTGCTCTATTTACTACACCACCTACCTGATCAAGGAGTTACACCTTCTTTCTAATCACACAGCCACCAGCCTAGTTCAAACTCATCACCTCTCACCTGGACTATTAAAGCAGCTTCCCAATTTGATCTCTCTTCCTCAGACCTTGCCCCAGTCCGATCCATCCCACACACAGCTGCCAAAGTGATTTTCCTAAAGTGCAGATCTGACCACATCATTCAATTAACTTCAGTACCTCCCTATGGACACTAGAATAAAATATTACTTCCTCTTTAGCTCATCCCCTTTTAATTCCCATTTTTATGCTATAAAATGTCCATAATTTTTTGTACATTGGTATGCATTTATAATTTTATATAGGCAATATACATATATTTGGTGTACATTGTCAAAAGATTTCCATTAATATGAATGTGTCAGTGGGAAAGTTTGGAGACCACTTAGAATACACCAACTCCAGCATTCTGGCCATGTTCAATAGCAGGTCTCCCATTGACATTGGCAATCCTAATGTGTGAATAACTGGAGAGTAAACTTAGGTTTTTCACAAGGATACCCAAGTTTCAATAACTATACTCTTTGGTGGGTATCTGGAGTCCTGAATTTTATAGCTAGAATAAGATTTTATCTTTAGAATTAAATGACTCCTTCCTAATAACCTCTTTTGCTGCCCAAATTCTCTTCTTTCAATATTGTGCTATCTTGAATTTGCACTACTAAAATAAACAAGCTTTTTCCCCAAAATGTCATAATGGTACTCATTTTATCGGAGAGGTATCCTCCATATAGCAGTTCTTTTAATTAGTTCATGTGATAGTTTTTTCATTCAGCAGTTCCCATATTATGCCTTTTATTTCCCCCAGAATTACCCTTTTTGTGCTTGTAAGAAACTTTGTTGGAAATAGGCTGCTTGTTGAATATTATTATAAAATTTCCCTTGCAAGTGCCCCACTGTGTGAATATGTTCGTTTAGAATGTTATTATTATTGGTCAGGTTTATTCTCTCTACTCAGAAGTTTGGAAAATTATATTGTTTTGTTATTTACATAAGTGACTCAACCCAAGGATTTATTTTAAGAAGGAGAAAATGAAAGGTTTGTGTTTTTGTTTTGTTTTTGCAGAAACACTCATGTAATAGGTTGAATGAAATCTCTTCTAACAGTTTTTCTTTCCCTTGAATCTGTTTTCTTTCTTTGAACAATGACTTGTCAAAGACAGAAATTCACAAGAAAAATTGGATATTAGGACGGAGAGCTAAAAGTCTTTAGAGATCCTATAGTATAATCTCTTCCTGTTAGAGATTAGGATATTAAGGGCCAGAAAAATAAAATGACTTGCCTGAGGTCACATATTAGCAGAACTCAAATTCAATCCAGATCCAGTGAGCATTGTTTAAGTCTTAATTTCCAATCACAGAGATTGTCCTAAGAGGATAAAGCAGAAGTGAACAAAGCTAAGAATGGATAGCTATCAGTCAAATCTTATGGTTTGTTTCCTATTCTAAACTTCCAAATCCTAAGGCTAAGTATCTGAATACAAAGTCTTGTTAGTTCTAGTTCAGGTATTAGCAAAACTGAAATGCTGTCAAAGGTATAATGATCTTAAAAATACTGCTCTTCTAGAACCAGAACTAATTTATATAATTGCATAATGTTGTAAAGACAAACAGCCTGGAGAGACTAAAGAACTCTAATCAATGCAACGACCAGTCACAATTCCAGCAGAGCAGTGATGAATCATATTACCTACCCACTTGCTAGGAGAGAAGAGACTCAAGGTACAAGTATAAATACATTTTTTTACACAGCCAATGTTGGAATTTTATTTGCTTGACTGTATATCTGTGTGTGTGTGTGTGTGTGTTACCAAGACTTTCTTTGTCTTTTCATTTTTTCAATGAAATGAGGTAGAAGGTAGAAGGGAACTATGAATAATGGTGTAAAAACAAAAAGGAAGTCAAAAAAAAGAAAGAAAGAAAGAAAAGAGGGTCACCAAAGCATTTTAATGCACAGAAGAGAACAGAAGAAAGGCCAGAAGGAAACACAGATAAGCAAAACAACATTAGAAGTTACATATCAAATTTATCACATACTTTAAAAGAAAAGCAAGCTGTACATAATAGAGATTCACAATTTCATGTACCAGCCTCTTTTTTCTGTTCTCTTTGTTCTGTTCTATATAGGAATCATTTTTAATTTGATGTTTGTTAAATTTATATATATCCTGGTACAATAAGTCTGACCTTCTTGCTGTTGCTTGCACACAGGAGTCCATTTCTCGTATCTATACCTTTGCACTGGTTATTTCCCTTATTCACAATTGTCATCCCTTTCTTCATTGCATCTCAGTATCCATAAGTTTCTACATGAATCAATTCAAGGGTCACCACCTCCAAGAAGCCTTTCCTGAGCCCTACTCCTAGGGCCTTCCCAAAAAATTATCTTATATCTATTTTGCATATACCTATGTATGTTTATGGGGAGCTGCTAGGTGGTGCAGTAGCTAAAGTGACAGGGCTAGAGACAGGAAGACTCATCTTCCTCAGTGCAAATCTAGCCTCGGATACTTGCTATCTATTTCACCCTGGGCAGGTCACGTATCCCTGTTTGCCTCAGTTTTCTCATCTGTAAAATGAGTTGGAAAAAGAAAAGACCACTCCAGTATCTTTGTCAAGAAAACCCCAAATGGAATCACAAAGAGTTGAACATGATTGAAATGACTGAATGACAACATGTTTGTATATGATATCTCCCCTTGACAGAATGCAAGATCCTGGAAGACAAGGACTAGTTCACTTTTCCCCATATATCTCCAGCACCTAGCACAGTGCCTGGTACAAAGAAGAAGCTTGCTGATTAATTGATTGTCTATGTTTGTTCCATACTGGTTGAATTTAATAGTATGAAGACAAGTGCAAAAGACTGAAAAGAATTATTTGGAGGCAAATACCAGTGCACCGGGTTCTCCCACCTATTAACAGCATGAAAAATTGAAAATATGAAAAATTATTCTTTAGGTCTCAGTTTCCTCCATTTCCAAAATGCTTGGATTACCTACCTCACAGGATTCTTGTGATAATCAAATGATGTAATGTGTATAAAGCATCTTGAAACTGCACAATGCTATCTCAATACAAATTGGTAATAGTATGTTTGGTTTTTATTCATTTAATTAAAGAGGATACAGGACTTGTACACATTTGATGACTGGGGATTGAAAACATTCGTTTCTTTCCCTACATTAGGGTGGTAAAATCCCTGATATATTTTTTAACTCTCTTAATGTATAGTCCTAGCAGAATTTCAAAGGAAATAGAAATCTGCATCCCCCTGATCATTTAACTTAAATCAACAGAACATTGTTTTTGCAAGATTGTTTTGAAGTCCAATCACTTATCATGACCCTTTCTTTTTATCTTAAAAGAAGAAAATAATATTTTACCAGCTGCAAATTAACTCAAATTCCAATTGATTTTCGTCTTCATACTGACACTTACTGGCTATATAGACCATATATACTGATTTCTCTGAACCTTAGTTTCCTCTCATATAAACTGGCTATAATGATAACTGTTTGAATGTATACCTAAAACTAAATCTCAAAAGTCCAAGTGATGTGTCTACCGTTAATATTCAGCCAGTTGACACAGATGTCAGCAATGCATTCACTTAGATGGCATAATACAAACAATAATTACAAAACATTCCTCCATAAACTAAGGCACAATCTTCCACAAACATACACAGTGTCAGTGGGAAAAATGGATAAACCCAAAGAATGACATGTATTCAGGGAACAAATGTGAACAAGCTCATTCATGCCTCCAAACTACAGGATTGCAATGACTTTTTTTCCTTCGTATGAGGTCCTTTCAGTGTTTCCCCTCATCTCAATTTCTCTGTTAGGTTCCCTGGGCCTTCTTCTGGGTCTCTCCTCTATTCCTGTCCCACCACACTACACATTGATGACCAATTGACACCCCTCAGCCTTGGCCATGGCTTTTCAGCACATGGCCAGTAGGGAGAGGATGGGGGCAGCAGCGGCAGGGGGGCCTGGCTCCCAGAGCACAATGGCAGGGCAGATCCCCTTCTGCCCCAGAAACCTTTCCAACAAAGCACAAGATACTGATCACTCACTCAGGCACCTCCTGGAGCTCACGCCTGCCTGGATGGACTCCTTTGCCCCTGAGCCTGAGGGCCCAGCGACTCAGTGGGTGGAAGGGTGGGATGGCCAGAGAAGTGGCTAGCTACAAAGAAAGGCAAGCTGGGCATGGTGTCTTTTGAAAGATGGAGCTTCTGTAATGTACCTTTACCAATAGGAGGAGATGAAGAAAGAATTTCTTTCCCACCACCATCAAGAAACAAAAAAGAATTCCCACTCAAGAGCTGGAAACTATGACATGACAACTATCTCCTCAACTATTAGATCTCATACTTCTCAGAGCTATCTTCTGGCTCATATTCCCTATAAAATGTCAGCAATTTAAAGGACCATAAGGGGTCATGGAAGATTATTCAGTCAACTAATAGTCCAGCCACCTTCTATTTCCTTCAGACTTAACTAAGAACTTCTTCACATCTATCAAAACGAAAATAAAGTATAAGTAATTATTTACATTGCTTAAGACCTCAACACTTAATTGTCTCTATTACATGCCCCTTAACTTTGATCATTTCACCAACTGAGCTGGGAGAAAAATCAATTGATCAGGAGTGTACTGATCAATAACTCCACACTACACTTCCTCAGTTAAATATTTGCTGTCCTTATCAAAATAATTGGCATGCTTTGGGTACATTTGTCCATATTCCCAATTCTAGATTGTTCTCTAGGAACTTATGGGGATTTAACATTATCCTTCCAAGTGCCTTCCTTGTACCAAAGAGTCTCAGAAAAATACATGTGGCAAAGTTCTTGAAAAATCTGAAAATTAAGTTTTTCAGGTATCCAAGGTCTATAATATGTAGCTGGTGGATCTGGAGATTACACTCATCCCTAAATGTATGGTTATACAGTTCAACAAATAAGTATAATCATAGATAACTCTCCTGAGTCCCAATTTGTCTGGTACTAGAAAAAGCCTATCCCCAATTAAAAAAAAATAGAGAAAAGAAAAAGAGAGAAAGGAAAATGTAACTTTACCCCCTTCTCAAAGGAAAAGCCTGAATTTAGCAGACTTCCTAACAGAAATACAAATTATTATAGATCTGGGATCCCCAAAACTCCAGCCTAGAAGAAGAGAGTAACTCTGCCACAATTGTAAGTGGAGACTCAAAAAGAAAAAATAAATTATCTACAAGGACAACATGAATACCTAGAAGAAATGAAGCAAAAAATTAAAAATAATAAAAACATTGAAGGAAAGGATTAAGAGAATAAATAACTTATAACAGAAAGTGATAAATCTTATCCCAGTAACAGCCTTCCTGAAAACTAAAATATAGTTTAAAAAAATCCAGTGACAGTGAAACAGCAATAAATAAAACAAAATCAAAAGAGTGAAAAAATAGAAGAAAATATGAGATATACGGCATTAAAAACAACGGCTCTAGAAAACAAATCAAGGAGAAATAGTTGATAAACAATGATACTCTTTGAAAATCATGATTTTTTTTTACTGATACAGCATATTTCAAGAAATCAAAGATGAAAACTGCCTAGATCCATTAGAATCAGAGGGCAAAATGAAAATAGAAAGAAGCTACCAATGATCTTCTTGATAGAAATTTTAAAAAGGAAAAGTCTCAGGAATGTCACAGCCAAAATCCAGATCTCAGACAACAATGGAAAAAGTACTGGAAGTATCCAGAAAGGCGTTCAAGTACCAAAGAACTACAGTCAGAATCAAATAAGTCCTTTCGACTTCAACTATCAATAAGAGAAGATCTTGGGAAATAATGTTCCAAAAGGCAAAAGACATAGGCTAACCAACCAAGAGTAACTTGTCCACAAAGACTAGTATCCTGTGGGAAAACAGATCTCTAATGGAAAAGAGAACTTCTAAGAATTTTTGAAGAAAAGACTAGAGCTGAATGGGAACTTTGTTTGTTTTGTTTTGTTTTTTGAATGACTTGTTTATTTACTTTTAGTTTACAAGATTCAGTTCCACAGTCACCTGAGTTTCAGATTTTCTCCCCTCCCTTCCCCCCCCCATGGTGGCATGCAATCATGTACAGGATCTGCAGATACTTTCACATTGTAC
>CM053581.1:199628162-199648912 GCA_028627135.1 Pseudochirops cupreus
GAAGAGGCTGGGAACTCTTCCTATTTACTTCCGGCTGACTGGATAGCGAGGACTCCAAGACTGAGGCCCAAGACGGCGATCCGGATCCAGGCTGCTCAACGCGAGAGCGCTGGCCTGAGAACAATCGCTCAGTCCCCCTGCTGCCTGCAGGCTGTGGGCGGGAAGCTGCAAAGCCGAGGCGGGTGCAAAACCTCTGCCTTTCACTTTTCCACTCTGGAGGCCTTCTGGCCGGACTGCTTATCTCCCCCTTTCACAAATCCCATTCACAGCTGCTGCTAATCCGCTCACCTGAGAGGCTCCTCAGCTCCTCCTGTCCAGCCGCCCTCGGGGCACAGCTGCGGCTTCAGGCCAGGCTGGTTTCGGTTTGCAGTGCTGATATGGTTCCTCGTAGCCGAACTGACTTTAGTGGGAACTATCTTTGTGTGCGTTTTGGAGCTCTAGGATTGGTTTAGAGTCCTGTTTTATGGGTATTTTGGGGTGGCTATGTGAGAGCTGCGATATGTTGCTGCTGCTACACTGCCATCTTGGCTCCATCTCTGCAGAACTTAACATAGTGCCTGGCATGTGGTTGGTGCTTAATAAATTCATTTTGACTTGGTATAAATTTTTATACACCAGACCCTCAATGCAACCACCAATAGCAACATCTTTATGCACAAGATCATGGGCCATCAAGAGCCATCCTGGTCATGGAATTGTGACTCTCACACTTATTATTTAGATGACCTTTGAATAAATGACATCCTTTTGGGACCTCGGTTTCCTTGCCTCAAAACTGGAGACAATAAGCTTCTTATATAGCAGTATTGTTTTGAGAAAAGCTTTCTAGACACCTAAACTTGTATTAATAGGAGTTACTTAAAGGTCAATCATTATTATCATGGCATCATACTGCATCGTATGGAACAAGAAGATGGGAGTGGATCTAAAGGCCTCTAAGATCCCTTATAGCTCTAATTCTATAATTCAATTATATTAACAAGATTTCCTTCCTGGCCTTTCCTTCCATTTGCCTAGGATTAGCGGAAGGGGGCAGGGAGGGGAGAGAGAGAGACAGAGACAGAGACAGAGAGACAGAGACAGAGAGACAGAGACAGAGAGAGAAAGAGAGAGAGAGAGAAAGAGAGAGAGAGACAGGGGGAGAGAGGGGAGAGGACAGGGGAGGAAAGAGAGAGAAAGGAGAGAGGAGAGAGAGAGGAGAAAGGAGAGAGAGAGACACACACACAGAGACAGAGACAGAGACAGAGACAGAGAGACAGAGACAGAGAGACAGAGACAGACAGAGACAGAGACAGAGAGTCTTTACAGGATTCAACTTCCTGCCCTCCAAATTCATGATAAACAAAATTAATTCCCTTCTCCTCTAAACCCTGCCCTCAATAAGCAGCCCACTGAGTGCCTCAGCTGGGACAGTCCATTTCTTCTGGTTTAATCTGGCTAAAATTAAAATCCATGGGCCTGACTACCCTTCACACAAAGGGCTTGTCATGACACTAGACCTAGAAGATGTTCAGAGGAAGCTGCAATAGCAGAGATACAGAGAATAAGTCACTTGTCACTCACAGCACCCAAATAAATGGACACTTTTGGACAGATCAGGTGAGGGTATAGCTGATGCAAAAATCCCTCTTTACAATTGACTGGCTATAGCTGAGAAGAAAAGCACCTTTGAATAATAAACCTTCAATACTCAAGTTGGGCTTTTCAAAAGAAATTCACTAAGTACTTTCCTGAGGTTTCTTAAGCCCTTTCTGCATCCCTGTAAAGGTATGGTGACATTTTACAGGTAAGATAAGAGGCCAGAAGAGCTTAAGGATCTTTGTTCATAGCCAGAGTGAGATCAAAAAAATATCCTGGATATTGGGAGACCCAAGACATAGCCTTTTTTTTTTTTAAGGTTAATAACCATTCTTTATCCTCCTGCCAACAATTTTCTGTTCTGTGGTATTTTATAGCTTTAAAAATGCTTTCTTCATTAACAACCCTCTGGGAAGGAGGGCATATAAATAGCACTATCCTTATTTAAAAATAAAGAAATTGAGGTCCAAAGAAGGTGACACGTGCTCGAGTCCACAGAGATTTTATTATTGTTCAGTCATTTTCAGTAGCTTATGATTCTCTGTGACCTCTTTCTGGTGTTTTCTTGGCAAAGGAGACAAGAGCAGCTTAGCATGTCCTTCTCCATCTATTTTATACATGAAGAAACTGAGGCAAACAGGGGTAAGGACTTGCCCAAGGTCACATAAATAGTAAGTGTCTGAGGATGGATTTGAATTCAGGAAACTCAGGTGTTCCTGACTCCAGGCCTGAGACTCTATCCACTGCACCCCTAACTGCCCTTAAAAATAAGGAAACAGAATTCCAGAGGTGACATATTTACCTGAGGCCAGAGAGCTAATAAGTAGCGAAGCCAGATTTTGAATCCTGTGCTTCTGACTCCAAATCCAATTCTCACCCCAACACATCTACCTCTCTCCCCTTCCTTGCTGGTGCTCCCTAGTGCAAAGGGGCCTTTCTCCTGCTAACCAAGTTCCTTCAAATATTATACCCTAGAGTAGGCCATGAATAAATCTTTTTTTAAATATAAATTTATTTTATTTTCGATTTGTAGAACAAAACAAGCATTTTCATAATACAGAACAATAAAAAGATGATTGTACATGAAACTGCAAATCTACCATATACAACATGCTCTTCTCTCCAAATATATAACAAAGTTATAAAGGTTTTTTTTTCCTTTTTTTCTTCTCTCCCTTGCCCCACTCTAGAGATGGCTGCTCTTAGTCACAAATAGGGCTGTGTATGGGGGGGGGGGGTGTAAAATTATTCTATATATATTTCTATTTCTTAAGTGTTTCTCTGGCTGCAGAATGGGTACAGTATAATTTCTTTTATGCCTAAACTTGCATCTCCAAAGACTCATTCCCTTTGTCCATTGTTACATTCCTGTTGAAACTATAACATACTTAGTCATTTGAGTCGTCCATATTCCACTGCAGATAAGCTGACCAGATTCTTTCCTGAGACCATATTTTGATATGGACAATCGAGAGAAGAAGATGAGGGCACAGAATACAAGGTGAGAGGGAAGGAAGGATAGCACAAGCTACTTGAGTGCAGATATTGACAAAAATGGGGCCTCAGATATTGTAGGCGGTTAACTATCAATCATTTAGCCAATGATTGACTGAGAAGCTCCTCAAGGGCAAGAACTAACTGTCTTTTGCCTCTTTTTGTATCTCTATAGCTCCAGTGCTTAGCACGTTGTCAGGCAAATAAGAGGTCCTTATTAAATGCTTATTGTATTGAATTGGGGAGTGGAAAGATATACTGAATATTCCGAAGACAATTTTTCTCTCTCTTTTATAATTTATCTCAGAACTGGCCCGATCTAGAGTCCAGTGTCTCTATAATTGTCATACAATATAGAATTGATGGCTACCATACAATCTAGCCCCTTCATTTTTCAGGTAGGGATAATGGGGCCAAGGAAGATGAAATAGTTAATGCGAAGTCATACAGGTAATAAGTGAAAGAACTGTCTCCAACAACATAAAGATAATGGCAAAGACATAGGGTCTGCTGACCTGCCCTGAGAAAATCGTCAGAAGGTGAATCACCAACCATTCCCTGGTTCACAATCTCCTTTACCCTTGATCTCAATTCTGTCCACCAGAAATTTCCATTTCTTGGCATAGCTATTTGCATTCAGACTTTGTATCTCTAAAAAATACCCTGCTCAAATGCAAAAGGAGGGAGTAACCCATTCCTGGATGACTTTACTTTCTTAATCCTCAGTTTCCTTATCTATAAAATGAGGGGAGGGAAGGTTAAATGATCTATAAGGCACCTTCTAGTTTTCAATCTTATGTTACCATCCACTATGACATTTGTTTATCAGAAGAGGCGGCATGGAATAGATCAGGAAAGTCTGACTGTGCCACATCCTAACTGGATGCTCCTGGATAAGTCACTTAAACTCTCAGTGCCCCCAGACAAGTCTCTAGATCTATAGGTTGCAGAGCAACAGCAGGAAAGGTTACATATACATGAACTAACCTAACAAGAAGAGAGTGTTTAGTAGATGAGCTGGGAGAAAGCGTGGAGATGAATACAGTATCATGAAAATTAGAGCTAGAAAAGAACCTTAGCACCCAAGTCTTCTGACTTCCAGGCTAGAGGCTGTTTGTTTCTAACCTTTGTGTCCCTAGGGTTCAGCACAGTGCCTAATGTATAGTAGGCCTTTAATAAATGCCACCTGATTGAGTGACTCATCTATGCTATCTTTTGAAGGACAGATTTCATAGATTTAGCACTGGAGGTGGGCTTAATGACCATCTAGTTTAATCTGCTCATTTTATCAGTGAAAAAAAAAAACGAGACCAGAGAGATGATATAACTTGTGCAAGGTCACATAGCATCAGAGGCAGAATTTAAACCCAGGTCCTCATGTGACTCAAACCAGATACATTTTATAGGGAGAGAATGTGGATCAAAGGGGAGAGAGAGACAGAGACAGAGACAGAGAGAAACAGAGAGACAGAGAGAAAGACAGAGAGAGAATGAGGGTATAAACACAAAAGGAGAATCAAGAGGGAGTTCTAAATAGGAGGAAAAGGATAGCCAAGTCAAACCTATACTCCTTGCCAGAATGAGCTAGTGCTAATGCTACCAAACAAACATGCCACATACTTCAAGGCATCTGTCTGTCTGTCTCACCTCACACACATACACACACACACACACACACACACACACACACACACACATTTCCATATCCCTCACCCTTAGAGCCTGCATTCAGGTAGGCACAAACACTGGGGACTCTTGCTTCTGACCTAATAATTTTGAACCAACCAACATGGAAACTCCCAAAGTGTAGACTTTGCTTCTTCAGTGTTTCCAGCACGAGATCGATCTGTCCTTGTCCTTAATGAGAACAAGGGAATCTCACCCAGTGAACCAGGCTCCTGGCGCTTGAAGCATTCACATTATACACTGCTCCAAAGTCCTCATAAACTAGTGTTGGCACTTGCTTCATTACTTTCCATACAATTTGAGTGTTTACCTCCATTACAATCTCTGAAGGCGTCATCTAAGAGTACAGGTGACCCTGGATTCTCAATGGTTGTATCAGGAGATCAAAAGTTCTGCCAGTTCTTACTGAGTGAGAAAAGCTTCAGGTAAAGCCTGTATGTCTATTATCTGAAAGCCAGCCTAGGTCAGTGTGCAGAGTTTCATCACCAGAGCACTGGTCATTGGAGCAGGAACTTGTTGGGGTGGGAAGAGAATAACAGCAATTCATTAAGACCATTTGTAGAAAGGACACAGGACTCACTCAGAGCTGGACTCCCTGCACTAGAGTCAGGAAGAAGAGTTCAAATCCAGTTTCAGACAACTTAATAACTGTGTGACCCTGAATAAATCCCTTAATCTCTCAATCTCAGTTTATTCATCTGCTATTGTGAGGATCAAATGCAATAAAACCTATAAAGTGCTTCTGCAAATGTTAAAGTATTATATGAATGCTAGCTATTGTTGTATGAACAATATATAAGTTCCAGAGCCAATATTCACCAGCTACCTAATCCTGGGCAAGTCAATTACCTTCTCCAAGTCTCAGTTTCCTCATCTATAAAATGAGGGGATTGGACTTAATGTCTTCCAAGGTCACTTCTAGGTCTAAATCCATGACCCTATGACTTCTCTCAGACTCAGTTTCTTCTTTTATGAAATAGGAATACTGACAATTCAGTTTTTAAAAGTATTTTTAAACAACATACTTATTAAATACTTCCTACATTCCCAGCATTATGCTAGAAACCTGGCTTCAAGAAGCTTATTCAACACAAACACAGAAAAGTAAATGCAAAGATGTAAAAATACAAAATTTGTAAGATTGTGACAAATGAAAAACCCAAGAGACAGTTTATGGATACTTAATAATCAATTTATTCATTGTGCTAGCTAAGACAAAACCATGGAGACACTGAATGCTTTAAATACCTTTGGAAAATGGGGTGCCCCGAAGAGGTGAAAATCAACCCTAATGGAAGATCAAGTAATGAGGAAGTGAGCTAAAGTCTTCAGTTCCTCCTGCTGAGAACAGAGTCTGACCATGAGTATCAGCTGCCTCTAGCAATCTGGGCAGATGAATCTACCTCTACCTAGACCACTCTGGTTGCCTTTTTTCTTCATGAGTTGGGTCACCCTAAACTCCAGTGGGGGAGGCGTATAGGGGCAGAAATTCACCTACATTATATTCTGTTTACACTATAAACAGAAATAAGGTCTCCTAGTTGTGTGGGGTCCCACCCAAGATTGAGGAGCATGCAATCTTATCAGCCTTGTCCTTTGGAGAGGAGCCCCTGACTGACTTCAGGGCCTGATTCCTGAATGAGGATTAAAAAATAGAAAAAGAAAAACCCAGATCCAAATTTAATAGTTGGTTATTACTATAATAGAAAAATAATTTCCCTCAAGATGAACAACTTAGAAAGACTTAGGGACTCTGATCAACACAATGACCGAGCACAATTCCAAAGGACTCACAATGACACCTGCTACCAATCTCCTGGTAGAGAGATCACAAACTCTGGGCAGATGGAAAATTCCCTTTCCCTCTCCTTCTTCCATCTCCTCTTCTTCATCTCCCTCTCCTTTTCCTTCTCAGCTAATGTGGGAATTTGTTTTGCTTGACTACATATCTGTTTGATTTTCATGCCTCCTCAATGGGGAGAGAGAGAGGTGGAAGGGAGAAAATTGGGAATTGAATATTTTATTTAAAATTCAAAAAGAGAAAAACAAAAATATATAACTTCAAAGTCAGAGTATATTAGCAACTGGAGGGATGGAAAGAGGAAGGCAGAGAGGATCTGAATAGACATCCTATAGGATGTGTCACTTGAATGGTGTTTAAAGGAAGTTGGGAATTCCATGATTCTGAGAGAAGACAAGTGTATATTTTAATCATGAGGAAAGACCCATTCAAAGTCATAGAGGCAAAATGGAATGCTGTGTATGGGGAACAGCAAACAGCCAGTTCAGGTGGAACATAGAGTACCTGAAGGAGAACAATATGCTTGAAAAGGAGGTTGAAGCCAGATTGTGAAGAGTTTTAAAAGTCAAAGTATCCTATCCTAGAGGCAGGAGTGAGCCACAGTAGCTTCTTTGGGAAGGGCATAACATAGTAAAACCCGCTTTAGAAATCATTTCAGCAGCTTTATTTGGGATATTAGACACAAGGAGTCCAATTGAGAATCTACTGCGTTGGTACAGAAGAGAGTTGCTGAGAGTTTAAATTAAAATGGTAGTTATATGAGTGGAGAGGAAGGGTCAGATGGGTGACATGCTGTGGTGTTAAAATAGATCAGACATGACAGCTAATTTAATGTGAAACTTGAAGGAGAAGGAAGTGGCCAGGGTGGCTAGAAAAATGGGATTTCCCTCAGTAGAAACAGAAAAGTCTGGAAGAAAAGAGAATCTGAGAGGAAAGAGCATGAGATCTGTTTTGGACCTGAAGAATTTGAGATGTAGGACACTGAATTGCTTGTACTGTCTTGCTCACAGATTTATTGTGAGAGGTACATTTTGCAAATCTTAAACTACTAAATAAAGATGAGATATGATTTATTACTATTCTATTAGGTATGTAAAGAGGTTACAATATATGGTGATGAACTAACAACAATGTTGAAATCATTTCTTCTGAAGCACTGAAACCTTAACTACACAGACTTTTTTTAAAATGGGGATACTAGGGGCAGTTAGGTGGTGCAGTGAATAGAGTACTGGCCCTGGAGTCATGAGGACCTGAGTTCAAATCCAGCCTCATACGCTTGATACACTTACTAACTGTGTGACCTTGGGCAAGTCACTTAACCCCAATTGCCTTGCTTTTCCCCTCCCCCCCAAGAATGGGGATAATCATGAAAATACTAGGGAGCCATTAACTTAGAGAATTGCTCATTTGTTTAACTCTTTTACTAAAGTTACTGAGAAAAGGCCTAAGAAGAACTCTGATAGGGTATAAAAAAACAAAAAGTAAAAAAGAAGGGACCTTAGAAGTCATCTTGTCTTAGCTCCTTGGTTTAAATATAAGGAAACTGATAACCAGAAAGGCCGCACCACTAGTAAATAGGAAAGCCTGGATTCAAATAGGGGCTTTTAGATCTATTGCAATTGGCTGTAGGTCACTGAAGCCCTTCTTTCTCAGCCCACCCCATAGTCCCATGCCAATTGAATAAAAAAAAAATTAGGGAATATCTACAAATTTTCCCTGAGCCCAGTCCAAAGAGTTCTCCTTCTCTAAACCTTTATTCTCTGTTCCATTTACTGGTAATGCTAAAGAGACAAACTAATTTTGTTACTGAGCTATCCCTCCCAACTAAATCATCAAGAACTCTTATTGCTTTTCCAGTCTATATCACACTGCTGAGCACATCTTTACATACCACCTCATATTGGTCTCAAATGTTTATTAGTCTCATCACCTAAACTATGCTAAACTCCAAAGATGGAGACTTCTCATGTCTGCTGTACATCCTCCCTGTAGTTAGGTAGTAAGTTCTTATTGATTGATGTCTAGAAGAGGGAGGGACATCCAGGGTTCACGATTTCATTTCAAAGAGTCAGTTAGTATGAGACAAGAGACAACTGTGAGTTCTGGAAATTGAAAAGGTGAGGGATTGGGGGATGCTTTTAACCCCAACTCCTTTATATTTTTTATTGGGGGGGGGCGAAAGATGTGGTAGAGAAATAAAGAGGAAAATATGGCTGTAGGGAGACTACCAGACTAACATCTATTCTTGAAAAGCTGAGCATAAATTGAATGCTGTTTAAATCCCCTTGACTTCTGTTACTATATTATAGAAGAGTTGGAGATACTCAGCTAATTCCTCTGGGCTTTTTAGTGAGGAGGTCATGGAAACAAATCCATAATAGTTCCCTACTTCAAAGTTTACACAAGCTCTTTATATAGAAGCATCTACTGAACTTAACCAGGATACTCATTAAAAGAACATCAGTAACCACAGCAACCTGAATTCTCCTCTGTTGGCTCCACAGGTCTGATCTTAACTGCATAGCCCAGTAGGTCTCTTTTGAAAAAGGTCAATTAGTCTTAGTTCAGGTCACCTCTCTTCTTTGATTGGGTTGGAGTAGGTAGCCTAACAAATACTGGTTGTCTTTCAGTTTTGACCTCAACTCTGCTAGATAGTATAATGGAAAGCACTGGATTCTGAAAGCAAAAGACTTGTGTATAAAACATGGCTCTGTGATTTGCCACCTGTATGATCTGAAGCAAATTGCTTTCCTTCTTTGAGCTTCAGCTGCCTTATCTCTAAAATGATGGAGTAAGTGAAGTCTAAATCCTATAATCATATGGGTACTATCCATAACAGAGGCCCACTAGTCATCTGCTCCTTCCCATCTCAACACTACAATTAACAAACCTGCCAAAAAAAAAAAAGACTATTTTTATTGAAAAGCCTGAGAGTACACACCCTCTCCATATCCTACTATTCTTTTAGTCAGTCCCTTCAGTTTGGTTTGGCAGCCCTCCTTTTGTATAACAGACTTCTTTTGTCTAGGGAACAATAGACAGAGTGAAAGTGTGGAAGAAAAATTAGCATAAAAATGGGCATATTCCCTTTATATTCACAGATCCATGCTGGAAGTACCATTTTCCTATTCATTGTATTCATAGAAATGGCTTAGGCAAAAAAAAAAAAATGGATTTAACTATTTTCCCCCATTGATGGAGCAGTAACTGAAAATAATGACACATTTATCCATTCATAAAATAGAGTGCTGTTCAACAACAAATTCAATTAAAAGCATCAATTAATGTACAGGGTAGTGTACCAGAGATATAAAGGAAAAGAATGTCAAGACCTTGCCCACAAGGGACGTATATTATTTAATTGGGGAGTATAAAATATAGATAAATAATTCAAAGTGATTCCAAGATAAACAAGCATTAATAAGGAAGGATTAAAAATGGAGGTAATGAATGGGACTTTGAAAAAATTGGGATTCTATGATGTAGAGGTGAGGAGGAAATACATTGTGGAAATAGGGGCTACCTAAGGAACGAAACAAGGGAGGAAGATTGAATTCTGTATATCAAGACAGTTCAAATGAAATGGACTATTCATGAAGGGGAGAAATATGCAATAAGACTAGAAAGGGAGGTGAGAGCTACATGTGAGGGCCTTTAAATGCTAGACAGAAGAAATAGCATCCTTTTTCTCTAAAAATAGGGAGACACTAAATATTTTCACATATAGGAATAATATCTTTAGATTTGTGCTTTAGGAATTTGGCAGCTTTAAGGAAAATGGATAGGAAAATGGTAAGACTTATAAGGATTGGAAAAACAATTAGAAGAATATTGCAATAATCCAGACAAAAGGAGATAAGAAGGAAGAGGCTTTGTGAGTAGGGAATCAGTCAACTAGCATTCACTAAGTACCTATTCGACATATGTGTAGGGTTATAGATTCAGATCGGCATTTTGGGAATATCAATTAGACAACTGAGTGGAGGGTGGCTTGGAGTTAAGAGACTTAAGGTAGGAAAACCAGCCAAAGAGCTATTGCAACAGTTTAGGCATGAGATGATGAAGGTCTACTTCAGGGTGGTTGGCGGTGTCAGACTAGAGAAGAGGAATACATAAGAGATGTTAGGAAGGAAGAAATAACAATATTTAACTAGTGATAGGCTCTGAGATTGGGGTTTGAAAGTCAGTGAAGAGTTGAGGATGGCACCTAGGGATGAGAGCATAGGTGACTGGGAGTATAATGGCACTCTCAACAGTAATAGGAAGAGATGTTGTAGAGGTAGAACTGTAAAGACTTGACAACTGATGAGATATAGGGGGAGAGGAAAAAGTGAGGACAATTTCAAGGTTGCAAAGCTAAGTGATAGTTCAACCAAAATCACAATATTCCATTTAATTTGAGACTGGCAAGGCATTAAGATTGGTACCAAGGATAATAAACAGGACCCATGCAACTGCTATTCAGAAACTTATAAACTAACACAATAAACTTGTTCATCTACACATATTTTTTGGTAATACCCATCCTAAGGGAGTTGTGACTAACACCCCTTTGTCCCTTATATAGCCATTACCTATCCAACTATTCTTTTCAATTTCAACATAAGGGAAAATGTGGTTCTTTCCCACCTCTGTTCTTTTATGCAATCTCTCACACATAGAATGATCCTCCTCCTCCTCTTCATTTATTGAAATCTCACCCATCCTTAAAATCCAAAGCTTATTTTGATCCTCCTGAAAAGTCCTCTGGGTATCCTTCTCTAACCCATTTTCCCACCATTGAGTACTAATACAATAATACCTAGACATTACTAGTAGGGGATGAGGACCATGGTCAGGGCAAAATAGTCACTAAGAAGTTTTTGGAAGCATATGAAATGTAGCCAAATTTGATTGCCAGGCCATCACAAATTAGAAATCATAATATACCACACAAATAGGAACCATAGATATGCATTGATTTGCTGAAAGCAATTATTTGCCAGAAGATTAGACCCTCAGGTCATTGTAAATAGAATTGGTTCTAGACGGGAATCAAATAGATCAAAGGAAGGAAAGCAAGATAACCATAATGGCGATACAAAGGAAAAGGCTGTTGACCATTGCAACAAATCTGGGCACTAATGATCTTTACAAGCATCTTTTTGTTTATCCTCATGATGAACAATTGCAAGACAAAAAGGCCAAGTGTCTAATGAAATGATATTTCTTATTTGTTTTATTTGCTTTTCCAAAGACAATCTATGAGCTATACTTTCACCAAGCTATAACTTACTTGGTTTTCTTTACAGTAAGAATGTCAATATTAGTATAATTCATTTCCTCTTTTTGTCTATCAACTCATTGATTATTGGACAAAAATCTCACATTTAGAGTGCCTGTGGCTAAATTAACATTTATAGTCAATGTAAAAACTGCGATTCTTAGCAATTTCTGCCCTTTTTTCTGCTAGTCTATTATAATCACTACGGGAGTTGTAATAGTACTAATAGAACATATTGATGCAAACTAACTTAGTGATCAGATTGCTGAATTTGGATTCAGGAAGATCTAGGTTAAAATCTGGACGCAGGATCTTAACTAGTTATGTCATCCTGGGCAAATCACATAGAAACTCTCTTCCTTATTTGTAAAATGAGGATATTAATAGTACCTAACTCTCTGGATTATTATATGAATTAAATATACAGACACATATCCATGTGTGTATGTAGTTCATACAATAATCCTAAGGAGAGAGAAACAGAGAACCCGGAATTAAGAAAGAAAAGAGAGGTCTGGATTTCTTTTAAAAATTTATGAGACTCTTACTCACCCTAGCTTCCCATGAAAACAAATATACATACTTTCTAATACTAATTTTACCAGTGTGGCTATATGGAAGAGGGTCATGGAATACCATTGCCTCCGAAGAGCTGAAGATGAGTACTAGAATACAAGGTAATGTAGAGGCCATGGTAGGTGAGTAGTATGTGCCACACAACTAATAACAAAGAAAAAGGAATGAACCAAAGGATATAAGACAGAATAAGAGAGAGAATGAATGAACTAAAGAAGAGTCAAAGATATCTTCAATTCTGTGATAGGTGGAGAAGATTAACTGGTCACATGACAAGAGCGAGGTGTGATAAGTGTATAGCCAGAGCTCTCCAGTGATATCTATCACTGTCAGGAGAAATGATGAAGGCTTCCAGAATGTTGGACTTCTTGGTAGATCGTCGACAAGAATTGAATAAATGAGCAGCATGGATGATTTTCAATCTGTGTCACTGGTGCAGCTCTAGAATCAGTAAGATCCCAAATTAATTTAAGCATTTGAAAATTAGACTGACCTTTGTCTTGCCATGTAGATAAAAGTGGGTACCTTGGTTAATAACTAATTGCCCAGACATATGAGAATGAATAAAAATAGAGGTTTACTAGGCTATAGATGAAGGAAAGGATGAGAGGAAGATGTGCTCCTAGGGAGCATCAAATAGTCTATGACATCCTCCAAAAGTTCTAGATATTAGTCTATATGATGAGCTTCACTCAGAACTACTTGTTTTTAGAAGAAAAAAAAAGTAAAGTTCATTTGGAAGAAGAAAAAGTCAAGAACCTCAAAGAAACCAGGTGGAAAAGGATGTAAAGGAAGTAGATTCAGCAGTATCAGACTTAGACTATACTTAAAGGTAAGAGCATTGTTGAAGTATAAAAAGGATAATTTTGATCATTTTAAATTGAAATTTTCTTGTATAAATAAAACCTATGCAGTCAAGAATAGAAGGAATGCAGAAAATTGAGGGGGAAATCTCTCACAGACCATCTCTCAGATAGAATGTGATTGGGTTGGAACATAGCTGTGATACAGGAAATAATGAGCTGGTTGATTTAGAAAAACATGGAAAGACTTGGACTTATTAAAGTCCACCTTTAGAGAAACAGATGATAAAAGGAAATATACATATATATGTATGTTTATGGATATGTATGTTTATAGATATGTATGTGTAGGTATGTATGTTCATGCTTTATTGTAGCCTTATGTGGATGGTGGGGAGAGGTTAAAAAAAATGAAGTAAAAAATACACAGCAGAAAAGAAAACCAACAAGGAAGCAAAAAAAACAAAGCTTCTCAGCTTTGAAAACTGTGTCATGTTTAACACTTAGGTTTTCTCAAAATAGAAATTTATTGTTTTATATTGAATCTTCCCTTATGATCTGCTATGTACATGGCAATTTTTTCCCCCTCATTTGGTATTTAGGCTTAAAATTTTAAGAAATTCCAAAAAAAAATAAAGAACTACTTCTGTTACTGGTAGCAAGAAATGTGAAGTAGAATGGCCTCAAGTATCTGTGTCATAAAGTACCCAAGTTACTCTGAGTTATGGTGAGGCAAAGGAAAGGAAGAAATGACTATTGGAAGGGGACTGGAATAATAAAAGCATTCCTGAAGACTATTCACAAATTGACTCTTTCCCCCTCTTTACTTCTATTATTATACTAGAAATGCATCATCTTTATTTCTGATTGATCTGATTGATCAAGTGCAAATGGCTCCCAACACAACGTCTCTCCCCTCCTGACTGTCAGGTATGAATGATATGTAGACACCTAAACGAGAGTGGAGAAAGCTATTTGAAGGAATGTTGCAATGAATCTTTTTATAAAGTGAGCCATCCTTTTATCATTTAAATAGTCACCCTTTACTTTATTTCATTACTTCAGAGTTTTTATCTGGTAGGTTTTCTTAAAGCAACCTGTCTATAAACCTCTAAGCATACTCAATAAAACCATATTGAGTACATAAAGAAAGAAACTGATCTCCTAAATGATAGATGACAGTCAATGTGGCAAAGTGGAAAGGCCAGCATAAAATCAAGTGGGCTCAAGTTTTGCCCCTTATACTTGCACAGGCTAGAGTGCGTATGCACACACACACACACACACACACACACACACACACACACACACACACACACACACATAGTGTTTATCATGAAGCCAGCGAGCCTAAATTCCCCACATAATTTAGACAATAAATTATAAATGAGTGCAATCAATTAACCAAAGTTTATTAAGCACCTACTGCTATAAGTGCGAGGCACAGTGCTAGGCATTGAGAAAACTGAGATCAAAAAGTAAATCATGGATCTTATATTCTATTAAGGAAAAATGTATACACATAAGAATATATGAAACATATAGGCCATAAACACAAGGTAATTTTGAGGAGAGGCACTAGCATCTGTGGGTTTGGGATGTCACAAAAGACTCATTTAGGGAGTAATGTGTTACTGATCTGCACCTGTAGCAGAATTTTCTATACCAGAGGTTCTAGATACCAATGAAACCACAGGCCTAGATCATCCACATACACCCATCATAGGATGAAGGGTGGCATAAAATATAGCTTGAAAACTGGAAACATTGTGGATAGACATAAGAACACTGAACTTAAAGTCATTTGATTTGGGTTTGAGTTCCAACCCTGATGCTTACTGGCTATGTGAACCATGGCTAAATTACTTGCCCTACCTGAGCCACAATTCCTTTATTTCTAAAATGGAAACATTTTTTGTATTACCCACAGAATAGGATTGTTATGAAGAAAATGTGTCATAAATCTGAAAGCAATATAGAAATGTGAATTCTTATTTGTTATATTTAGCAACCTTCCAAGGAAGCACTGTACTTCCATTTTAGTCTATGTCTACAAAGCAGAACTTGATTAGAAATATTTATTTAATTTGATCCTTGTTCTCCCAAGATCTGGGAGATCTTCTGTGAGTTACTTAACCTCTCTGGTCCTCAGTCACTTTACCTATAAAATGATGTGATTGGACTGGTTAAACTCATCAGTCCCTTCCAGCCCTAAATTTGTGAACCAGTTATTCAGTTTTCAGGGCCAAATGTTTTTACATCAGTTGTCTTTACTTCATGTTGGGCCTCCTGTGCACATAAAATTAACAGGTTGGAAATATGGACATTGCATAAAACAATAAATTATCCCTGGGTGAATTCAACTCCTGGAGAAAGGAGGACCAACATTTTCTCATGTAGAATCTGAATAAGTCAATACAGCAAAGTGTTTCTCTGCAGGAGGCATGAATTAGGACAGTTCCCTGTCACAGCATGATCTATCTGGGGGTTTGATTCATTCTCTTGGTAAGTTTTCCTGCATGCAAAAGGAAAATAAAAGACTCTTTGCATTAGAGTATTCAGATCCCAATTTTACAGGGCACCCTTGAAACATATTTACCAGTACTTTAGCCCCCTCTGATGTTGCCCACTGCAATTCTATAATGGGACACCCACATTGTCTGTTGCCTCCTCACCCTATCATTTGACAATTTTGTAAGCAATTTCAGACGTGACACACAAAACTCTCCTGACAATCAGAGAGTCAGTGAGGTATAGTGGGAAGTGAAGTAACTTAAGAGTCAAAAGTTCTGGTTTCAAATCTGGTTTCAAATCTACTTACGCCTCTCGGACCTTGAGTGGATTACTTTAAATCTGTAGGTCTCAGTATAGTCCTTCATAAAGGGAAAGGGAAAAATGAATTAATCTTTAAGGTCTCTGACACCTCTCAATTTTTTCAAATATGATCCTCATGGACTTTTCAATTAAAGTTGATTTAAAAAAATCATCTCCGAAGTATCTACATTCTTGTTGCTGTGTTTGAATTGGGTAAAAATAGATACACTAAAATAAATCATCATTATAGGAGAGAAATTGAGGAGGCTGCATTGTACAGTAGAAAGAAGACAGGGCTCTGCAGGCATCGGTGGTCAATGGTTCAGATCCCACCTCTGACACTTAACTCCCTGGGTGACCTTGGATGAGTTGTTTAAACTCTGGGCTTTTGTTTGCTCATTTGTCAAAATGAGGGTAAATTCCTTCTAGCTCTATCCCTACCAATATTCTGTATTGTATATTCTCCATAATAACATGGAAACAACCTAGAAATACAGGATGACATGACAGATGGAGTTCCCCCATACCATTAGGGAGCTCTGGGGTTGCGGTATGTCTCAGTAGCTTAAGAGCTTAAGAATATGGTTCTGGACAAGTCACTTAACTTTTCTGATCTGCATGTTCCATATTTGCAAAATAAGAGTAATATCTTTAAAAAAAAAACCATCTCTCCACACGGGTGCTATTAATGAATAAAAAAATATATTGTGCCAAAATATACTACAAACTAAAAAATATTACATAAAGGTCAGTATTTTTTTTCAGAACCACGATTTCATTGGAAATCAAAGGAAATTTCCAGTGGGGAAATACCCTCTGTCCAAACAGATAGGTGTCTATTCTTTTTATGTCTTTAGAGAGCTGCCTGAGACACTGAGTGGTGAAGAGACTGAGGGACCATCACACAACCAAATATATGTGAGAGACTGGACTTGAACGCAAATCTGATTGATTCTGAGGCTGACTCTCTATTCCCTCCAGTACACTTCTTTCTGAAAAGAGTGAGACTCAGAAGCGAAAAAGTCTCTTTCCTCAAACTTTCAGTCTGACTTAGTGGAAAGAAGGAAAAGGGCTAGATGTGAGTGCCATATTGAAAAGTGACATGCAAACTATGCACCTCTAATTTTAGACACTGTTCAATACTGGAAAAGTCTACAGGGGCAAGAGTTATGGTATAAACAATCTCACTCATTTCCAATTCCTGTACCTTCCATTGCCTTTCATATACAATTAGCACTTTATCACATTGTTTCAGATGTGTGTATGTGCGTGTGTGTGTGTCTTTTCTCCACCACTTCAACTAAGCTTCTCAAGGGCACAGAATATATGTCTTAAACTCTGTTATTATCCCCTTCAAAAGAGCCACATTTGAATAATATATTAAAAATTTGGGAGAAAATATGTTTCCCCTACCCCTCCCATTTACTAATCTAGTCAACTGTCTATCCACATAAACAAGCACATGTTTAATTACAATTGAACAAATAGTATTGAAGTTTTAGTGGTAGCTAATTGCATGGAATAATTGATTTTGAGAAAGAATCTTTTGACCTTGATATTCCAACTTTTCTAATCCAAGCAATATGGTATAATGTATAAAGTGTTGGACTTGGAATCAGGAATATTTGTGTTCATATGCTTCCTTTGATGCTTTGTGACTCTGGGACTCAGTTAGCCTCTATGTACCTCACATATCCACATAAAGAAAATCATAGATACTTCTTACTACATTTATTTTGCCTTTCCCTTTAAAAATACTTCTTTATTTTAAGCATAAAAATATATTAGTATGGTTTTTTAAATTCATTCTAATTAACAATGGCTTTAAAATCTAAGTATTTTTAAATGCATCTTCCTAACTCCAAGTTTAATACTCTATCCATCATGCAATGTCATATCTCAATAGATAAAGGACATTGAAAATGCCACAAACCTAAAAGAGATCAGTACTTTTGTTCTTTCAGCTATTGGGAATTTTCCATTCCTCAGTCTTAGCTCAGTTAATCTTCCTGCTTAATACAATTCAACACAACAACAATTCAAATCACAGCCCTTCCCATACTTACCTATCTCTTCTCATAAGTTTATCAGAGAAAGTCTACCTAACATACTAGAAACCTTTTATATTTCCCAATGACATCAGAAATATAAAAGCAAAGCACACAGGACATCGAACAGTTATCCCTTGCTCTTATCACATGACCAGTTCATGTTTTTTGATATTCATTTTTTAAAAAATTTCCTTTACTCCATTTATTCTTCTGAATTCTTTTTTTTTTAGCAATATGTTATAACCTTTTCATATCTACCATGATCATTTTGACCCTACTCTGAGTAGCACTCAATTTTAATTCCTTAGTATTGTTCTATAACTAACAGTAATCCAACAGAATCAGTAAAATATTAGTATTGAAAACCTGGACCTTCATTTTAGTGAAGTTTGGGTTCATTAAAGGAGGTTTGTAATTTCCTGGAGGTGATTCAGTCTGTGCTTCTCTTCTTGCAATATGTACCCACAATGATTAAGCAAATTTGCAAATTCTATAGGTTGCTCATCCTACTGCATATCATAAACATCTTTATCCACTTTTTTGCCCTCTGTCTGGATGATTGGATTCAACTTATGTGTCGTTATGGCTCTCCTATAGGAGAACCTACATAATCTGGGGCTTGATTCAACCTACATGATGTCATTCACAAATGGGAGCATCTATTCTAGCATCTTTTATCAGAATTACTCCTTCAAATTAACACTTTATACTAGATCTGTTTCACAGTAAAAATATCTTTAGTGAAAATTCATCTTTTTATACCTCATTTGATATTAATGATCATAATGCTTTCAAACAAGCTTCCTTCAATTATATCTTTCAAAGAAACTTGAATGATTATAATATATACATGGGAAATGTCTTTTTGGAAGAGAGCTATCAATATATCATTTTATACTATTGAATTAAAAGTTTTTGTATAGTCAATAAATAATAGGCATAGTGACATCCTGTATTTTCTAAATCTTTCAAGTGGGGATGTTTATGGAAAATGTTATCTACTATGTAATATTGTTCACAAAAATTTTCCCCTTTCCCTACTAATATCTCCATCAAGTAATCCCTTTGTGTGTGATTAAATAGTGCTCAATTTTATGTAGATGGAAATTAAACAAATTTTTAAATATATATTATCTTGGTTGTTTTAATGAGGTTTAGGTCTTTCTCCCCATGCCTTTAGTATCTCTCCATCATTCAGATGCCTTATATAACTATCCCTCAATCCTCTCATCACTGAGCCACCACCAGTATAAATTTCTTCTGTGTTCACTTGGTCTAATCCAGCTGCTTTCACCATTTTTATTCTCTTTAGAATCATTTCTACATACATTTCTAAAAACATTGAATATTGTGAGATTAGTCTGAGTATCATTCTCTCAGTTTTTGGATGGTGAAATTGATTTTTCCCAACTCTAGGTCATGGTTCAAAATTGAGTATAATAGGTCATGGTTCAAGAGTGAAGAGGAGTATTGTTGGTCAAGATGGAGTGGAGGTGAAATCAGTGGAGGATGAGAGGGGATGCTTGAACCTCTATGACATCTAAATTGGTTCAAAGTAAACCCAAGGCCAAGATGGTGGCACAGAAGCAGGAAAACTCCATGGCTCACCCCATAACCACCTCAAATACCTATAACATATGACTCTAAACAAATTTTAGAGCTACAGAACCCACAAAGTGACAGAGAGAAACAAATATCCCACTGAAGGCAGCCCAGCAGGCAGGCAGGAAAAGTTCACTGCAGCACACTGGGAGCCTAGCCCAGTCCCACATGAGCCTGTGGTTTTAGCCCCAGGGTGGCCCTGACCAGCAGCTACAGCAGACTTCTGGAGAGTGCATTACCAGCAGCAGTGGCAGTTTCCAGAATTATCAACCCATAAATGCCAAAGAAAAAGTGAGAGGTCAGTGCATAACTCTGTTGGAACTGGGGGAGGGGTGGAGGAGCAGGTCCGGCTCCTGCCCCCAGAGCTAAAAGTGATGGAGGGGCTGCAGCCCTGTGGCCACCTCCACATGGCTGCTTCAGAGTTCCCAGCCTGCAGATTGTAGAGGGTCCAAGTGGACATTCAGAGGGTAATTGCTCTTGCTTTAACTTATCTGGATCTGGATCACAGTCTTGGGTGGTGGTCCTGAGGTGTGTGACTAGTGAGCCAGAAACAGCACTGGAAGCTGCAAAAACCCCAGCAATTTGGTACAAAGCTCTCCCCTCTGGAAGCAGAGTTATACTGTGGCAAAGAGCTCAAAAGTCAAGTAATTGACTGGCGACATGAGCAAGCAAAGCCATCCAACTTTAGATTCCTTTTTTCAGGGACAAACAGTATCAAAGCATGGAATGGGAAGAAGACAACAAAGTTAGAACTCCTGCACCAAAAGCTTCCAAGAAGAGTATGAACTGGTTACAGGCCATGGAGGAGCTCAAGAAGGATTCTGAAAAATCAGGTAAGAGAAGGGGAAGAAAAATTGGGAACAGAATTGAGAATGATGCAAGAAAATCATGAAAAGTGAGTCAACAACCTGACTGAAGAAAGTAACACCTTAAAAATAGAGTTATTCAAATGGCAAAAGAGGTCCAAAAAGCCAATGAGGAGAAGAATGCCTTAAAAAGTCAAATTTGTCAGATGGAAGAATTCCAAAAGCTCACTGAAGAGAATAATTCCTTCAAAATTAAATTGGAGCAAATGGAAG
>CM053581.1:199649412-199683015 GCA_028627135.1 Pseudochirops cupreus
GAGACAAAGAAAGACAAAAAAGAGATCCTGCCCTCAAGTAAGTTACCATCAAATTGAGGAGACAGCTTGCAAGCAGCAATGTACAAAGAATTTATAGACAGAATAAATGGTAGACAATCTCAAAGGGAAGGCACTAGTATTAAGTGGGATGTGGAAGGCTTCTTATAGAAGTTGGGTTCTGGGAGCCAATATGATGGAGTAAGCAGTAACTCGTTCTCATCCTCCCTTATAGACTTTGAAAAACCCAGAGAATATTGCCCCAAGAAAACCAGCAGAAAGATGGGGTAGAGCAGTCTTTTAGCTCAGGAGGCTAGGGGGATTAATGGGAAATGTCCCTCTTGCTGTGGTTGAAGGAGAGCTGTATGGGATGGGAGGCACCCCAGCAAACCAGCAGCAAGCCCCACCTCAGCAAACCAGTGGAAGATCCTGAGACCAAGGGTGGTAGAGCAGGTAAGAGCCACTCCAGACACATACCAGCCACTACCAGTAGCTCCAGTTAAGGTAAACTACCAGACCACTACAGCATCCAACTGCCAACACAGACCCTAACTCAGAAAACCAGTAACCAGGCCCCTAGCCCCCAGTGTAAGAAGTCTGGGACAGTGCCCCCTGGGCCCCAGAAGCAGAGATCAAATTTAAAAGCCTGAAAAAAGGCAAATGACATGAGCAAGAAAAATCAAAGAAAAACAATGACCACAGAGAAATATCTTGGCGCCAGGCAAGATCAAAATGCAAATCCAGGAGAGGATGACATGGTCCATATACCCACAACTGAAACCTCAAAAGCACATATGAACTGGTTTCAAGCCCAAAAAGCCATCTTGCTAGAGCTCAGGAAGGATTTTTAAAAAGTCAAATAAGAGAGGTGGAAGAAAAAATTAAAAATACAATTGACAAAATGGAAGGAAAAAAAGTATACCAAAGAATATAGAAGCTGAGATTTTAGCTGAGATTTGAAGAAAGTTAGGGAAGCCAGGAGTCAGATGAGGAGTAGGAGGATTCCAGGCATAGGGGACAGTCAGTGGAAACACACTGTCACGAGATGAAGTGTTTTGGTTGAGAAATAGAAAGGAGGCCCATATCACAAGATTTAGGGGGAAAGATCACTTCTGTTTTCTACAAACTGATTTTAAGATAAATGAAAGGCAGATGGAGAAGTGATATTAAAGGTCCACAGAGGGGTAGACTTGAATCATCTGCAAAGAGATAGTAATTCATGGGAGCTTGTGAGATTGCCAAAATTCTGTTTCTGATGCAAAGGCCTTCATAACCTACCCTTGCCCCTGCCCTCGTCTTCTCACACCTTATTCTCCTATTCTTTTCCTTGCTGCTCAATAAATAAAATACTCTATCTCTCAGAATTAAGAGGAGCTAGGAAAAGTTTTCTTTAGCAGATAGGATTTAGCGTTTTCTCTTACTGGGGGACAGTCTGTACTTGGAATGCTCTCCTTCCTCGCCTCTGTCTCCTGGCTTCCTTCAAGTCCTGTCAAAAATCCTCTTCTGTAGGAAGCCTTTTTGAGTTCTTCTTAATTTCAGTCCCTTTCCCCTTTTAATTATTTCTCATTTATCCTATGTATATAACTTGTGTGTACATATATGTATACATTTGTTTATACATATGTGTACGTGTACATATACACATACATATACACAATGCATGAGATATAATACATAAATACACTTATGTGTGTCTTTATCTCTTAATCTATACCCACTCCTACACACACATACACACACACACACACGTTTGTTATCTGCCCCATTACATTATGAACTCCTTGAAGGCATGTACTACCTTTTGCCACTTTTTGCATCCCTAGCACTTAGCACAGTGCCTGCCCCTCAATGAATGCTTAGTGACTGATTGACAGGTAAAATCAACAGGCCATGGCAACAGATTGATATAGGAAGTTTAAAGAGAGTGAGAAATCAAGCTTGATACCAAGGTTGCAAGACTGTGACTGGGATACCAGATTCTTAAAATTGCTTTTATCCTACCAAGAGAGAGGGAGGGATGTGAGTGGGGGCTGGAAAGACCATTGAATATGGGCTTATGCCTAGCACATCTATGCATAAGTCTGCCTCTGATACTCATTAACTGTATAACTTAGACAAGTCACTTCACTTCTCTTGATTGAAGTTCCTTTTTCTGTAACATGGGAATATACACTTGCACTGCCTATATCGCAAGTAAGTTGGAGGAAAAGCACTTTATAAGCCATAAAATTTGTGTGTCTGTGTTTGTATGTTTTGGGGGATCTGAACTTATAATTGCATTGGTTTGGGGGAAATTTCCAGCACAGAAACTCCTACCAATTCAGATTTTCCACTCATATGTAACTTTTAGTCTATTCAGTTACCTAGAGCACTAAGAAGGAGTGACTTTCCCAGGGTCATAGAACTGATATGTGTCAGACATGAGACTTGAACCAAAATGTTTTTCTTTTAAATTTCATTTTCTTTTCTTCAGTGATCCAAAGCATATTTCCTCTCTTTACTATATCACACCATTGGGTGGGGGGGTAAAAAGGAAAACCTTTGTTAACCAACATGCATTGCCAAGTAAAATAGATTCCCACATTGGTTGTGTCCAAAATTTTTTGAGTATATTTTGTAGTCTGAATTTTAAACTGCTCTTAGGAGGTAGAAGGGAAACCTCTGCAGGAGTCTGCTTCAGTATCCATCTTTTGGAACTCTAGTTGAACCCAGGTTGAACCTTCTTGCCTTTATCTACCATGAAATGTTTTCTGTCACTCTAGAGAGGCTAAATCGGTAGCCACAGGTTAGTATATAAAAAACTGGCTTTGAAGCCAAGAACACCTGGGTTCAAGACCTACCTCTGACATACTGCTTTTGTGACCCTGGAAAAATTCTTTCTACTCTCTGGGAGCTAGACAACTCTCTAAAACTAGAAGCTGCAGATTAGGTGCCAACCCACATTGGTTAAAAAGTATTTCCTCACCTGGGAGCTCTCTACAACCATGAGATCACAGGTCCAGCCCTATTCCTATGCCTAAAATAGACTTACTTTTTGCAACAGCCTGCTATTATTTGATTTGAATGACAATAATATCAACAGCCCAATTTAGCAAGACAACACTAGAGTCTTACTACTACTAGCCCTGTGACCCTGGGCAAGTCTTTTTTTCACCTTTGAGACACAGTCTTTTCCTCTGTAAAGTGCGGAATTTGGGCTAAATGAGGTCTAAGGTGCTTTAATGCTCTGAAAGTCTGAGTCATGGCACTAAAATATGCAAGACAAGTCAAAGGCTTCCTTTTGTGACTCCCAGGCACATCTAAACAAAGTTTGTTGACAAAAATTACTATTAATGGAATTGACCACCAGGTGGCACTATTCTCATAGGAAAAACACTTCCACCAAAGAGTGAGCAACTGTTCATTTTTATCAGTGTGTGGTCTGTTCTCTGATCGCTGTTGAAACCAGGCTTTATAGCTAATAAAGTAAAAACAGCTTACACTTTTCCTTCTTTATCTGTCTTATGGCAGTTGCAACAATTTCTGCCACACCAAACCCATAATATTTATCTCTGATGGGGATGCTATGTAAACAGGATACATGGGAAACACCTGTATTATTTTGGAAGCACTCTGCACAAGGGGAAGGAAACAACCTCAAATGTTAGCATGCAGTGGGGAAATTCTCATTTGGGAGAGGAAGAATGGTATGAATGAGCCACATCATCCTTATTTTGCTATCCTAAGCTCGGAGACTGGATTGAAATTGAAAAGTACCTGATTATAATGCATAGGAGACAGGGTCCCCTCCCACGGCATTTTCTCTGGCTTGTGCCTCTGATGGAGCTGAGAGCCCAGGAGGGCTGAGCTGCTCCTTGTGCCTAGCTAGGCAGGCAGCTACACCTTGAGAAATCATGTGGGCCTTCAGAGATCAAAAATCCATAGAGGAAGTATCAAGGTTAAAAAGTGGTGGTGGTAGGAACAGGCAAGCCAAAAGAAGCCACTGGTTTTCTTTCAATTTATTTTTTTGTCCCTATGGAATATGAGATTTCTACCTGCATTCTCATATGTGTGTATGTGAAGGACCCTTCCAGTTCTACATTCTAAATTCCTTTCCCACTGTAACAGTCTCCATTGTGTATGTAGTTCCTGGGTAGTCTCCTCATCTGGACTGAAAGCTTCATGTTTAATAATAATACCAATCATGGGCATTTGCATTATGCTTTACATTTTGCAAAGTATTTTACAAATATATCGTTTGGACCTCAACAATCTTGTGAGGTGGGTACTGCAGGTATTATTAGAAGTCACTGGATGGTATAGGAGATAAGAGAGCTGAATTTGCCAGGAATGACTGTTCAAATTCTGCTTCAGATACTTGATGTGTGATCCTGAGAAGCTAACTTCTCTCAGCCTCAGTTTCCTCATCTGTAAAATGTAACAGCATCTACCTTACAAGGTTTTTGTGGGGATTAGATTAAATAAGACTTGAAAAGTGTTTCAGAATTCTCAAACTACTGTTTTAATTTTAACTGTTATTATGCTCATGTTATCAATGAGGGCATTTATTTTCCAGGCAGAGAAGGATAACAACCTTTTGCTTATGCTGCTGAGCAATCAGAAATCTATTTCTAGTTCTTTTCCCTTCCTAAGAACCTGGGATATGGGGGATGAGGGGAAGAAACTCTGAGCCTCTTTTCCTTGTACTCCAAGAAACTAGGAGTTATCACTAATGAAAAAGATTGTGTCTGCTCTAAATCTTGGATGAAGGAAAAATACCCACCTCCCAACCCTCTCAAGGTTGTAACTGTCTTCTCTTTCTCTTGCTGCCTGCTCTAATGAATTTGGACTATGTGTCTCCCCTGCACAAACTCTTCTCTCTCTCTCTCTCTCTCTCTCTCTCTCTCTCTCTCTCTCTCTCTTTCTCTTTCTCTCTCTCTCTCCCACTCTCTTTCCCTCTTTCTTCCTCTCTTTCCCTCTCCCTCTCTTCCTCTTTTCCTGCACAGAAAGCCTTAGGTATAGGCTCCATCAGATCTCCACATTCCTGGAACTGGAAAGCTTTTGAAAACAAGGAATTTTTAGAGCTAGAATGTGCTTCAAGGTATAATAGAAATAGAAAAATAGAATATGAGTGAGCCTGGGGAGGTCTTAGAGATCATCTGTTCCAGCCCCTCATTTTTTAGGAAAGACTTCTATTGAGTTTAGTGACAGAACAAGGATTAGACCCCTGTCTTCCCACATTCATTCCAAAGATGCTATTCCTGTACCTCACTGCCTTTCTGCAATTGCACAAGCTGAGAAGTGAATAAGGGATTTCCCTTATATTTCTAACCCTATCTGGAAAAAAAAAGGCTATTGATAGAAAAGAGTTATTGTCCTCTTTTTAGTGGGTCTGCATTTACCCATTGCATCTGTTCTCTCCTTAGTCTACAATTAATGCATAAATAGATTTGTGTTTGCTTCCTTCTAATCTGCCTTCTTTCTGATAAAATAAAATGCACAAGTAGCTGTTTTTCCTGCTGGCTCTTTTCTGAGAATAAATAAATGTATCTGAAGGGTGATTAAGTCTTGACTCTGTGAGTAAATGAGGAGAGGAGGCCTGGTGTATTCTTTCTTCTAGGAGGCTTAATAAAGCCTCTTTTTGCAACAGTCTCTTATGGGCCTCTCCACATGGGAATCCATTGGAGCAGAAGATGGAGTGAAGAAGAGGCCTCCTTAGTGAAATGCCACCAGGTGCATGGTGAGCCTTGAGACATTGTGCTTTGGCCTCATGGGGAGCAGCTCCTTAAATGTGGCAGTCCCAGTGCTTTCAGCTCCATGTTGCTTCTCAGGTGGCTTATTTTTGCCTTCCCTAGTGCTCTTTGCTCCGGCTTACCAAACAAATAAGAAGCCAAGCCTGGAACACAGAATCTAAGAACCATAGAGTTGGAAAGGACTCCATGCATTATTTAATCCAGCTGTCTTTCCCTCCCAACCAATTTAATAACAAGGGCACTAGAACTTAAGGAGTTAATTTGTCTAAGACTACATAACCAGGAAGTGACTGAGCTGGGAAAAGAACCCAAACTTCTGGACCAGCAGTACATTGCTTTCACTGATATGAAATATGTCTTCCTTGACACAATTTTAAGTATCTTCCTCTCTTACCAAGGCAGCAAGAAGCATTATTATATCCAAGAGCCCAGCTTGAATATTTCTGAGAACCTGTATTGCTTGTCTAGCGTAAGTGATATCATTAATTCCTTTATGCTGATTACGAATCTCTTATAAATGGTCATTCCTGAGCTGCCTCAGTTAATCCTGAATCTTAAGATGTTTTTTTAGGTCTTTCAAAAAGAGGATCAATTTTTCACTCTTCTGGGATGCAATTTTTTTGCCCTACAGCAGAGGAATGGATGAAATGAGATTTTAAAATTCCTCTTAAACTACAAATTTTTGATAGGGGAGCAACTAATCCATTGGGGGTGCTCAAGGACGTGGGCATTATAAACAAGCTTGTGATGTCAAGAAAGCAGTTTATGGTCTTTAAGTCTGTTTCTCACTCTATGTATTGGGAATATTAGTGCCAACTTCCTTTGCTTTCTTTCCGTCGTTGGGTATAGCATGGTGCGATGAGATTAGTCTAGATGAGTGTTTGTTCTCTTTCTGTCTTTCTATGTTCTATCCATCTTCCCAGATACATTATATGTTAATAGCCTTCACTCACTTTATTGTGTAATTTAATAGTCCTCCTCGCTCTTCTTCACATGGGACATTCTATCTCCTTTTGTAAAGACATTTCCCTCCCTGTTCTCCTGCATGGAATGCACTCCCTCCTTCCTTTCCTTTTGTAAAATCCTTTGGTTCTTTTAGAGTTCAGGTTAAATGTCACCTCCTACATAAAGTCTTTCCAGATTTCTGTCAGCTGCTAATTCATTTTCCCAGACCCAAACTGAAATTACCTTGCATGTGTTTCGTATTAAATTATATGTGTATGTGTTATTTCTGACAATAGAATGTAAGCTTCTTGAGGGCAGAAGCTATTTGTATTTCTGGTACCTCACATAATGCCTAGAACATGGTAGTTTCTTGATAAATAATTTTTGACTGGCTGGTTGATTCTATAATGGCGTAGGATGTTAGAGACAGCTTGGTATATAAAGAATAATTGAAGGGATGCCACACAAGACTTGTGCTCTGAGGGCAAAAATGGGAGTAATGTATGGAAGGTGAGGGTAGACAAATTTTGTTTTAATGTCAGGAAAACAAAACAAAACAAAATACTATGCTGTTGAACTGAAGTGGAATAGGCAGGCTTGGGAGGTCACAAATTATCCCAAATTCAAGGTCTTTAATCAAGCAAAAATTGGTATATTTCATATGGAAGATTCTTCTCAGGCTACATGGTCTCTGATGTCCCTTCTACCTCTGAAATTCGGTGGTTCTGCAGGGACTGTGACTGGGGAAATTAACTTACCTGCTGACAGGAGAGAAGATACAGGGCCAAACAAGCCCCTGGGCACCTTCTGATGACAGGTCCCTTTAGGATTTGAGAGATTCCTTAAAGCTGAGAGGATTCATTCTCCAGTTTTGCTGAGGAACAGGTGAGAAGGCAGACAATTTTAGATGTGGCAAGGAAAGGATGTTGGAGAGAGAACATGGAACCTAAGGAAAGCACAATGATTTATAAGATGCCCTTGATAAATGCATCTTGTTGCAATAATATATTGTATAAAGCAACTGTTCATAATGGCACAAAATGCTTGTTTCTCTACAAATGTGTAATGATTCACAAGAAACCAGTCTGGTATTGATGAAGCAGGCCATGTATTTTTAGAATTATTCAAGAGAATATGAGGTGATTTACAATCAGGCCAGAAAATGGAACTTACTTGTATATTATATTTCATGTGGAGCCTTCATATCAAAGAAGCTTTGGCTTAGTATAGAAACGCCTGTGTGCCTGTAGCAGAAAACCTCAGTCGTTTCTGTCTCCACAGTATATTTATGAGGATAGTAGGGCATGGTGGTTAGAGGACCTGGGTTCAAGTCCTGTCTCTGACACCCACTGGTGGTATGATCCTGGGCAAGTTATTTAAATTCCCAGTGTCCTGGGTAACTCTCTGATTATAAATTATAGAGTGGTTTAAGGTCAGCATTGGCAGAGAGAACTTCTTGATATATTTTCACACACCAATGAAATCACAGATTTAGGCCCTTAAATATTTCTTGGATGCAATCTCTCTATTTTAACTCCAATTACTCAATTTCAGGCTCTTAGTTCTTCTTAACTTTACTCTTATAACACACATAAAAATAGCCCCTTAAAAGAACTCTGCTAGGCAGATAGCCCACATATCCTGGATTTATTGCTAAGGAAATAGAGACTGGGAAAGCAGCCAAGGTCATCCAATTAGAAAGTGTCAGAGGCAGTATTCAAACCCAAATGACTCCTGATTTCATGTACAGGTCAGCCTATGGGATATCATGCTGCCTTTTGTCAAAGCTTTCTATCAGTTCTACCTGCCTCTGATGCATTTTCCACATCGCTACCTGAGTAATCAGTTCTGGGGATGCCACTCCTCTAATTAAAAACCTTTAACAAACCTCTATAGCCTACCAAATAAGGCAAATAGATACTATTGACCAGGAGACTCAAGTTCCTCCTGAATCACAGAGTGGGAAGGGATCTCAAAGATCATCTTGTCCAATTTATACCTCAGTTAGTATACCTACTATAGCATTCTCCTAGAAGGGGGCATCTAGCCTCTGCTTGAAGACTACACATGAAGAGAAACCCACTGTCCCCTTCCCCAACCTCAGGTCCTCAAAGTGAACCCACTCCCCTTTGGGACAGGTCTAATAGGAAGTTTTTCTTTTCATTGACCTTGAGTATACTTTTCTGCATCATTTGCCCTTTAATTCTAGCTTCAATCTCTGATCTTAAGGAGGGAGGGTCTAATCTCTCTTCTTTAAGACTGCTGCTTCAGATAGGGTTTTAAGATCATAATTGTAGGGCTGGAAAGGACCTTTAAAGGCCACCTAGGACTCCCTACCCACCCACACATACACACACACGTTTATTTTATAGACAGAACTAAGTCCCAGAAATGGTACCTAAGGCCACACAGTCAAAAAAAAGTCAAGAGGAAGGCAATAAGCATTTGTTTAGCGCTTCATATGAGTCAGGCATTGTGTTAAGTGCTCTACAGAATTATCTCTTTTGATTCTCCCAATAACTTGGGAAGGTAGATGTTATTATCACCATTTTAAATTGAGAAAACTGAGGCAGAAAGAGTTTAAGTGACTTGCCCTGGGTCACACAAGTAATAAATGTCAGAGTTAGAATTTGAATTTGTATCAGGTACTCAAAATGCAATCTCATGTCGTTGTTCCACGTGAGGGCCTTCTGCAGTCTGGCTCCAATGTACTTGTGCATCAGTGTCCCATTTGCCTCCCTTCCATGTATTCAAATTCTAGCCAAACAGTACTACTTACTTTCTGGCTCTTATGATTTTCATATTCTTTCCCATTTTATGCAATTATCAACAGGGGCTTTATACAATATGTTATTGCAACAAAATGCATTTATCAAGGGCATCTTATAAATCATTGTGCCTTCCTTAGGTTCCATGTTCTCTTTGCAACCTCCTTTCCTTGCCACATCTAAAATTGTCTACATTTCCACCCGTTCCTCAGCAAAACTGGAGAATGAATCCTCTCAGCTTTAAGGAATTTCTCAAATCCTAAAGGGACCTGTCATCAGAAGGTACCCAGGGGCTTGTTTGGCCCTGTATCTTCTCTTCTGTCAGCAGGTAAGTTAATTTCCTCAGTGACAGTTTCTGCAGAACCACCGAATTTCAGAGGTAGAAGGGACATCAGAGACCATATAGCCTGAGAAGAATCTTCCATACAAAATATACCAGTTTTTGCTTGATTGAAGACCTTGAGTTTGGGATAATTTGCGACCTCCCAAACCTGCCTATTCCACTTCGGTTCAACAGCAAAGCATTTTGTTTTGTTTTGTTTTTTCCTGACATGAAACCAAAAATTTCCCACTCTTTTCCTGTTCCAGTCTTTGCCGGCACTAACCCCCATACCTGAAATGTCTCTCTTTCCATCTCATCTCTTATTAATTTAATTTCCCTCCTTTCAGGGTTCAATTCAAATGCCCAAATTCCCTTCCTTCAAGGCCAAACTTTTTTTTTCTTTTTGGAGGGGAGAAGGTGGGGCAGTTGGGGTTAAGTGACTTGCCCAAGGTCACATGGCTAGAAAGTGTTAAGTGTCTGAGGCCGGATTTGAACCCAGGTCCTCCTGACTCCAGGGCTGGTGCTCTATTCACTGTGCCACCTAGTCACCCCCAAGGCCCAACTTGCTTACCTTCTCTCTCTACTAAAAATTTACCTACCACTTTGCCTGGGCTTCTCCTTTACAATTATATTGCTCTGCCTTGTATATTATTTACTAGTAGTAGTAGCAGTAGCAGTAGTGGTGGTAGTAGTAGTAGAAGTAGAGATAGTAGTTGTGGTAGTAACAACAGTAGCTAGATTTGTATAGTACTTTTGCAATTTACTTTGTAATTGTCAAATTTTAGTTATTCTCATACTCGTCCTTTCACCTCTCAGCCTCTCCTTCACCCCAATAAGATTTTTAATTTCTTTGGGAAAAGGGACTATGCTTCTTTGAATCCTCAGCAAGTAGAACATGACCTTGCAAATATTAGGTGCTTAATTAATGCTTTTTGATTGAAGTTCATATCAAAACAAAAGTCCCTACATTATTTAGTTCAACAGTACTCTGTTCTGCTATTTTTAGTTAAAATTTCTAGTCTCTAGCAGAAAATCCAGGGAATATCATTGCTGACAGTACTTTAATGAGTCTTCTTATAAAGAGGGATGAAATTTAAATGTATTGCTTGATTTCCTTTGTTTTTTTTTGTTTTTTTTGTTTTTTAAAGAAAGGAGAAGGGAGAAGCCAAGAGTAGGTTTCATCTGTCTGTGAATTTTTGCTCCTCTTTGATATGTTCCAGTATCCTACACCTTGTTCCCTTCAATTCTGATTTAATTTAATTTAATTTCTTTTTTTCCCCAGATTTACTTTAAAAGCAACATTTACATGAAAGGGTACCTTTCAATTTATTAGCCATGAGATATGAATTAACAGCATATCAAAAACCTATCAGGGAAATCTTCTGTTTGCACTACTTTGAAGAAACTTTCTTATTTTAAGGCAACAAAGTAGGATGATGGATAGAGGGAGTTGGGAAGAGCTGAGTTCAAAATTGGCCTCAAATATTTATAAGCTGGGGGACCCTGGGCAAGTCACTTAACCTTTGTCTGACTCAGTTTCCTCACCTGTAAAGTGGGGGTAGGGCAGCTGGATGGTACAGTTGGCTTGGAATCAGGAACAATCATCTTTATGTGTTCAAATCTTGCCATAGTCACTTACTAGCTGTGTGACTCTGGGCAAGTCACTTCACAGTTTGTTTTTTTTTGCTTGTTTTCTCATCTGTAAAATGAGTTGCAGAAGGAAATGGCAAACCACTTCAGTATCTTTGCCAAGAAGGGAGTCACAAAGAGTCAGACATGACTGAAATGATTCAACCACAAAACATGGGGATCACAATGACAGTACCTCCCAGGGTTGTTGTGTGGATATGTGTTATTTTGCAAACACTTTGCAAATGTTAATCTGCTATATAAATTCTAGCTATTATTAGTTAGCAGGAACAAAATAAAACAAAATAAAAACATTAGAATGAAGCTGTCACTGATAGCAGTAATCTTTTCTTGAAAGGGGTAACCCTTTTGTCCAGATCCATTCTTCATCACTTGATAAGAAGCCCTCTACATTTCATGGGAACTAAAGGAATTGTTTATTTTGGGCTACCTCAGTCGATGCTCTGTGACCCTAATCTTCTGACTGAGCGTGCAGGGATACATGCCACATTGATTTGTGGGGTTGATGCAAAGAATCAGAGCTCACAGGATTATGGCCTTTTAGGCCTTTATCTCCCACGGATTCTGTGCTCCATGACTCTGGAAAACTTTCCAAGTCTTTTCTTCCTTTCCAGGCGCCAGGAATGAGAACTGAACCAAGAGACAAGAGACCTGGTATTGAGTAATGACCTTCCTTCTAATTAGGTGTCACCTGGGCCAAGCCATGTCTCTTCTTGGAGCCTCCATTAAAATAAGGAGATTAAGGCCAGATGGTCCCTTTGAGTTCTGACATTTCATCAGTCAGAGAGAATAATAACAATCACATTTTTATATATTAAGGTTTCTGAAACATTTTTCTTACTACTATCCTAAGAGGCAAGAAATATAAGTATCATGAACCTATATTACAGATGAGGAGACTGTGGCACAGAGCAGTTGTGTCATAGCCATGTTCAGGTCACCTAACCAATAAAAGTCAGTTTCAGGATCTGAACCAAGATCAACATCCTTTAAATTTAACCACACTACTTTTCTTAGGTGCCTATCAGTAAAGGGCTTAAAGTATTTTTTTTCCTTTTGGAGGGGGAAGGGGCAGGGCAATTGGGGTTAAGTGACTTTTCCAAGGTCACACAGCTAGTAAGTGCTAAGTGTCTGAGGTCAGGATTTGAACTCAGGTCCTGCTGACTCCAGGGCTGGTGCTCTATTCACTGCACCATCTAGCTGCCCCTAGGCTCAAAGTTCTTGTTCCTGTGCTAGGGCACATCAAAAATCAGTAGGACTATAAGTAGTTAGCCTGTAGACATTCTATCATGAATGCTCATCCCATAATCCTCCCTTGGGAAGAACTGAAAAGCAGAACTGAGCTATAAACACCAATTTTGATGCCTTGAGGAAATATCACTAAATCTACCCTCAAATTACTTGTGTTTTGGTGTGTTTGTATGTGGGAGGTTGAGTGGAAGCACAGATCCCAACATCAGAGCTGTGGGGGAACATCCTAGGATATTATTTGAAGGGTGGAAACAGAGACCCTGGCATACTATGCAGCTGTGATCCTACATATAAGGAGCCTATGAGACCAAACCATTCCAGTATCTTTGCCAAGAAAATCTCAAATGAGTGCACAAAGAGTTGGACACAACTGACAAACAACTGAAGAATTTCAAAGGCTTGCTCGATGGGGAGAGATATAGTCAGAAATGGATGTGAAATAAAAACAAGAGGTATCAATAAAATAGATGATTTGAAAAATAAAATTATAGATCATTGATACCTATATTAACTCATTTATTCTGAATAATATGTATATTTCTTACAATCTGGGTTCTAGCTTATATACCATTCAATAAGTATTTATTAAAAGTTTGTCAGGCATTGTGCTATGTTTTGAGGATAGAAGAGAAAAAATAAATTGGCCCCTGCCCCGAGGAGCTTACATATCATAAGACATTATAGGTAGAAATTAGAAAAGGAATTACTGATAATCCATTTTTCTAGAAGACTATATTAAGTTTGTGACACAACTGAGTAAATCATTTGCTGTATATTTTCTTTTCTTCTTTACAAGGAAAGCCTAAACCCTTGACTTTACAACAATAGTTTGTCTTCAATGTCTACCTTGTGGCTGCTCCTGGAAAGGCAGTCTTAGAGACTCTAAAACTGAGTAGTAGCTACAATTTATATTGTGCTTTAAGGTTTGCAAAACATTTTATATGGATCATTTCCTTTGATTCTCACAACCCTGGGAGGTAGCTGATCTTATTATCCCATTTTATAGGGAGAAAACTGAGGCTGAGACAAACTCATTGATTTGCTGCACAGTCAGGAAGTGTTTGAGGCAGCATGCAAACTCGAGCTTCCCTGACTCTGCCTCACTCCATCAGCTGCACTGGCTCACCTCTCTCTATCTGTCACTGCTGTCTTATTTAGTGACCAGAATCTTGCACATTCCTCAAAGGGAACTGAAGGCTCAGCTGACATTTTCATTCCTATGCCTTTCTTGTCACATGTAGGAACTAAAAACAACCCTACCACAGCCCTCAAAATTAATCCCACAAAGTACCATTAGACAACAGAGGGATTTCGGAGTGCGTTTGTGTGGATTTTTCATGATAAACTCCCGTTAGACTGAACTGACAAGGCCTGTGTAGAAACAGAAGTTTGGCCCAATCGTATCTTGCCTTACAGCTTAGGCTTCTTTTACATAAATTTAATTAGATTCTGCTAGGCTGTATGGTAGAGGTTCTGAAAATAACAACAGGCCAAGAAATACCATTCATAAATAAACCCCAGGCAGCACGGCTCCTAGTCCCTTGACCACTTTGTCTCTATCATTTTCAAAAAACATTTATTAGATGACTAATTGCATATGGGGCTGTGATAAGGGCTGCCAACAGGGAATTCTGTAGCTGAGATACCCTGAAATGCTCAAGGGGGATGGGGACAAAGGTATTTAAGGTTTCTAGGCAGCAGAGTTTGAGACGTTACGTGGTGGAAGATGTAGATGTATCCCCTAGTGGTTAAGGACTGAAGAATAAGGAAAGGGTTATGCTGAGACTGAGAGAAGTCAAGGAAGCCACCAGTTCTCCTCCGACTCTGGGAGATGCACGGAGGACGCAGGATGCCAAATGACGTTTTCATTATAGGTGAAGAGATTGTTAGGAATTTTGTTTATTGTAGACCTTTTTTAGCTTAGAAAGCTCCTTTCACTCTATCCACTCCAAGTTATGTGCACAGTTGATCGACAATTGGGCCTGGAGTCAGGAAGATCTGAGTTGAAATGTGGCCTCAAACACTTAGATTAAGCTATGTGACCTTGGACAAGTCACTTGACCTTTGTCTCAGTTTCTTCAGCTCTATAAAGGGAATAACAGTATCTTCCTCACAGGGTTATGAGGATCAAATGCGATAATATTTGTAAAGTGGTTAGCATAGTGCCTGGAACATAGTTGTTGTTTAGTCCTTTCAGTCATGTCTGACTCTTTGTGACCCTATTTGGGGTTTTCTTGACAAGGATACTACAGTGGTTTGCCATTTCCTTCTCCAGCTCACTTTACAAATGAAGAACTGAAGCAAATAGGGTTAAGTGACTTATCCAGGGTCACAAGTATCTGAGGCCATATTTCAACTCAGGAAGATGAGGCTTCTTGACTTCAGGCCCAGAACTCTTATCTACTGTACCACCCACCTGCCCCGAGTGGAAGCACAGATCCCAACATCAGAGCTGTGGGGGAACATCCTAGGATATTATTTGAAGGGTGGAAACAGAGACCCTGGCATACTATGCAGCTGTGATCCTACATATAAGGAGCCTATGAGACCAAACCATTCCAGTATCTTTGCCAAGAAAATCTCAAATGAGTGCACAAAGAGTTGGACACAACTGACAAACAACTGAAGAATTTCAAAGGCTTGCTCGATGGGGAGAGATATAGTCAGAAATGGATGAAAAATCCACACAAACGCACTCCGAAATCCCTCTGTTGTCTAATGGTACTTTGTGGGATTAATTTTGAGGGCTGTGGTAGGGTTGTTTTTAGTTCCTACATGTGACAGGTGGGTGGTACAGTAGATAAGAGTTCCATTCCCTTTCTTCCTTCCTTCCTTCCTTCCTTCCTTCCTTCCTTCCTTCCTTCCTTCCTTCCTGTCTTCCTTCCTTTTTCTCTCTTCCTTCCTTCTTCTCTTTCCCCTTTTCTCCCTCCCTCCCTTCTATGCTTATTCTCCACTGAAGCAGAATCCAGCCCATCTCTACCTTGTGTTTATATAATAGACCTTTCCTGACCTTTTACTGTGGAATAATAAGGATCGATTGGACATGGAGGCCACCTTAAGGGTGCAATATATAACATAAATTTCATTTGAACTCTGTATGGGGAGGGGAAGATCTGTTATTTATACCATTTGCTTCTCCAATGGATTATTCAATTTACTTGTTTATATGGTGAAATAAAATCAATCCAAAGTAGTTTTTTCTCAGGTCCATGTGACTGTCTTAACCTCCAGCAGAAAAGTGCCTCAACTGTGTGATCCATGACTCTGAGTGGAACAGAGCATTTAATTACAGTTTAATTATCTTTGCAGATGTGAAGCTTGGTGACTTGTTGGGTTGGCTTATGGGCTGCTGGTGCGTCTGGCTCTGGCTTCCCTGCTGCTGTTTCTCCACTAAGAACTTATTTGTAACAGAAACAGCTTCACAGGTTTCTGCTTGCTGGTCCTTATCATGCAAGAATTTCGTTGCTTTTAAATTGTGAGGCTTTTGTTATCATCACAACTGCGTAACTGACAGCTTGGAATAAAGGCAGAAAGAATGCCACATCTGGAGGAACGATAGAGCTAAGGTTTTTCTCTGGCTCCTGCTATTCCAAGTTTCTGAGAAAGAACTTTGAGAAGATTACCACAATCCCAGTGCTCCAGACATAAAATCATGTGTTGCTTTCTGTCACTGGTCCCCAGAATACATTGCTACCTTAGACTAAACTTTAATTGAAGCATCTTAGCATTTTTATTACAAAGGTGACTGAAATATTAACAATTTTTTTCTCCCACAAAGGAAGAAACTGTGTTCATAAAAGAAAATGTGAGATGAGAAGGGTAGAAGAGATGTGTTTGAAGGCAATGTCTACATCTGGCTAATAGGATAGCAAAGACAGTTATCAGGGAGAAGAGACAAAGAATAAAATGTCTGTTCAGGAAAACCTGGGCTATGTTTGTGTTGGTAATTTTAGCTTGTTGCATAATAAAAAACACAATTGTGCCATCAGGGTAGAATAAACTTTGCTGGGAAAAAGTCTCTGTGGTTGTTTGTCAGCTGTCTGAAGTGCTGGGAGGAGGAGACTGAAGGAGAGAGCAGGCAAGAGCTAGAGAGCCGGGCCTGCCCTTATGAGCAACAGCTCCCAGAATATGGTGAAACCATAGAAGAGAAAATGACGGAAGATCAAAAATCATTCATGAGGGTACTGGAAAGTTGACAGGACTCAAGGATCTGGGAAGTTGCTTTGGACACCAAATGTATTCACTTCTAGGCCATTACTCTTCTTGCCAGGCAATGTTTAATGAGTTCAAGATTTTGTACAGCCCCTAGCCCCTATAAAGCCGGATGAATGCTAGCTGTCCTGGTTAGGGCCTTTAACTTTCCACAGCCATTTAATTCTGTGGTGGCAGGTTTCATGAGGCATTAGTGCACTTTTATCCATAATAAAATGTTAAATGGCCTGTTATTTTATTTGCACAGGGCTGTCTCCAAACCATTAATGGTGGTACCCAGCCAGTTTTCTGTGTGGAAATGAAAGCATAGAATGAAGCAAAGCATTCATTCAATCATTCATTCAAAATCGTAGAAAATGCACAGAGCACTGTGCTTGGGGCTGTGAAAGATATGGAGCTTAGACCAGACAAGGTTCACCCTCCCATCCCATAGAAATTACAATCTAGGAAGAGTTCATATGGTGTAAAAGGGTCATAACTATACTCAAATTTTGCCTTCCCACAAGATTGTAATTAGCATGTGTAGATATTCCCTTCCTGGTTCAAGTCAACCACACAGAAGACTGGAGAAGCCTGGCTTCAGACACTTACTAGCTATGTGATCTTAAACAAGTCATTTAATCTCCTTGTCTGTTTCGTCAACTGTAAAATGGTGATAAAAAGGACCTAGTCGCAGAGTTGTTGTGAGGATCAAAATGAGATATTTGTAAAAACCTGATTCATAGTTGGTGCTATATAAATATTAGTTATTATTATCATCTTCCAGTTATGCATGGGTGAGGGACTTTATGTGATCACAAAGAATAAGTGGATGACTCGGGGGTTATACAAAAATAATCTACTGGAATATTGAGATCCTTTTTTCTTTCTAACTGTAGATCATATAGATTATTTTGTGTTCTTCCCAAGAATCAGAGAAAGAGGGATCATTTGTTTTTTCTCCCACTTGGCCTATATGTGGTTCTGAGCTCATAGCCAACTGTTTTCTTTGTTTTTGGCAAATGAATATCCCATGATGTAAGTATCTAGGACTAGGAACAATCTATTGAGTTCTGAAAGGACTGAAGGCCCTGCAAAATCTATAGGGTGGTGACTGTGGTGTCCTCAGAGTAGTGCTAGATGACAACAAGGGGAGTATCTGTACAGAGAGTGGAGAGTCATATTAAGGGCAGTAATTAGACAGTCATTCAAGAATGAAAGAAGACTTAGGGAGCATGATATCTCTTGTTGAAAAGAAATGCTATCTAGGGACCTAAGGAAGGAGTAGAGGCTATAAGTCCATGTGTATAACCTGTCCAGTATAGTTTTGTCCAGAAGGAATTGATTGAGGACTCTATGAAGAGAGAAGGAATACAGTGCCAGGAATTGTGAATTATCCCATTGCCACATATGTTCCCTATACAAGTGCCTAACGTGTAAATTTGAGCGTCTTTTTCCTATGGTCATGTGTATTTTGATGAGAATGTGAGTTCCTGGCTTTTGGAGAATATTTAGTACCAATTGTTCTTGTTAGACTATTTTAGTATATGCCTTTATTAAAGGCTAATTTGGTCTACTATTGGATTGTAAATTGGAAACATGTTGGTAAAGGTTTTGATACTAAACTGTTAGAAATATTGTTCTGTAAGTGATACTGCAAGGACCTTGAGAACAAATAATTGCCCTTCTCCCCTAGAACCCAACATACACACCTATAAGTGGGACTTGAGGAAACATGCATCAGGTGCCACAATATTGTAATATTTAATTTTTTTCCAATTACATGTAAAGATACTTAAAAGAGTTTTAAATTCTAAATCTTCTTCCTCCCTTTCTGCCCTCCCTCTTCCCTGGGATAGCAACAAATCTGATACAATTTACACATGTGAAGTCATGTAAAACATATTTACATATTAGTCAAGTTGTGAGAAAAAACACAGACCTCTCCCCCAGTGGAAAAAAAATAAACAAAGTAAAAAAAAAATGCATGCTTTGATCTGCATTGGACTTCATCAGTTTTTTCTCTGGAGGAAAATAGCATTTTTCATCATGAGTTCTTTGGAAGTGTCTTAGATTAATGTATTACTGAGAATAGCTATGTCATTCACAGCTGATCATTGTATACTATTGCTGTTACTGTGTACAGTGGTTCTTCTTCACTTTATTTTGTAACAGTTCATGCAAGTATTTCCAAGTTTCTCTTAAAGGATTCTGCTCATGTCTTACAGCACAGTAGTATACTATCACAATCATGTGCCACAACTTCTTCAGCCATTCCCCAATTGATTAGTAACCACTCATTTCCAATTCTTTGCTACCACAAAATCGATATAAATATTTTTGTACTTAGAAGTACTTTCCCTTTTCCTTTTATCTTTGTGAGATACAGACCTAGTAGTATTATTGCTGAGTCAAAGTACATATATTATATACAGTTTTATAGTTTTTCAGGTATGGCTCTAAATTGCTTTCCAGAGTTGTTGGAACAGTTCACAATTTCACCTACAGTGTTCAGTTTTCTCACCCCCTCCAACTTGTGTCATTTTCCTTCTCTTTTTAATTTGTATTGTTTTAATTTGTATTTCTCTAATCAATAGTGATTTAGAGAATTTTTATGTGACTATAAATAGCTTTGGTTTCTTTATCTGAAGACTCCTTGTTCATATCCTTTGACCATTTATCAATTGGGTCCTTTATTGGAAACACTTACCATAATTTCCACCACCCTCCTCCAGTTTTCTTTTTCCCTTTAAGTTTTGGCTGCATTGGTTTTATTTGTGCAACCCTCCTCCCACTTTTAATTTAATGTAGTCAAAATTATCTATTTTATATATTGCTCTCTATTTCTCTATTTATCATAAATTCTTCCTTTATCCATAGATTTGACAGGTAAACTATTTTGTGGTCCTCCAGTTTTCTTATGGTATCACCCATTATGTCTAAATCATGTACCCAGTTTCACCTTATCTTAGCATATGATGTGAGATGTTACTCTTTATCTAGTTTCTGTCAAACTGCTTTCAATTTTTATCAGCAATTTTTGTCAAATAGTGAGTTCTTGTCCCTAAAGCTAAGATTTTTTTGGCTTATCAAATACTAGAATGCTATAGTCACTTACTATGTATTGTGCACAAAATCTATTCCATCTATCTCCCACTCTAGTTGGTCTAGTTCAATGTTTTCTTACTTTTGATTTTATTCTTTCCTTTGATTTTCAGAATTTTTATTTTAGTGTTTAATTAGGGATTTTCAATTTGTTCTTTTTCTAGTTTTTTTTTTGTTGTTGCATGCCCCATCCATTGATCTATTCTTTTTCTCTTTTATTGATGTATGCATTTAGACATATAAATTTTCCCCAAATTACGGCTTTGACTACATCCAATAAATTGTGATATGCTGTCTCATTGTTATCCTCATTAGTGAAATTATTGATTGCTTCTGTGATTTGTTCTTTGACCCTTTCATTCTTTAGGACTAGATTATTTGGTTTAAAATTGATTTTTAAACTATTTTTTAAAATTAAAATTGATGTTTATTTTTAGTTTACAACATTCATTTCCACAAGATTTTGAGTTACAGATTTTCTCCCCATCTTTCCCCTACCCACCACCCCAAAACAACAATCCCACTGAATACCTCCTACCCAAATCTGCTGTCTCCTATATGCTCCCCCATTCCCCCTCTGACTTTCTGGTAGGGTAAGATGGATCTCCATACCCCAGTGCCTGTATATCTTATTTCCTAGTTACATGTAAATAATAATAATAATAATAATAATAACAATAATATTTTTAAAACATTCAATTTTAAAACTTTAAATTCAGGATTCTTTCCCTTCTTCCCTCACCACCCACCCTTCCTGGGATTATAAGCAATTCTATGTAAGTTGTACATGTGTAGTTAGGCAAAACATTTCCATAGTGGATAAATTGTGAAAGACTGACTATATTTCCCTCCATCCTATCCCACCCCCCACTTGTTCTATTTTCTACTTTGACCGTGTCCCTTTTCAAAAGTGTGTGTGCTTCTAACTACCCTCCTCCCCAATCTGCCCTCCCTTCTATCATCCCCCCTCTTATCTCCTTCAATTTAGTGTGTATGTTATTCCCTCCTTAAGCCAAATTCAATGAGAGTAAGGTTGACCCATTCCCTTTTGACTTCCTGTTCTTCCCCTCCATTGTAACAGTTTTCTCTTGCCTCTTTTCTATGAAATAATTTATCCTATTTTGTCTCTCCCTATCTCCTCTCATTATATTCCCTTCTCACCTCTTAATTTTATTTCTGAAATATCATCCCTTCCTATTCATTTGATCCTGTGCCCTCTGTCTATGTATACCTGTACACATACACACACATATGTATTCATACACACATATACCCTTATATATAGACATATATATGTATGTATACATACATACATACATATACACACACATTTATATTCTCTTCAATCATCCTCATACTGAGAAAAGTTTCATAAGTTACAGTTATTGTTTTTCCATGTAGGCATGTAAATAGTTCAACTTTGATAAGTTCCTTATGACTTCTTTTCCCTGTTTACCTTCTCATGCTTCTTGTATTTGAATGTCAAATTTTCTATTCAACTCTGTTTTTTTCGTCAAGAATGCTTGAAAGTCCTCTATTTCATTGAATGACCATATTTTCCCCTGAAACATTGTACTCAGCTTTGCTGGGTAGGTGATTCTTGGTTTTAATCCTAGCTCCTTTGACCTCTGGAATATCATATTCCAACCCCTTTGATCCCTTAACATAGAAGCTGCTAGTTCCTGTGTTATCCTGATTGTGTTTCCACAATATTCAAATTGTTTCTTCTTGGCTGCTTGTAATATTTTCTCCTTGATCTGGAAACTCCAGAACCTGGCTATAATATCCCTATAAGGTTTCTTTTTGGGATCTTTTTCCAGAGATGATCAGTGAATTCTTCCAATTTCTATTTTCCCCTCTGGTTCTAAAATATCAGGGCAATTTTCCTTGAGAATTCCTTGAAGGATGATTTCTAGGTTCTTTTTCTGATCATGGCTTTCAGGTAGTCCAATAATTTTTAAATAGTCTCTCCTGGATCTATTTCCCAGGTCAATGGTTTTTCCATTGAGATGTTTCACATTACCTTCTATTTTTTCATTTGTTTGGATCTGTTTAAGAGTATCTTGATTTCTCATAAAGTCATTAGCTTCCATTTGCTCCAATCTAATTCTGAAGAAATTATTCTCTTCAGTGAGCTTTTGAAATTCTTTTTCCATCTGGCAAATTTGGGTTTTTAAGGCATTCTTCTCCTCATTGGCTTTTTGAGCCTCTTTTGCCATTTGAGTTAGTCTATTTTTTAAGGTGTTATTTTCTTTAGTCAGGGTGTTGACTCTCTTTTCATGATTTTCTTGTATCATTTTCATTTCTCTTCCCAATTTTTCCTCCACTTCTCTCACTTCATTTTCAAAATCCTTTTTTGAGCTCCTCCCTTGTCTTTAACCAGTTCATATTTTTCTTGGAAGCTTTTGGTGCAGAAGTTCTGACTTTGTTGTCTTCCTCCCATTCCATGCTTTGATCTTTTTTGTTTCCAAAAAAGGAATCTAAAGTTGGATTACTGTGCAGGCTTTGCTTCCTTTGCTTGCTCATGTTGCCACTCAATTATTTGACTTTTTTGCTCTTTGTCACAGTAGAACTCTATTTCCAAAGGGGAGAGCTTTGTCCCAAATTGCCAGGGTTTTAGCAGCTGCTGGAGATATTGGGGGGTGCCATCTCTATAGCCCCCTCTAGTTCTAGCTCACTGGTCACACACCTCAGCACCACCACTCAAGACCATGATCCAGATCCAGGCAGGTTAAAGCAAGAACAATTATCCTCTGAATGTTCACTTGGTCCCTCTATGATCTACAGGCCAGGAGCTCTGAAGCAGCCACATGGAAGTGGCTTCAGAGCCACCGCACCTTCCCCACTTCTAACTCTGTGGGCAGGAGTCAGACCTGCTCTTCCATCCCCCCCTTCCCCCCCAGTTCCAACAGAGTTCCACTGACCTTTTACTTTGTCTTTGGCATTTATGGGTTGATATTTCTGGAAACTGCACAGCTGCTTATGACCCACTCTCCAGAAGTCCACTCTAGCCACTGCTGGTCAGAGCCTCCCTGGGGCTAAAACCATGGGCTCCAATGGGGCTGGGCTTGGCTCCCAGCTCCACTGTGATGGACCCTTCCTGGTGGCCTGCTAGGCTGCCTTCAGCGGGAGATTTGTTTCTCTCTGTCACTTTGTGGGTTCTGTAGCTCTAAAGTTTGTTTAGAGTCATATTTGATAGGCATTTGAGGTGGTCATTGGTAGAGCCACAGAGTTTTCCTACTTCTAAGCCTCAATCTTGGCTCCACTCCTGATTTCCAATTCTTTGCCACCACAGAAAGAGCTGCTATAAATATTTTTGTACATATTATTCCTTTTCCCATTTTTCTGATCTCTTTGGGATACAGCCCTAGAAGTGTACTGCTGAGTCAAAGGGTATGCACATTTTATAACCATTTAAGCACAGTTCCAAAATGCTCTCCAGAATAGTTGGATCAGTTCACAACTCCACCAGCAATGCATTAGTGTTCCAATTTTCCCACAACTACAACATTTATAATTTTCCTGTTTTGTCATGTTAGCCAATCTGACAGGTGAGATGTGGTTCCTAAGGATTGTTTTGATTGCATTTCTCTAATCAATAGTGATTTAGAGTGGTTTTTCATATGACTATAAGTATCTTTAATTTCTTCTTCTGAAAATTGCCTGTTTATATCCTTTGACCAGTTATCTATTGGGGAATGATTGGTATCCTCATAAATTTGTCTCAGTTCTCTGTATATTTTAGAAATGAAGCCTTTATCAAAGACACTCATAAATTTTTTTCCCCTAATTTTCTGCTTCCCTCCTAATCTTGGTTGCATCTGCTTTGTTTGTACAAAAACTTTTCAATTTAATGTATTCAAAGTTATCCATTTTGCATTTTGTAATGCTCTCTATCTCTTGTTTGGTCACAGATTTTTCACTTCTCCATAATTCTGACAGGCAAAGTATTTCTTGCTTTCCCAGATTGCTTATAGTATCAGTCTTTATATCTAAATGGTGAACTCATTTTTACTTTATTTTGGAATATCATGTAAGATATTGGTTTATGCCCAGTTTCTGCTATACCATTTCCTAGTTTTCCTAGCAGTTTTTCTGAAATAGTGAATTCTTATCCCAGAAGCTGTATTCTTTGGGTTTTGCAAACAGTTGATTACTATAAAAATTGACTACTGTGTCTTGTGTATCTAACCTATTCCACTGATCCACCATTCTATTTCTTAGCCAGTACCAAGTGGTTTTGATGACTGCTGCTTTATAATACAGTTTAAAATCTGATATGGCTAGGCCACCTTCACAAGAATTTCTTTTCACTAATTTCCTTGATATTCTGGACCTTTCTTTCTTCCAGATGAATTTTGTTATTTTTTTCTAGCTCTATAAAATAACTTTTTGGTAGTTTGATTGGTATGGCACTAAATAGGTACACTGATGTGGGTCTTCCTGGGATGCCTCTGCCCTGCACTGATCTCCTTCAGCCACAGTAAGAGGGACTCTTTCCATTGATCTCCCTAGCTTCCCAAGCTAAAAGACTGCTACACCCCTTCTGCAGGTTCCACTATTTCCTGGGGAAATATTCTTTGAGTTTTTCAAGGTCAATAAGGGAGGGAAGGGGAGGATGAGAGCACTTAAGAATGACTGCCATCTTGACTCCTGGAAGTACAAGTAGGTGACTTTGAAATATCTAGTCTCTGGGATGATAGCCCCAGGAGAAGCCGCTGCCTCTGCCACAGGGCCTATATTTGTCTCTCAGTCAGCTCTGACAAACCCCTACCCTGTGCTGAGAGATTTGGGAATCACTACTACTGCAGGTGATTCAGTTCACCAGGTCTTTCTTCTGCTCCATTATAATCAGATCTGTGCTGGTACAGCCTCTGCACCCTGAGCTCCTCACTCCTGGTGCAAGAAATACTACCCATCAACTTTCCTCCTTGTCCTTGGCTGGAAATCTGCCACTCTTTCTCCTAGTGGATTCTGCCACTCTAAAATTTGTTCAGATTCACTTTTTAGAGGTATCTGAACGATTTATTGTAGATCTCAGGTGAGTCCCTGCTTTATTCCACCATCTTGGCTCCTCTCCCCCCATGGATCTTTACCTGGTGTTGCACTGGTGTTGTCTTAAGGACAATTGGGACCCCTCTTCTCTGGTGCTGTGATGAGGGGGTACTTTGGAGGGTAACTGGCACTGCTGGAGGCTGTAGGGGTCTGTTAGCTTACCAGGTGCTAACCCTAACTCCTAATAATGTGTATGGCATGTCCTGAAGCTAGAGTGGTGTATTTGCATTTCCCCAGGGTGACCCTGAAGCACTGTCAGTTGGGCTGCTGGCAGCTGCCTATTCAGCCAGGGCTAAGCTGAAACATGAGTAGGTCAGAGCTGTAGTCTGCCTGTTCCCCTGACTATGCTGAAGAATGTTGGAGGTGGAGAGATCCTGCTGTTGTTGTTTACCTGCTTCACCACTCTGGGGCTCAGGATCTACCACTGGCTGGTTGAAGTGGGGCTTGCCACTGACTTGGTGGGACACTTCTTGTCCTAGACTACTTTCTCTCTTTTCTTGAATGTGACAGACCTCTCCTACCAATTTTCTAAGTTTGTTGGGTTCGAAGATCATTTCACCCTGTTCCCCTGCTGGTTCTGCTGTTCTAGGATTTGTCCTGGGATGCTATTTATGGTTGTTTGGAGGTAATCATGGGGGAGTTATGCCAATTTGCTGCTTACTCTACCGTCTTGACTCCCAGAAGTTCTCTTTTAGAATAATTCTTAACTATGGATTCATTTTTTTCCTTAACTCTACTAATCAAGTTCTTAATTTTTTGTTTTGAAAGCTATAAATTCATATATTTGCATATAGATATAGCTGTAGATATCTATAGATAGATATGCATAGTATACACACATATAAAATTATTCTTAATTTCTCATGGATTTCCTTTCTCATTTGAATGAAAAGAGATTCAAGATTTCTTGTTGTTCCATGTTCTCTAGGGATTTGACAGGATTTTTTTGTTTTATTAGGTTTTTGTTCCCTTTTTTTGTCTTGTAATATCTGTTTTGATGGCTTTGTAATCTCTTTGTGGATTTAGTCCTCATTTTTTCTTTGAGTTTTAAGATCCTCTGTTGATTCTGTGTGTGTGTGTGTGTGTGTGTGTGTGTGTGTGTGAGTGTGTGTGCGCGCGCTTACACTCTGGATTTTTATTCAGTTTAATTTCTCTTGAAATATTTGATGCTTTGAATTTTTCTCTTTTCCATTACTCACTTTTGGAACTCATTCCCCTTTTCTGGTGGGAATAGTGTGATAGCTGGTCTATAGTGTAAATAGTGTGATAGCTGCAAAGCTGCCTCAGGGTTCTCCCTTGTTGGAGAAAGTAGTATTTCACCCACATTGCTTTCTATCTTGAGTAATTTCTGAGGGCACCAAAACTGTGTCTAGATTCATTTTAGTTATTCAGTAGAGGTAGTTGTGCTCTACCCTGCCCAGGTTTTCTCTGATTTTTACTCTTTCTTTCTCTGACTGTGATAAATCTATATCCTCTACTTTTTGTAGGGTTGGAGGAAGTGAGGAGTGTAATCCATATAGTATCTTTTTCATTCATAAATGTCTCTAACTTAGGGGCTGCTCTAGGAACAGGATAGCATGTTTCTTTTACTTCTCCACATATGACTGGGGTGAATTAATTTGTTCTACTGCTTTTGGACTGATGGGAAGGCAGAAATAATTCCAATAGGAATATTGGACATGTTCCCTGTGCACCTTTTGGGGAGTTAGAGCTGTTCAAATATGGAATGCTTGCTTGTGTCTTCCCTTCATGAAGACTAGAGATCTTTGAGAAAAGTTTATGTGATCACTTGTCTTAAAGAGAATCATAGAGTTAGATGTTATAGGGACTTTAGATATTGTCTAGTTCAAGTTCCTCAATTTAGATATGAGGAATTGAGTTCCAGAGTATGATTCTGCCTAGGATCATACAACTACTAAGTATCTGAAGTGTGCTCTTCTGGAGCCCAAATTATAACTTGAGGTTAAACCACTATAAAATACTACTTTCTATGTTGTAGAGTAGATTCTTAATCAGTTAAGGGAATGGCCTTGAAGATCCCCTATAATTCTGAAGTTCTATGTTTCTATGATTATCTCTCTCTACTGTGTCACCTTGCTATTTACCTGAGAGAATTGCTGCTTTAAACCTGGCCTTCCTTTTCCTGTGAGCCCCTCCTACTTGCACTGAGTCCTTGTTGAACATTTTTTCAAATGGAAGGAAAAGGACACTTGTCACATTTTTAGGGAGTGTTTCCAATGTCTGAGGAATACTAAAAAAGAATGCCTAATGGAAAGTAATTAAGAGACATCTTATTTGGGGATAGTGGTTGGAGGTCAGAAGGAGTATTAGGGTAGATACTTGTAATGTGAAACAATCATGTAATAAGCATCTTGCTTTCTGAGAAGTGTTATTAGATGATTATTAGATTTATACATTTTCCTTTTCTCCTTTACAACAAAGCTGTCTGATTTAAACAAGCAAAAGATATGCACACACACACACACACACACACACACACACACACAAACAAACACACATACATATGGTCACTGAAAACATGGTGTGAGTTTTGTTGCCATTTCCTGACATAGCAAGCATATTTACTCAGCCTATTCGGTCTGATTCTTCTTTTATTATTTTTTAAGGGAAAGAAAATATTTACATGTACACCCTACTGAATATACTTCATCCCTCTCCCTGCTTCCCTTCCTTTTTTCTTCCTCCCCCTTCCCCTCTCCTTCTTTTCCTCCAACCTTCTCTCTGTCTCTGTCTCTTTGTCTCTTTCTCTCCTCTCAAAGTGATGTTTCCTGATTCCCAAATCCAACTCTCTCTGTATTTCCCCATCTGCCAGATAAAATGGAAAAAATAAACAATAACCACATTTTTTATTCTTATTGTTACTACTAGAAGACCCTATGTCATAGTGAATACAGTGTTCCTCCATCCCTATGTTCAAGTTTTGCTTCTGATAAATATTGTGATATTGGAAGGAAACATTAAACACCTTAGAGATTTAGATAACTCTTAGGTGCTAACCTTCTTTGGTAGAGAGAGTTTCTTCATCTGAAAGTTCCCTATACCAATGAAATTACAGGTCCAGTTCATCTTTTCACGATTAATACAAATTCTAATTGTTTAAATTTATAGCACAATTTGCATTTTATAAAGCTTTTTCCTCCTCACAACCCTATGAGGTTATTATATCATCATACCTTCCTTAACCACGGCATCTCAATTTTAAGTGACAGGGATGAGCTAGATCAATGGTATCAAACTCCAACATAATCAGGGGCAATGAATTCCTATATAAAGTTCTTTGTGGGCTGCATATTGATGTTGTTTTAAAATGTAATGTTATCTCTCTTGCTGTATTTTTATTTATTTTGTCCAGTATTTCCCAATTGCATTTTAATTTGGTCCAGGTTTCACTGAGCAGGGTTGACCTTGAACCTGTGTTTTATTCCTTTGGCCTAGATGACTTCTGAAGTTCCTTCCAGCTCTACATCTATGATCCAAGAATCTTCACTTTATAGGTCAAGTAATTAAGACTCAGAGGAAGTAACATTCCCACAGTTGTGCACGCACTGGGGACTTCAATCTAAGTCTTTAAGCTCTAAGTTCACCATACAACCATGGCTGATGGAGACTGGGTTTGTATGATATTTAAATAATTGATTAGACCATGAGCTGATGGGACCATTCATTAAATTTATTTAACTGAGTGAAGTGATTAGTCAATGTGGTCATTAGATGTATCAGACGATAGAAGGTAACCGCTAATTATTTAAGCCTGTAGCTATAGAAGAGAGAAAGGGTATTCTGTATAATATTATTTAATATAATTGTTAGAAGTTGATTAAGTTTTAACAAAATTCCTGATTTCAACTCATAGGAATATCATAGGTAAAGATGATAATAGGACCTAGAACTAGAAAAAGGCCTTAGAGATCATCTTGTCCAATCCTCTACCTGTACAAGAGGGAGAAAATGAGACTTGTAAGTATGTAGTGCTGTCAACAATCACACATGTAGTAATACACAGAGATAAATCTCAAAACTCTGTCCTTGACTTCAAAATCCTTTCCCACATGTGTCCCGTGCCGTATTTCTTCTCATTTGCTTTTTCAGAAAAGGAATGTCCAAAAAGAAAATCTCATTAATTGAAGGTTCTTGATCATTAATAATACAAGGTGGATTGGTGGTACAATGGATAGAACCTTGGTCCTGGAGGCAGAAAGACCTGAGTTTAAATTGGCACTTAGACACTTACTAGTTGTATGTCCCTGGGCAAGTAGCATGATCTGCATTTGCCTCAATTTCCTCATATATAAAATGGAAATATTAATAGTGCTTACTTCCCAGAGTAGTTGTGAGGATCAAATGTGATAATACTTCTAAAGCATTTAGCATGATGTCTGGCATATCATAGGTGTTCAAATGTTTGTTTTCTTCCTTAATGAATTTTTACTCTGTGTGTGTGTGTGTGTGTGTGTGTGTGTGTGTGTGTTTCCCTCTCCCCCTCACCCAGTGGATTTACTTTCTTAATTGCAGTTAGTTAAGACTGATATTAAAATTTTCAGTTTGTTTCCTGAATTTAAAATAGCTGATATGAGATTAGGTTGTTCTCACATGTTCAGGGACCAAAGTGAGCGTTGCGATAGAGATGGAATGGGAATGGGGAGTGCAAATGTCAATCTTGCATTCAAAGTTTTCTGTGAAGACTCCATAGAGCATAAGAGGAAAAGACTCCTGAGTAGACATATGTGTTTCACTTACTTGTAGTGCAGAAGAAAGTAGCAGCATAATGTAGTAGAAAGTATATTGCATACTCGGTCTCAGGACACACAATTCAAATCCTGGTTCTGGTCATTAGTAGCTGTGTGAGCTTCGGAAAAAAAAAATCACTTGACCTCCCTGACCCTCAGTTTCCTTGTCGGTAATATGAGAAGTATACTTATACTGTTTATCACAAAGAATTCTTATGAGGAAACTGTTCTGTAAAATTTAAAGCACTATATAAATATAATTTATTCTTTTTGGAAAAACCAAATATATTTACCACAATGCCTATTGTCAGAGTAGATACCAATAATGTGTGTATATATTTGTATATCTATCCATCTATCTATACAGATATATTCATATATGAATAAATATGTAAGTATATGTACTTGATTCAGTTCAGCCAAAAGTCAGCCCTGCAGAACAAGGGAACAAATGATCCATTTACTATACCATGCCCAAGAATGAAATTGGGTAGAGACTCCTTGAAGGCAGAAAAGAATTCTCAAGGCCAAAAAGTAACCCTATCCCTTAGATTAGGGAAGGGGAATATGTCATAGAAAAAAGACACTTTAAGTTTGATTCTATTCTTTCCAGAGATGAGGAAGTATGCAGAAGTGATGTTTTACCTCTTAGGTTAGGGGGATATTGTACTCCAGTACTTCTCAGTAAATATACCTTTGTCAATTTTTAATTGATATTGAGGCGATATTAACTGGTTGATTGGGAATACCAAATGGAGATTTATGAATTGATAGTATTAGACCCCTTCTCCCCCCCCCCCCCCACATACACCTAACCCATCAGTGCCCAGAGGGAAGAAAGTAGTAAAAGTTTGGGTACCCAATTTGTTATTCCTAAAGGGGTTGGGGGAGAAAGTCCAGAGCCTATAAAACATACCTTTTTATATAATCATATAGATTATTAGAAGGGATCTTCGATACTATCTAGACTAACTTCCATCATTTTATAGATAAGAAAAATAAAATCCAGAGAGATTAGATTTCCCAAGATAATAATCAAGTTAATGACAGAGCCGAGACTAGAAATTCAGTATTCTTTCTTCTATTCTAAGGTTGCCTTTCACACCAACGGAAAAAAAAAAGACAATATGTGTCCAGAAGGCAAATTGTGAACATTAATCGAAATCTTTTCCAACACATTTTATGAATTGTTTTACATTTTTATACCACGTTCATTCCTTGGATTGGTCTCTAGGCATCAAAGGCAGAATGAGTGCATTTTGTTTATGTCTTGTGTGAGCCTAGAGAGGGAATGGAAAACACTACCCTTCATGAGATAAATAAGTAATTTATAATGAGCTACGAAATGCGGAACCATATTCAACAATTCCTTCTGATAACCAGCAAATTTACAACATAGCTTATGAACATGGTCAGTGGCAGGAGTGGTTTCAGTGTGGCCCAGAACACCAAATAGTGAACCTGAATTCAAGAGTCTTGGGTTCGAGTGTAGGCTCTGCCACTATCTGGCTGTATGACCATGGGAAAGTCAGTTAACATTTCAGAACTTTGATTTCCTCACCTGCAGAGTGGTGATAATTTTAATCAGCTTTTCCTGTTTCATAAAAGTGTTGCAGGAAAACCCGTTGTGAGCTATAAAGCACTACTAAATTGTGAGACATGATACTTTATTTCATTTGGGTCTCACAACAACACTGAGATGAATAATGTAACAATTATTCCCATTTTACAGGTGAAGAAGCAGACATCCAAAGAGATGCTTAGCTAAGATTTTGTGGTGAGTATGTAAAAGAATAAAGTCTTGAATCTGTCTTCTCTGATTTCTATAACAATCTTTTATTATTATTTCTAATCATACCTGGTTACTTCTCTGGACTTTAAACGTTCATTCGTATACTTTGGTAAGTTAGTATCTACTACATGTGCTAAATAGTGGTCAATTACGATGCCTGTATGAATTCCCTAGGAAAAGACTAGAAGGAACTGGGGATATTTAATATGAAAGAAGGAATATTGAGAGGGTACATAATAGATTTTTTCAAGTATTTAGTAGAACTGTCACATGGCAGAGAGATTTAGTTCAATCTCCTATGCTCCAAAGAACAAAACCAGAACTAGAAGTGGTGGTGGGGTTTGGGAGAAATGCTTAATGATTCATCTGATCATGATTTTCCTTCTCTACCCCAGCATAATTCTTTTTACATGCTTTATACTTAGGACCTGTGATCTTTCCAATGTGGTGATCACATTTCCTCTATTGAAATATACAGTGCTACTAAATTGTGAGAAAATTTACTATATTTTATTTCATTTAAGTCCCACAACAACACTGTGAGATGAATAATCTAACAATTACTCCCATTTTACAGGTGAGGAAGCAGGCATCCAAAAAAAGGAGTTAACTAAGATCTTGTGAATAGTATGTAAGAGAATAAAGACTTGAACCAATGTCTTTTCTGACTTCCATAACAATGCAAATCAAATCTCTCTGTGATTTTCAATTATCTGTGACTGCCTGTGACTTCCCATCAGTCATCTATAAGGCTCTATCCAATGTGCTAGGGAACTTACTCTAGATCTAAAACATTATGTTTTGGAGAACATGGACAGTCCTTTGATCTATCTATCAATCTGTATCCAACCATATATACACACATATATGTATACATATGTGTATATAGTCATATGTACATATAGGTATAGATGAACAGAGAGATATATAGATATATAGAGAGATTGATGTTCATTTTGCTATCTATGTTTTATTGTTACATATTTCTTTACTGAGAAGAAAAATCTTGAAAGTGATGTGATAAGAGTTGTACATCTTTTTTTAGACACTAATTGAATCAAGTAAAAGAAATCTGCTTTTAATTCTTAATTACTGTCCTCTCTTTCTTGGTCATATATCCCTCCTGCAGATTCCTTTGCAGTACTTCTACACAGTTCTCACTGATAATTCTTATTGTAGCCCACTGACAGTGTCCCTACATGTTGAAATCTCATACGCTGCACATTTCATTCAATTGTATAACTGTAAATATGTGGTCTACTTTAATATATAATTTGTAACAACTTGCCTGTTCCTTCCTCAGGGGGAGGAAGGGTGAGCAGTCAAGATGGCAGCATAGCAGCACAGAACTCCATGAGCTCCCCCCATAACCACTTCAAATGCCTATAAAATATGACTCTAAATAAATTTTAGATCTCCAGAACCCACAACATCACAAGAGAAACAAACCTCCTGCTGAAGGCAGGCAGACAGGAAAGTTTTATCGCAGCATGCTGGGAGCTGAGACCACCCCCACATGAACCCATGGCTGCAGCCCCAGGGCAGCCAGGACAAGCCGTGGCTGGAGCTTTCAGGAGAGCAGATCACCAGCCACTGTGGCAGTTTCCAGAATTATCAACCCATAAGAGCCAAGGACAAAGAGAAAAGGTTAGTGGAACTTGGCTAAATTTGGGAGAGAGGGTCTGGCTGTCTGCCTCCAGAGCTAGAAGTGGTCTGAAGTGGCAGCCCTGCAGCCACCTCCATGTGGTTGCTTCAGAGCTCCTGGCCTGTAGATTGCAGTGGGACCAAATGATCATTCAGAGGCTAAGTGCTCTTGCCTTGACCTGCCTGGATTGGGATTGGAATCTTGGGTGGTGGACCTGAGGTGCGTGACCAGTGAGCCAAAGCTGGTGGGGGCTGCAGAGATGGCGGCCTCTTGATAGCTCCAGCAGCTATGAAAACCCCAGCAATTTGGGACAAAGCTCTCCCCTCTGAAAGCAGAGTTCTACTGAGCCCAAAAGTCAAGTAATTGACTGGCAACATGAACAGGCAAAGGAAACAAAGCAAG
>CM053581.1:199683515-199715343 GCA_028627135.1 Pseudochirops cupreus
CTCTGATCTACCTTAAATACACACATATGTGGCTATGTTTTCCTTTCCAATTTATTTTCCACAGATATTGGAATTCTTAGTAATGATTATTGTGAAATGTAATGTCATCAAAAGATGGGGCTGCTTTCAATTTTATCTTTGTATCTTAGTGCCCAGCATAGTGCCTTACACATAATATGCAATTACATATTTGTTGAAGTGAATTAAAATGATAATGAGAAAAATGTAGGTAATACAATATGAGGAATCATTGGATGAAAGAAGGAGCTAGCATGGAGAAATCAAAAAAATTATTAAGAGGAAAAGATAATTGTTTTGATATATTCTACACTTAAAGGGATTTCAGATCTCTATATCGAGAGACGGGGGGGGGGGAGGTTACATTCTTCTTGGTCTCATTAGGCAGGACTAGGATTACTAGTTAGAATTTGCATAGAGAAAAAAAATCTTGTCTCCTCAACTGGAGTGAAGTCCATAGTACTCCCTTTACTGTATTCTTAAAGAGTGTTTTAGTATAGGACTGGACACATGACGTATGTTAATACCTGTAGACTGACTAATTCCCTGGTAGGTATGTCTCTAAATTCATTAAATTAAGAAACAGTTTACTTGGATTATTTTCAGATAGTGCATTTTGGTTTACAAAGCACTTAAGTCAAAATGATCCTGTGAGGCAGGTAGTAGACTACATTCATTGTATATCTAAAGAACCCAAGGTTAAGAGAGAGGAGATAAATGTAGAAAGCATGATAGAATGATAGTTAAAGGACTTGGATTTGAATTATTTAACTGATGTGTTTCACTGGGCAAATTTCCTTCTCTTTAGAATGAGAGTGCTAAATTCGATGACCCACGAAGTCTCTTACATCTTTTAATCTAATGAGCACGTCATGACTAGCTCTGAATCACAGTTAGATTCAATTCAGTTCAACAAACATCTGTTCAGAATCTTCTCTATACAAGGGCCTGTGCTTGTTAATGTTGGAGCCTGAATTCCAACCCAGGACTTCTTTTTTCTTACTCTTTCCAATCTGACATACAGGGAAGAATTCTATGTATATTTTACATATACACATATTTATATATACACTTCCACACACACATATACACACGCATATGTGTATACACACATGTACACATATACATATGTAATATACGTATATGTATACACATATATACATACATACATATATATATGATAAGATATAGTATACAGATATAGGGAAGGTTTATGAACAAGCCTACCACTGAGATCTTTAGTAATTACAGTCTTTTCCCCCCCTCAAATTTCCCTATTGGTCATTTTTTGCCATTTTGATGGCAGTTTTCTTTGAGAAAAGGCTGGGTATGGTCTCAAAGCAGTCTCAAGATTCTCTCATGCTGGAGAATTCACATTTCACCAGTCTCAGTCTCTGTCTCAAGTGACTTCTAGGGGGACAGAATAGACTCTACCTGGAAGCTGAGTTACTTTCCTTAGCCTTATGCCACACAGACATGCATTCTTCCCCACTTCTTTGTTCCCTTTGGTCCTCCGATTAAGCTCCATTGCAACCCAGAGTAGCATCATTCTTCTATTGCAACTTAAACAAGTTTCTACTTTAGGTTTTCTATGGCACTGGGAAAGGAGAGACTAGAGCTGAGTTCTGTTGTAAGCCTATCAATCAGCTTGTGCAACTCTACTCCATAGTAAGCCATGGGTGATGAAGTACTGAGTCAGCACTTTAAGGCTTAGGAATTAGCTTTATCTACTGTTGATTCATTGAATTGTTACCTCATTAAGGTTCTTGATGTTCTAGACCATGTAGAAAACTGAAATTGTCTTTTCTCTTGTTCATAATATTTATTTTGGAGAGGTTGGAGAGATTGTGAAAATTGGAAAAAAAAAGTCTAGTCCTCCATATGGGACTGAGAAGTCCTACTTTCTACTTTGGAACTCTTCTCTCCTTCCTTTGTAATCTATGACCCTTACCCTGGAGGTTTGTATAGGGCAGCAAGGGCCAGGCTACACTTTGAGAGATTTCTCCCATCTGTGGTTTGTTGTCCCACCCAGAAAATCTGGGAACTTTTAAATTTTATGCCACCCAGTATATTGTTGCTAATACCCTTTGTAAGCATACAGTTTACACAGCTCTAAGAAAAGAAAACAAACAAATAAGCAAATTTATAGATTGAAGAAAACAAATAGGCATCTTATCAGAGCTCTTGGAAAATATTACTCTTCTATTAGCGGTCAGTCTTTCCTCAGAAGCCTAGAGAGCCTCAGTAATCTATAGGTGTGCACTAGGTAGGGCTTTCAGCAAGAGTTCTCTCACAGTTCTTCAGGATTGGTTCACAGTTCTTCTATGTTCTCTCTTCATCATTCTTTTTCATAGTTCTAGTGAGCTATCAACTATAGCTCTCTCGATTTCCCAGCAGGTGGATCTCCTCATTGTTCCTTGGAAGCAATCTGTAGCTCCCAGCTGCCAGTCCAAGCATATACTGTCCCCAAGCAAATGGAACAGATTGCCATTTAACTTCAATTCTTTGACTCTCAGCCAATATTGTGTTTTTCAGGACAGTAGAGAGAAGCCTCACAATTCCCTGTTACGGAATCGAAGTAATTCAAATACCAGACCAAATCAGTCTGACTCTTCTCTAAAGCTTCTTCCTTTCATGATATTTTGTTTTTTTTCATTTAATTTTTTACTTCTCCCTCCTTAAGTTAGTTTCATAGTCAGGACTAGATCACACTCCTTTTAATCTTTTAATTGATCTGTCATTGGTACATTGGATTGGTTCAGAATGAAATAGTCTCTCCCGAGCAGGGCATTTAACACCACTATAGAACTTTTCCTGTGCCTAAAAAGTTTGAAAAAATTGAATTTCCCATGAGTGCTTTGGTTTCTTCTGTGAATAACTGGGAAGAGGTATTTAATTTCCATGAATTTGCTTCTCAGAATAACCCAGAGTTAGAAAATGAGAGGGGACAGAAAGAACTCTGCCATTGATGCCGCACCCCAGGAAGGGAAAAAAGTCACAATCCCTGCTAGGAATACAATGTTTGGCTTTCTCTCAAAAAACTACGAACTGAGCTTATTGGTGTGATCTTTCCCCAGTGAGAAATAGCATTTAGATTGGGGAAGGAATAGTGTTCACATGAGTACCTTTCCTTAGACAAATGAACTGACCTGGAAGCAGGAGGGTCCAACATAGTGAGAATAATATTGTTTGCATTGGCCTTGCCATTCCTTGACAGAGGAGCATTATTAGGCTTTACCCAGCTCATAGATTCCTAAATCATTTTTATTTCATTTTCAGCTGTGTGCTGTGGGCTTTTGTGAAGTATGTCTGCTAGTATGAGCAGACCAAGCTCAATAGCCTTTCTTGTTCCTACCTCACCCAGACACACTCTATAGAAGCTTTGGTGTGATGATCTGTGAGAGTCATCGATATTATTTGATGAATTTCTTAGGTTGTCCAAAATGCAGGAAATACAGTGTAACAACCACAGGGGCAGTGCTCAGCCTTTGTGCTTTCAAATAAGTTCTACAGCAACTTGGTATAGTATTCCTTCTGAGAGTGTGTATGTGTGTGTGCGTATGGGTGTGCATACATGCATGCATGTGTGTGTGTGTGTGTGTCTGTATTTTTTCCCTTCTTGATAACCACTCTATTCTATTGATAACAGGTTATATTAAGTAGATAGGGATCTTTTTATTCATTTATTTTTGGGCTACACAGAAAAACTCACTTTCATGATAACTTCTCAGACAAGATTCTAAAAGAGGTCACAACAAGAAAGTATAGATGGGCATGAATTCAGGGTAGAGTCTTCTACTGTTATATAAAGTGATTAAGCTAGCAGAATGTCTGGGAGGCTGCTCGATAATATTAATTGATGAAGATGAGTTTGTTGAAAAGCATGGGTAGAAAGCAATACTTTAAAGCCTTTTGGTGGAAAATCAATTTTAATATCTAACTCCTGACAGGGTTTCTTTTATTGGGTTCAGGTCACAACAACTTTAGGTTATTGTCTTTTGAATTTTTTTTTAACTTATGTGGATCTAAAATAGATAAGCTCATGCTTCTGGAGTGAATATATTAAACTTCTCCTTTTAGCTCACTAACGATGAGAGAGCTTGACGCTTTCTGTGGGATTTCTGGCCAGTTAAGGTGGTAGTGTTTTATGATTTGCTGCAAGGTATCACCTTTTCTTAAACGTAGTTTCCCAAAACTGTTCCTCTGATTCTTTATATCCTTTCTCTTTCTTAGTCTGCAGAAAATGCATATTCAAGATTCAATTCAATTCAGAAAGCTAACCTTTTATGTGCCGGGGACTATGTTAAAAACTGGGATTCAAAGATAAAAACAAATATTTCTACCCTTGAGGAGTATAATATTATAATTGGTGGTGGGAGGGATATAATAACAGGTATAATACATCACATAGGAAATAAGATATAGCAAGTATCCAGATAAGTAAATACAAGGAACAAGTCATGCAAACACAAAGTTATTTGGGAGCAGGGGCAAGGTGCTAACAATTAAAGGCTTCAGAAAAGACCTAACAAATAGCCAGCTGTAGGTGGTGATATCTCAGTAGAAGTCTGAAGGGAAGTAGGGACTTCAAGGAGCAGAGGAGGAACATTACAGATAGGAGAGACTGTCAGCACAATGTGATCTAGTCTTGTATTTTTACCCTTGAAAATTAAGTTTTAGTTATCAATGGATTACCCTTGCCTTAGTCTCATAGACTATCAGTAAAGACATAGCTCACATGTTTTTAAGTTTTAATTTTATTAATACTTTTCAATTTTTACAATGGAAAGAATGTTAGAGCTGGAGTCAGAGAAGCTTGGTTCAAATTCTCTTTCTGATGTATACTTTACTGGGCAACAGCCATAACTAGCTATCTAACTTTTGTTGTTCAGACATTTTTCAGTTGCACCCTACTCTTTGTGACCCCATTTGAGGTTTTCTTGGCATCGATACTGAGATGGTTTGCTATTTCCTTCTCCACTTCATTTTACATACGGGGAAACTGAGACAAACAGGGTTAAGTGTCTTGCCCAGGGTCACACAGCTAGTATGTATCTGAGGCCAGATTTGAACACAGAAAAATGAGGCTTTCTGTCTCTGGGCCTGGCATTCTCTCTACTGTGCCATCTAGCTGTCATGGAACTATAAGTCTTTAAAGCTTTATCTATCCATCCATCTATCCATCTATCTATCTATCTATCCATCTATCTATCTATCTATTTATCTGTCTGTCTGTCTGTCTATCTCTCTATCTATCCATCCATCCATCCATCCATCCGTCTATCCATCTGCATGCATATGTATCTATGTATATGTGTATATGTATGTATGTATGTATCTATAATATGTATACTTATGTATACATATAATTAAATACAAGGCATTGAATGAATACAGTATGAGATCTTAGACAAGTTACTTAACGTATGCAAGTGTCAGTTTCTTCATCTATAAAATGAAGAAGTTAGACTAGCTGGCCTCTGAGGTCACTTCCAGCTTGAGATCTAAGATCCCACGACTTTTATTTCTAAATACATCCCTTCCCTCCTCCATCCGATGAGTTATTCCTTGTAACGAAGCATTAAAAAAGGAGACAAAGCAGTTTAGCAAGACCAACAAACATAACAATGTTATCTGGCAATGAATTCAATTTCTCATACCCATGTACTCTGCCCTCTACCAAGAAGAGAGGAAGGTTCAGTCTAGATTTTGCACTTAAAATAATACTGGTCTTTCTTCACAAGAAAAGATGTGCCATTTTGAATAAGTTTTTTAAAGTGGTTTTTAAAGGTTCAGTGAAAAAATTTTAAAAAGGAGTAAGATGTCAAGATTGATCAGGGCTTTAAATACGCATACACAGAAGCAAATACATACATACAACTCTTACCTGGGGTTCTGATGATAAGATCAATGCAGTTGGGATTATATATGTATGTGTGTGTGTGTGTGTGTGTGTATGTGTTTTAACCAGAAATATAATTTCACTGGTCTAGGTAACACTTGGTAGTGAGGAAATATCCTCTTCCAAAGTAGATCAGCACCAGTCTAATAGCCTTAGAGAATTGCCTAGGATACTAAGAAGTTAAAAGTCTTGCCCTAGTCATGCAGCCAATAAATGTCAGAGGCAAAAATCGAACCCGGACTTCCTGACTCCAGAGCCATCTACTATATTCTGGCTGTATATTATGCATTTAGAAATATTCTGATCCCACTCTTTCCTGCTTCTAGGCATTCATACAGACCCTCCCTGGTTCCTTGACCCTACTGGCTCCTCCTTCCACCTGTTAAAATGTTTGTTTTCCTTGAAGGAGCTGGTCAGGTGTTTCTTTTCTGTGGATTCTTCTCTAACTCCACTGGTGTTAGTGCACTCAGTCTACCTATTGTATTTACTTATCTCCACAAGTATAGTTATATTAGTAGCTACATTTATAGTTATTCTCTAGGAAAATGAAAGAAAATTCCTTTGAGGACAGAGATGAGCTATTTTTTGCCCTTGTATCTACAATACCTAGGATAGTGCCTAGAATACAGTGAACATTTAAAGCTTATTGAATTGTTTTGAATTGAATACTTCTCCAAATTTCTTCAAGCATTCATTTTGTCTGTATCTCTCCTTTGTATAACATCCCTCTACGTGTCAGACTCATTTGCATCTAGTCATATTCTTCATCAATATGTCTTGTTCCATTCTGGTTTCTCTAGGGGTTTCCACTTACTAGGCATTAACAAATATTTATTGAATTGGATCAGAGTTTCCATGAAGGCTTCCTGGGAGGCTGAAGACTTACCGGGATGGGCAGAAATGAAATGATGGGAACAAGAGTCAATTCTTGTACCTTGTTAGATATGTGTTCTCATTTTGTTCAATGATAACTAACTGACAAATAATGAATGCAACAAAATAGTCGCTTTCTTTTAAGACTGTCCCTGTGATTAGTGTGTGAATTGCTAGGTTCTTGTACATAACTGACAAATAGAATGCTTTAACAAAGTTTTTTATTTTGTTTTAGACTTTTATCTTTTATTTTGATATCACCTTAATTTCCCAACCTGCCACTGCTCTTCCCCACCCAGTCATCTCTGTGACAAATAATAAAAAAAGGAAAGATTTTCAGCAAAAGCTACAGACACATTACCCAATACCACATGCTCCGTTCCACCTCCATTGTCCTCCCTCTGTGCAAAGAACAGAGGGAGAGGTATTCTCATCTGTCGTCTTTGGGGCTTAGTTGGTCATGCTAAGTACGTAATAAATTTTCATATTTAATTTTATATACTATTGTGTATATTAATTTTCTAATTCTGCTAGGTTCACTTTGTATCAGTTCACATAAATCTTCCCATGACTCCTTGTAGTCTTATATTTATCATTTCTTATATTGTGGTAATTTCTATTATCTTCTTACATCATAGACGTTTACTGTTTCTATTTCTTTACTTTGCAGCCTGTGAGGCTGAGATACAACAGAGTATGAATTGATTCTCTGACATTTATGTTAATTTTGGCCTAACAATTAACACCAAGAAACCAGAAGTTCTCTACCAACCAGCACTTCACCATCCATATGTGGAACCATTGGTTACAGCAAATGAAAAAAAGTTTGAATGCTATAAATAAGTTCACTTATCTTGGCAGTATATTTTCCAAGGATGTCCATATAAATTATGAGGTGGGTTGCATACATTGCCATATATAGCTCAGTGTTTGGGAAGCTCTGAAGGAAAGCGTAGGAGAGAAGAGGTATTAGACTGCCTACCAAGCTTAGGGTCTGTAGAGTCACTGGGCTGACCTAGTTGCATGCCTGTGAAACCCGGACAGTATACCAACACTATGCCAGGAAACCGAATCACTTCTATTTGAATTGTCTTAGGAAGATTCTGAAGAGCATTTGGCAAGATAATATCAGATATTGAGGTCCTTTCTTGAGCTGAACTGCCAAGTATTCAAATTCTACTGCAGAGAGCACATCTCCAATGGGCTGATCACATTGTTCGAGTGTCAAAAGTACATTTGCCTAAAAGAATATTTTATGGGGAACTCACGCAAGGCAAGCACTTATATGGAGATCAGATGAAGTAATACAAGGACATTCTTAAGGACTCTCTGAAGAACTTTGGAATTGATTGTGAGACATGGGAAACAGTTGCACAGGACCACCTAGCTTGATGTCCCTGCATCAAAGAAAGTGCTGTGCTCTACGGGCAAAGCAGACTTGCAGTAGTTCAAAGGAAATGTCAGATGTGCACATTTAGAGACATCTCAACTCCAAATGTTCATATGAACTGTTTGTGCCTGACCTGTGGTAGATCCTTTTGAGCTCGTATTAGTCTCATCAGCCATAGTCAGACACACTGTACTTTGACCCCAACTTAGTGATTTTGGTTTTCTTTGAGAATGAAGCACAGCAATCATTTCTTTACTAAGACAAAAGATGCTGCTCTAAATATTTTTTGTATATTGGACCTTTATTTCTTGGTTTTCTTTGATTATATACCTAGCAGTAGAATCTCTGGGTCAAAGGGCATGGACATTTTAGCTACTTTCTTTGAACAATTCCAAATGGCTTTCTAGAATGGTTGGACCAAGTCACAGCTCCATCAATAATGTATATTAGTGTGTCTGCTTTTCCACAACTCTTCCAATAATAACTGTTCCCGTGTTTCTTCATTTGTGATAATTTTCTTTGTGTGTGAGGTAAAAACTTCAGATTTGTTTTGATTTTTATTTCTCTTACAGTGATTACAAAGCACTTTACATACATCCTCTAACTGGAGCTTCACAATAACCCTATGAGGAAAGTACAGTGCTATGATCCTCAGTTTACAAATGAGGAAGCTGAGATACAGAGTTTAAGGGACTTGTTAACAGTCATGCAGATAGTAAATGTTGTATATAGGATTTGACCTAGTTTTTCTTGAATCCAAGGTTTATAATCAGAATAAGATTTCCTTAGTTATATTTATAGGGGACAAAACTGGGAAATCAAGAGAAGAAAATGTGGAGGGCTGAGGTATTTATCAAATTTGGGAAGGGGATCAGGGTTTAATAAACAGTCTTGCTCTTGAGGTGAAAGCAGAATTAATGTTGGATGTTTAATTCCTCAAGTCTCTATTTCACTTTACCTTATATGTATATTACTTTCATCCTGTTCACTCAGTGTCCAGCATCTCACTGTTTTAAATCCAGTCCAAAATAAATTGGGGTAATAAATAGCATTGCATGTGAGGTTTCCCTTTTTAATCAGTCAGCCCATTCTTCATATTTACCAACTGCTTGGAATTTTTGTCAAGAAGGGCTTATTCATTGGAAGAAGCCTGAGAATCATTCTTCACAATTTAGGCCTGCCACAGGAAGATTTACAGTATATTTTCTTTTTGGCTCCTTCCAGCTGCCTGTAGCTGGCATTTATCTTTGGCTTCATTTAATAGGATATGACTTGTGACATCATGTCCTAAAAGGCTGCAGTTTAATGGGTATGTTTTCTTCCCCACACACATATTATGCAGGGACCCGGTTTTTGTTTTATTTCATTTAAATGCAATGGTCTGTCACTTTAGGGACTTCTTTTGATGGTTGGGCTTGGTTTCTTCTATGAATATAAAGATCCTTACATAATACACATTTAGAGTGAAGATCACTGAAGGGTTTCCCAGCTTTCTGGTAATGTTGGGTATTGGGATGCCTGTTATACCTCTCTGTTTCTGAGTTTCAAAGTGAGATGCTAGAAATGTTTGGGTGATTGGCCAGCTTCACTTTTAAGATGACTAGCCTTCTTTCTCATATTTGCATTCTGGAAAGTAGCACACACAAGCACAGAATAACATAACATTTTCAGAGCCTCGAGCTTCCATGACTTTCTATTCAGAGAATAAATAGGGAGCCCAAAGAAATTAATCTAAAAGACGAAGGAAGGGTAGTTTCAACAGTCTGCTGAATTTCACTTATTACCTATCACAAGAAGCCATTCTGAATTTCCTAAATTAGTAGTGTGAACCCCCCCCCCCCACCAAAATTACTTCATTTTCATTTTGCATATATTTTGCATTTATTTATATACAAATACTCATCTTCATGAGTTCAAATTCAGCCTTAGATACTTAATCACTATGTGACCCCAGGCAAGTCACTTAACCCTATCTGGCTCAGTTTCTTCATCTGTGAAATGTTCTGGAGAAGGAAATGGCAAACCACTCCAGGATCTTTGGCAAGAAAACCCCAAATGGGCTCTCAGAGAGTTGGACACTATGGAACTGTCTGAACAGCAACAGCAACCACCACCACCACCAACCACAATACATACTGATTGTCTCTTCTCCCCACCTTTCTAGGGGAGTGCAAGCTCCTTGAGTGCAAGAACAATTTGTTTTTATCTTTATATCTCCAGAGCTTGGCACACAGAGGTCACTTAATAAATGCTTCTTGAGTTGTGCTGAGCTAGAACTGGTTTGCATCGATGTGGGTGTTTATCTTAAGTCAGAGATAAAATCCTGTAGGTTTGGTGTATCCCTGATTGTTTTCTTCACTTCGGGGCTAAGCCACTCTACAGAAAGGTGTGCTTATCAAGACTGAATCTTGAGTCAGGTAGACTTGAGTTCAAATCCAGCTTCAGACATTTTCTAACATGGTGATCCTAGGCAAGTCACATCCTCTATTTGCTTCAATTTCTTCATTTTTGTAAAATAGAGATGATAATAGCAGTTACCTCCAAAGGTTATGGTAAGGATTAGATGAGATAATATTTGTAAAGTGTTTAGTGTAGTGTATAGCCCATGAAAAGTACTTAATAAAGGTTTGCTTCCTTTTTTTCTTTTCTTGGCAAGACAAATTCCCCAAGCCTGAGTTTCTTCATCTCTAAAATTATAGGTTTATTTATTAAAATACATTTGACAAATATTTAGGTGTTTACTCTTTATAGACCATTGTGCATATGTTAGAAAGATCCAAAGGTTTTGTTTTTGTTTTTGCACTGAATAGTATTTCATTTTTTTCCAATTACATGTAAAGATAGTTTTCAACATTTATTTTTGTAAGAGTTTGAGTTCCAATTTTTTCTTCCCCCATCCCTTCTTTCCCTATTCCCCAAAACAACAAGCAGTCTGATACAGGTTATACATGTATAATCATGTTAACCATTTTCCCACATTAGTCATGTTGTGAAAGAAGAATCAGAACAAAAGGGAAAAAAAGAGAAAGAAAAAACAACAAAAAAGTGAAAATGGCATGTTTCAATTTGCATTTGGACTCCATCATTCTTTCTTTGGATGTGGATAACATTTTGCATCATGAGTCTTTTGGAATTGTTTTAGATCATTGTGTTGGTGAGAAGAGCTAAGTCTACATAGTCCATTATCAAGCGATGTTGTTGTTACAGTGTACAATGTTTTCGTGGTTCTGCTTACTTCACTCAGCATCAGTTCATGTCTTTCCACTTTTTTTCTGAAATCTGCCTCTTCATCATTTCTTAAAGAACAACAGAATTCCATTATGTTCATATACCACCATGTGTTCATTCATTCTCCAATTGATAGACATCCACTCAATTTCCAATTCTTTGTCAACACAAAAAAGAGCTGCTATAAATATTTTTTGTATATGTGTGTCCTTTTCCCTTTTTTATAAGATCCAAAAAGTTTAGATATCATGTCCCTAACCTCACAAAGCTTATAGTCTAGACATTTAGTCTGTAAATTCCTTAAAGTCATTCAATTTATGAGATTCTATTTTATGACAGAATCATAGTGAGGTCAAGGGAATTTTCTCATCGAACTGGTAGCATATTGGAAGGTGAGAAAAAAATCCGTAGAACTTTTCACGTTCAGACTTTCAATCTGATTACACAAAAAATCTTTTTGCTATTTTCCCCTTGTGTCTTTGATGATAGAAATCTCAGTGAATTACTTCTCTTTCCACCCTTACCACCAAGAAATTTTAGAATCCTTACAATTCAGGTTGTATTTCTTTGCCTATATTTAGTCATCTTCTATTATATTTAGCATGGACATATAAATGTGGCTTGTATGTTTTCATGGCAGTAACCATGCAGTTGTCTTCCCATCTTGATTTCTATTAAAATAGATGAATTGGGATGTTAGTTAGAGGTTGACTTTCATTCTTAATGAAGACAGATTAGAAGCTATATTTAAAAAGATGAATTTTTATGCAACTTTCAAACAGGAGCTAAACATTTCACTTCACCAGCTAACATTTGTCTACCTTGAAAATAGATTTCATGAATAAAATCCTGTTTAATTTCAGTAGTCCACTGATAAAACAGCTTACAAAAATAAGTGTCAGAAAGCAGATTTTATATAGAGAAAAAATCTGAATGGTTAGTAAACTGCCCCATTTTAAAATACTGTTTTAGAAAGAACCACATTCATTTGAAATGAACTTGGCTAAATATTCTCCAAGATTTCAAATTTAAATGGATGTTTGTCCCCATTGCTTTGTTAATTAAGCTTGATAAATTAGTACAAATAACTAGGACTTTTAAAAATTATCTTTCAATAAATATATTTTGAGTACCGACAAAATTCAAGGTTTAGTGTGAGGTTCTGTGAGGAATAGAAAGACAGAATTCCTCCCTTCAGAGTCTTTACAATCTTACAGAAGAGAGAAGACAAGTTTACAGATAACAATCACAAAATTTAACATGAACTTAAAAAAACCTTCATGTAGCAGAACATTTTTGCATAGTTCCATGAAGAATCCTCTTTCTTTGAATATTGAAATGTTCATGTTTGTTAAATTTATGATGGGACTAAAGACTGGATCAGTGATTTATTTCACTAGTATAGAAAATGCCCAGGTGAGGAAACTCCGCCTTCTAATGCAAGATGGAAGCCTGTCTTCAGTTTATATTCTTGGATAGTGATCTAGAGTACTGAGATACTAAGTGACTTCTCCAGGGGTCACACAGTCAGTTTATGACCAGAGAAGGAGCTTGGCTCAGTCTGATTTCAAGGTCTATCTACCAAGCCACTCGGCCTCTCAAAATAGCTAAGTGATGAAGTAGATAGAGTACGGGCCTAGAGTCAGGAAAAACTGAGTTTAAATCTGGCCTCAGATACTTACTAGCTTGTGACTTTGAGTAAGTAATTTAACTTTTGTTTCCCTCAGTTTACTTAACTGTAAAATTGGGATTACAATAGCACTTACCTTTTGGAGTTGTGTGGGGATCAAATGAGATAATATCTGTAAGGCAATTAGTATGGTTCCTGGTCTTTCTAAATGCTTATTCTCTTTCTTCTACTTCCCTAAATGCTTATTACAAAATAATTGACTTAATTAATTTAATTAAGTGACTATCGTGCAAAGCAGAGTATGGAAGCATAATAAAATGATACATAAGAAGTTCAAAGGAGGGAGGATCAGGGAAGACTTCATTGGAGGAAGAGGCCTCTGATCTGAGTGGACTTTCAAGAATACATATGAATTGTACCAACTGGGGTGTGTGTGTGTGTGTGTGTGTGTGTGTGTGTGTGTGTGTGTGAAATTAATCAACATATAGAATTGCCTGCACAGTGACCATCTCTCCTTGTTGCTCCTTTGGGTTCACAGTGGACTTTCTCCTTTTGTTTTCTGTTATCGTCATGGATTTTAACCATAAATTCTCCCAGACTTTAATAATTAAAATCCAGAAAGAGATCAGCTCTTAGGCTAGTGTATCAGTCACAAAACTAGAACTCGGATCTCTGAAACTGTCCGACTTTTTTCTGTTTGTATTGTTCATTAAACCTTAAATATAGCAAATGGACCCCAGAGAACAGCTCTCCAGAAGGATGTGAAAAAGGAGACATGATCAGGAGACCTCTCTATTTGTTATGTTTCTGCTCCTGAGAAGGTTTTGAGGTTGTTGTTGTTTTATCAGCAACATGAAAAACATGCCTTTTAGCTGACACAATAAAAAATAAATAATGCATAGTGTTTCCAATACATCTTTCAAGACCCATAAACAAATATCTTGTTTCAATTATTCTGTCAGCTCCTTTAGCTACAGCATACCTATTTTCCTGCCTCACACTCTCCCCTAGTCTCACTACCTCCTTTTTTAATTCTCCCACCCCAAATGTGCTTGCTGTGAGAAATTTCTACTTGGTGGTAGCGAACATGACTATTGTGTTTTGGCCAATGTAGAATGACATTATAGCTTACGTAAGTTGTTAAGAAAAGAACAACTCAACTTCAGACTCTACATGTTTTCATAGTTTTAATGAATACGAGAAAAAGATTTTGCTTCTTCTTTCTCCTTCTGTTACTCATTCCCAACTTGGCAAAAATGAAAACTAAAGCAAAGCAAAACAAACAGACAAACAAAACAATGAACAAGTCCTTTACCTAGGTCTCCTAAAGCTTAGCAGGCGAGTGCTTATTGTAACTGACTTGATTTAGGAATTTCATGTAACCCAAAGGATGACAGCATCAGAAGGATCACAGAAAAAAATATTCCTATATACTTACCTATAGAATTCCACATAAACAAAGAAGAAAGTTCTCCCTAATGAATTATTTTCAATATTTAATGTTTCTCAAACATGGGGATATTTTTCCTGCTAGAAATGTCTTGAAAAGTTCTGTTTTATCCTAAGTGCCTCAACAATTAAGATACAAATTTTCCTATATTCAGTAGAAACAATTCTAGAAGAACTAGTCTAACTTCACAATTATATAGTGCTTTGTACTTTCTTCATGTTAGTCCTGTGGAATTGTTAGAAAGTTACCACTCCTATTTTATGGGTGAGAAACCTGAGGCTCAGGGAGCTGTTACTTACATCATAGAATCCTAAAACTAAGATTACAAGGGAACATAGAAGCCATCTAGTACAACCTTCTCATTTTACAGAGGAGGAAACCAAGGTTTAATGAGGTTAAATGATGACCAAAATCCCATAGCTAGTAACAGATAGAGATTGTCCCCTGACTCCAGAACTATGGCATACTTCACTATGCCACACTGGTCAAATAACTAATAAGGACCAAAGTCTAAAGACTTCAAGTCAAAATCCAGCCCAGTGTCAGCTTTCTATGTTGCCTCTCATCACCCTGATCAACGTGCTTTTCATAATTGTCTCAAATTCAATTCAGCAAACATTTAATGGCATTCACTATTTGCAAGACCCTGCACTGGATAGTGTGGAGAATAAGAAGAGGAATAAGAGATGGGCTCTGCTTAAAGTCTAAAGTCTAAAAGGAGAATGTACAGATCAAGTCACTTGTTTTATCTTCTCTAGACAAAACTTTCATAGCTTTTTTTGGTCTTTGCATACAAATCAGTCTTATCCTTTGTTGTTATCTGCAACATCTTCTGTAAAATCAATTAAAGATGTCATCCCTTGACAGATAGCTAGCTAGATGTGTCTGTCCATGTCTGTCCATTTTTAGGGAGAAACTGAGTCTTAGTTGTTTAGGCAACATGATGCAACTGAACATTTTTCTTTCTTCAATCTTTCAAAGATCTATAGTTTCATTTGTATAAATAGACCTTTGACCAATGCAGACCACAACCTCATCCTGTTGCAGCCACCACCCTGATGTTGAGCCTTTCTACACTTGACTAGGTGACCTTTGGGCAAGAGATACTAAGATATAAGAGATACAAAGTTCATTATCAGACTATACTTGGTAAGATTTATGGAGTCCTATGAAGCTTATGCTGCTAAGCTTCAAAATTCATGGTCATTTCCTATTGCAATGACAACTTTGGTGAAGGGATATTTTCAGTTTTTCAAGAAAAGTTGATATAGGAGGTAAAGAGTTAGCCTTGGAGCCAGAAGACCTGCGTTCATTTCCTGCCCTGATATATAATGCTTGTATGTAGGCTAGTTAATTAACCTTTCATTGTTATATGCCCCTTTTAAAGAATAATAAATAGAGGAAGGTGCCAATATACATTGGTTAAAGGGAGTATCCTCTCCTGAAGTTGCCTAGGCCAATAAATCACAGATTCAGTCCCTATTCCCAGAAAAGTTAAATGGTTATGTAAAAGGGGGAAAATTGGAAGAGTATGAAGCTGAGATTTTAATAAGAGAGTGGTTATTTTTTCCCAAGTTTTGAATCATCCTGTGTTCCTTTTTATTCATTTGTGGTTTGATCCATTAAAATAATTTTTTTTATGATTTCCCACATAAGAGCAAGCCTTTCAGAAGGCACTCCTGATTAAATAATTGTACGCAGATGAATGTTGAATGGCAGAAACTGGTTACAAGGGACAAGGTATTAATATTTGTGTTACATGTAGGCAGAAGAAGCCTCACATCCATGATACATATTCAACTCTGCCAGTAGACTAAACAAGAGGAATGCATTTAGTTTTAAACAATATTGAAAGAACAAACAAATAGCTCATTTTGAGGGAGATAAGGCAAATGAAATATTTCCAGAGGATATATATCTTAAATGCTTATTATTGGTTCTGTTCAGACAAGCTTATCTTGTGTACTAAACATTTCATATTCATCAGGACATATTCTGAAGATTAAAGTCACTAAATTACAAATTGTAATCCTCAATGGACCTTGTATCTGGATTTTAGAATAACAGCGGGGAAATCTAGTATTAAGTATGTTGTTTGGCACAATGGACAGAAAGCTGGTTTCAAGAAGACTGTGGAAAACTGGAAATCAAGTTCTGCCTTTGCCATGTGGTGGTGGTGGAACCCAAGGCAAATTGTTTCTTAGTGTCTAGGCAACTGTCTCAGACAGAAATACTAAGAACAATTGTTGATCTGTACTGGTAGAGCAAATTTTCAGAGTCCCCTGAACCAATGAAATCATAGATCCACTCACCTATTCTCTCAACATGAATAACATATTTAAATCTGTCCAGTCACTGGCATGTATAAAGTGCAGGCAGTGTGTGCCTAGAGGTGTGGTGGCATACTGGGCACCACATTTATAAAGCACAATATAATTTATAAATGCCTATATTTCCTGCCATCATCATCACCACCATCATTAGAAATATTCATCTCCATCATTGTTGTTACAGGCTTTACATTATAGTCTTTTTTTTTTCCAGTAGGTCCTTCTATTCTAAAGTAAATTCTGTGGTTATACTTAAGGGTAGCTTTAGACCAAATGTTGATACTTGTCCTGTATCTGAATAGGCAGAGTGACTTGTTAGTAGCATTTCTCATTATCACTAGGAATCCCTAACCAATACTCATACTCCTATTAATCTGACCATATTCAAGAGCCTCAACCACTGGCCAGTGCTATTCTCAAGAAGATACAAGGAAAACAGCCTTGTGGAGTTGCTCAGCTGGGAGATTGCTGTGGTTACTTGGTATAGAACTTAGGAAGGTTCAAAGAAGGACAAGTAAACATCCTAGAGAGAAGAAAATGCTACAGTTTGAGGAGAGATAAAAGGGTGAAGCTTTTATTCTGCAAAAGGCAAAAAATGAAAAAAGATGTGATTAAGATCTATAAAATCTTGAAAAATCTGGTTATAGGGAGCCTAAGCTTGTTAACCCAATTCTGAAATATTGGCATAAGGAAGTTTCTATTGAGAGCTAAGCAGGGCATTTATTAAGCATTTGCCATGTGCCAGGCACTGTGCCAGGTCCTGGGGATACAAATACAGTTAACTCTTCCATGTTGGAACTTTTCCCCACTGTGGTTTTGCTATATTGTGGGTTGGCATAAGGAATTACTATAAATGGGAATGGGGGGGGGTGAGTTTTGCAGAAATTGCAGACGATACACAAAGATCAGCAGATTATGTAAAAAAAAATAGAAACTCAGAAATGCATAAAATAAATGTATAGTATTATATAATTTCAACCTAAATTTTACAATAAGGTACTGCAAATACCCCATAAAAGAATAAAAAAATCAGACTTCTTTTCTGGTATGAAGGGAGGGCCCAGAAATTTTACATAGGTTTTCTAGATTGCTACAGGGCAGTGCACCTAACTCCTGCAATGTGGAAAGGATAGCTGTGCAAGCAAAAAAGATTGTCCCTACTTTTGGAGAGTTACCAATTTAAATAGGGATGGTAAAACATAAAGGAGTACAGGAAAGCAGGGGTTGGAGTAGGTTTGAGTACTTTGGTGAGCATGTCTAGGACTCCTGAAGAAATGGTAATGCTAGGTAGAGATTCATCAATCAGTGAGGAAGTCCATTGAAATTTGATGATTTGTTATGAATGGTGTAGAGAGATTTCCTATCCACAGAAGAGGTTAGGCTAAACAACATCCAAGTTCTTTTCCATGTTTGAGATTCACTGATAGGATGAATAATTCTTGGAGTTAAGCTCAGTAAAATTTTAGAAAAATGAAGGGCCATTATATATAGTTAGTAATACATTATATGGACTTCATTATCCCAAGAAATAGATACATTTGAACCTGAGGAAAGACCATCACAGTGAGATGAGAATGGGACATAACTCACTTGCCACAACCATAAAAGGGATGTTGTCTTGGGACAACAATGTTACTTGGAACAAAGTATCATTTTGCCATCATCTACCACCCCTCTAATGTCATACATGTCCCATGATGCTATAGTGGCTTTCTTGACCATGACTTCAACTTAACTTTCTACTCTTATTTTGCCCTTTGAAATAAAACTTCTGGAGAAATCTGGCTTGCCCCAAATACATTTATACTTTTTATACTGTGTTCACTTGCTCCTGAAACATCCTTGTTTTAGACTGTTGATTGTGCTTAACTGTCAGCAAATTCTTATTTCCCTTCCTCCTAAATGTATGGGAGTTTTACAGTAAAAGCAAGTGTTACAAAATGATTCAGACTTTAAGATAGTTTCAGAAAGATTTTGGACATATTTATGAATGATGAGGGCAGCTAGGTGGTACAGTGGATGGAGTGCTGGGCCTGGAGTCACAAAGACTCATTTTCCTGAAGATTTGGCCTCAGAAAGCTGTATGACCTGGGGCGAGTCAGTCCTGTTTGCCTCAGTTCCTCACCTGTGTAATGAACTGGGGAAGGAAATGATAAACCACTGCATTATCTCTGCCAAGAAAACCCTAAATGAGGGTCACAAAGAGTTGGACAGAACTGAAATGATTGAAAGACAAAAATGAACAATGAGCCATGAATGACTACTAAGAGAAATTAGGAAATGTTTTCAATAGTTCTTTGTTTTAATGTGTTTATATTCCTAACCCTAGTGCAATACTTCCCTAGTGCCTAGTACAATGCCTAGAACATAATAAGACTCAAAAATGCGGGCTGCCTGTTTATTCATGGTAGATGTGAGTTTGCCTTTAAGACCTGATAAATGAATTAAATTGAGCTTTTTAAAAAAGGATTCAGAGAAGGCAATCAGCTAGTTGGAGGGTTTGGGATATTGCCATATGAAGGTTGTGTAAAGGAACAGAGGATATTTAGCCTTGAGAAGAAAAGATTTGGGGGTACAGCAGGGATATGATAGTTATCATAAAGTATTTGAAGTATTCTCATGGAGATGATAGATTAGACTTTTTCAGCTTGGTCCCTGTAGGAAAAATAAAAATTCTTAGGAGTGGCAAATAGAAAATTTAGGTTTTATGTAAAGGAAAACTTTCCCATTATTGGTGGTATCCTAAAGGGAAATGAGTTGTTTTAAAAGCTGTTTGATTCTTCCTTCCCTGAAGAACTTCTTTGAAAGGCTAGCTGTCAGAAAATGTGCTCTCCATTGGAGCTGGCAGCAGGAATATTGGTTGAGATGACTAGCTGACAATTATTACATCTTGTTGTTGCATTTTATGCTCCCTTAAGCTATTGAATCCTGTCATGTATTTTATGCCCTGACTTGATTATCTCCACGAAATTTGACTTTAGCCTTTTGTTATGTTCCTAACCAGATTCCTGGCTGTGACCCCACTGGTTTATATGACTTGTTCCCATATCATTTGGGCAGCTGGGTGGTGCAGTGGATAGAGAACTGTAACACAGAGTAAGAAGACCTGAGTTCAAATGTGACCTCAGACACTAGTTGTGCGGGCAAGTCACTTAACCGTGTTTGCCTCAGTTTTCTCCTCTGTAAAATGAGCTGGAGAAGGAAATGTCAAACCACTCTAACATCTTTGCCAAGAAAACCTCAAATGGAATCATGAAAAGTTGGATATGACTCAAAATAACTAAACAAAACAATACCTTTATCTTAGACCACAGATCTAGTATAATACAAATGGAATGTTATACAGTTATCTAACTAAGTAAAGGAATATGGAGAGGCCATTTGGTTTAAAAAAACGTCATCCTTTCTTAGAGCAGTAGTATCAACATCAACTAGAAAAAGATCATTGTGGACCCCATATTTGACTTAGAAGACCCACAAAATTATATTGTTGTTATCGTATTTTTATTTTCTTTCTTAAACATTGACCATTCACATTTTTTAAATGGTTCAGTAGGAACTCAGGAACTTTGCAGGGCCCCAAGTATCCGCAGGCTCTGTTTGACACCTCTCATCTACAGTAAATAAGGTTTTGGAATGATTCATTTTAATTGTCTCCTTTGATCAAATACCTATCATAATACTGATTTATTTTTGTGATGTGTAGACAGAGGCCCAGTGATGGGCTTTGAGACAGCAGGAATGACTTCATTGTTAGTATAAACTCAAAACAACACATTGAAGTGTTTAATTAAAAAAAAAAAAGAATTAGTTCAGTGGAAGAAAAGGAGTCAGACTTTTGTTGGATATTGCATAGACCAAATAACCAAATGACTTGCCAAATTATTACTTTTTGCCAGTTTTGTTGGTGTTATGAGGACATTACCTTATGATACTTGATATACTTCAGGAGAAATCTAAGCTAATATACATACACATATATATTTTCACATCTAATCATGCAGAACCATTCTTGAAGGGTTAAGGAACTATCTGAAGTAGGCTAAGGGTAGGGATTGAGTCCATCTACCCCCCATCCTTGTAGGTCAGTTCTCTGAATTTTTTGATATTAATTATAGTACCTGTCCATTGCTCAGTAAAATCCTATTTCTCAATGGAGTTGGTCTTTTCAGTGCTTTCTAATGAAATGGAGGTTGTTCTAGGTTTTTAAAGTCAATGATAATGTAATGTAAGTTCTGTTAGGTACTACCAAACTGGAAAACCTTCAGATATGGGTCTATTGATAACTCTGTATGTGTCATCCGAGCTAAATTCAGAGAACCTTATTATCAGAAGTTTAGCCAGATAGTAATTTTCTTTTTCAGCTCCAATAAGTGCTACAGCTACTTTCTAAGTCATGAGTGAACATGCCAATGGAGTTAGGGATTCTTAGAATACTGAAGAAAGGATTTGGAAAGTAAATCTATGCCCATCTGATGCAAAACACTCAGTCTGTTCAATTAGCGCTAAGATTAGAGTTAGGACAATCTGAGTTCCATCCTGATTCATAAGCTTATTAGCTGTGATGGAAGGCAGGTAGCACAGTGGATAATGTATTAGGGTGATAAAAGCACCAAACTCCCAGGGCTGTTTGGAGGACTTTGCTGCTCTGGTATCTTTAAAGAATCACTCAAAGCACAATCTGGAGGAAAATAAAAATGTAGAGGATACAGAACGTATCATCATTATCATTCAATATCATCTTCACAGGTATTGGCTACTTATTATTCATTTTTGATATGGGTATTTCTTTTTTTTTTGGTCTTTTTGGAGGGGGGAAGGCAGAGCAATTTGGGTTAAGTGACTTGCCCAAAGTCACACAGCTGGTAGGTATTCAGCATCTGAGGCCTGAGATACATGTATTTCTGAGACTTTTTATAAATGAGCTACTTCTAATTTCCTTCCTATTTTCATTTCTGAAAAAAAAAAAACTAGAGAAGATACATTCATCTGGTAATATTGGAATTAGTAAGGCAAAGTTTGCCAAAGTTACTTTATGCCAAAGAAAGAGATTTGACCTAGAATATGATGAAATGAGGAGAGACAATGGAAACGAGAGATACTGTTTTGCTATCTTTAGAATACTGTGATAACAGGACTGGGTGAGATTTTAAAATGCATCATTTGTTTTGAATGATAACAATAAAATATTGACTGACATTTAAATGGCACTTTAGGCTTTGTAAAGCTCCTTAAAATAGGGATAGGGACTGGACCTATGATTTTATACTCATACTAAAGGAACTTCCTCTATTGCTGTAGGTAAATAATAATAAAAGCTAGCATTTATATTGTGCTTTAAGATTTGTAAAGTGTTTGCGAATAGTTTCTCCTTTCATTTTTACAGCAACTGTCAAAAGTAGGTACTATAATTATCCCTATCTTGTAGACGAGGAAATTGACACACAGTTGTCATGTGACTTGCTGAGGATCACAGATACTGATGTAGTATTTCAACATGGGTCTTTTTTATTCCAGATCCAGTACTTTATTTACTGCATCACCTAGCACCCTTCTCTGTGACTTATATTGTCTTAGCTGCCCAGAATATTGAAAGACAGTTAAGTGATTTACCCAAAGTCTTGGGGATGAAGGCTTCACCTGCATGTGAATTGGATTTAAGTGAGGCAGGATTGCACAAAATTATTAGCCTTGCTCTCTTTTCCTGAATCATCCAAGTTCAGTGACAAGACAAAAGTCATGGTGGATGGCCTTGAATGTGTTGAATGACCTTGTTGTCTTTGATGTCTGACCAAGATCTATGCATTCCACGGTACCTGCTTCAGCCTCCCTTGTGGCTACTGGAACACATTGTTCTCATCTGCCCATTCCACCAGGGGATGTCTTCACATGCTCAAGGCTTATCAGTTACCCTCAACCTGGTTTATCCTGTCTGCCAAGACTGTTTTATTGGGGTGTGGCAGCCATGTACGCTACAGCTTCTTTTAAAGCCACAGTTGAGAAAAAGTTGACTGAAAGCAAGAGTTGAGTTGAAAGATGGACACTAAATTCTGAAAAAAGCTTGGCAAGTCTTCACACCAGAGATGCTGGTCCTCCCTCAACACCCCAAGGGTTGCATAGCTAGTTGATAGTAGAGCTCCAATTCTCATGCAAGTCAAGACATCACCCTCATGATGTCATTGGTCCTCTTCAGGAATAAAGGATGAACAGCAAGAAAAAGAACTTGATTCCTGGACTACTGACTGTAGCATTTAATGATTTACAATGCATTTCACACACATTGCAGCTAATAGTACTTAGAACTGGAAGGGTCTCAGAGATCTTCTAATGCCAACACTCCTATCTGCACATAGGAAGAAACTGAGGGACAGAGCAGGAATTCCGTCATGGTAGTAGTAAGTGGCAGAACTGGGATTCTAAGCTAAGTCTTCTGATTCTAAATCCATTGTTCTTCACCCTGCATCTACTGTATTGTCTCCTTAGTCTCCCCAAGCTGTCAAATATCTCCAATGTTAATGCCCTTTCTTGTAATGTTAATGTGGCTCATGGAATCATTCTTACAGATTTATACCTTTTACGAGGGACTCTGCCCTCAGAATTATTATGGCACAGTGATCTCATTCTAGGGAAGAATTGATGACTACATGAGCACTTTCTATATATATCATAAAAGTCTTCTATTTTTCCTCCATTTGCTTTTTTGTGCCTCTTATAACTAACCATTAAAACTGTCCTTCAGTCCAACCATTCTGGAGAGCAATTTGGAACTATGCCCAAAGGGCTATAAAAAAGTACATGTGCTTTGACCCAGCAATACCACTTCTAGGGCTGTATCCAAAAAAGATCACAAAAGTGGGAGGAGTACCCACATGCACAAAAATATTTAATAGCATCTCTTTTTGTGGTGGCAAATAATTGGAAATCAAGGGGATGCCTATCAATTGCGAAATGACTAAACAAGTTGTGGTATATGAATGTAATGGAGTACTATTGTGCTATGAGAAATGAGGAGCAGATGGACTTCATAATAACCTGGAGAGACTTAACATAAACTGATGCTGTATGAGAAGAGCAGAACCAGGAGGACTTCATACACAATTACAGACATGTCGTTTCTGTGACAGCTAACTATGATAGACTGGGCTCCTCTCAGCAATGCAAAGTTATAAGCCAATGCCAAAAGTCTCATGATGGAAAAGAATATTCACATCCAGAGAAAAGAACTACAGAGTCTGAATGCAGATTGAAGCAAACTACTTGCTCTCTCTCTTTTATGTTTAGTTTTGTTTTGTTCTTTCTTGTTGTTCACTCCATTGGTTGTAATTCTTATTTGCAATTTGACTAACGTTTAATGTGAAGGTATTTGTAGAACCTATATCAGATTGCATGCTGCCATGAGGGAGGGGGCAGAGAGAGATGAAGTGAGGGAGGGGGAGGAAATTTGGAATTCAAGGGATTGTGCAACTGAATGTTATAAACTAAAAGTAAATAAATAAATTTTTTAAAAAGACTGTCCTTGCCTTTCTCCCAAGATGGAGTCAAAGGTGAAGAAGAAAGCCATTGTCCCCCCCAAGACAGAAGGCAAGTCCAAGACTTTGAAGGCCAAGAAGGCAGTGCTGAAAAGTGTCCATAGCCACAAAAAGAAGAAGATCGAAACATCCCCCACCTTCTGGTGATCCAAGACACTAAGACTTTGAAGGCAGCCCAAATACCCTCAGAAAAATGCCCCTTGGAGAAACAAGCTTGGTCACTATGCCATTGTTAAATTTCCTTTGACCACTGAGTCTGCCATGAAGAAGATTGAGGACAGCAACACTCTTGTCTTCATTGTGGACATCAAGGCCAACAAGCATCATATCAAACAGGCCGCAAAGAAGCTGTATGACATTGATGTGGCCAAAGTCAACACACTGATCTGGCCTGATGGAGAGAAGAAGGCCTATGTCCATCTTGCTCCAGACTACGATGCATTAGATGTTGCCAACAAAATTGGAGTCATCTAACTTACTGTGTCCAGCTGTGTCCCATTCCACCTACAATAAAAAATTTTTCCAGAAAAAAACCAAAACTGTCCTTCAACTCAACTTTATATGACATGACCTGCAGAGTCTGTGAGTTAAGAATTTTTTTTTACTTTTTAAAAATACCTAACACTTTATTTTAAAATCTAAAACAAAAACAAAAACATTCTTAGCTCAAATACTTCTAAAAAAGGAGAGGTGTGGAGTCAGATTTGGCCCTTGGTTGGGTTGATAACTTGTAGATACCTGGAATCATTCAATACTCTTTATATGTATTCAGATCACGGTCCAGCAGAGCAGGAAGATTACAGGCCTTATTCTAGGTGCTATGCCTTTCCTACACAGGGCAAGATTGAATTAGCATTTTTGGCTGTACTTGTGTAATATTAGCTGACCATCCACTAAAGCCATTGGATTCTTTTCAGATTAATTAGCTCTAGCCATACCTCTTTATACCTTGTACTTGTGTGGTTGATGCTTTGAATACAAGCATAAGACTTTACATTTATCTCTATTAAATTTCTTCTTTAATTCATCATACACACAACTATAAGGTAAAGGGAAGCAAAAAAATAGGGCAATTTTCTAGATAATTCAGTCAAAGGAAGCTACAGAAAAAAGGAAGAGTTTATAGCCTGAAAGATCCATATCAGAGGTCTACAGTTAATGAATTTGCTAGATAAACTGCTCAATTTTCCACTTCAGTTTGCTTGTGTAGACACAGATTCAGTCTCAAAAGGCTTAATCTTTCTATACCATTACTCATTAGACAAAACATTTTTTCTCTCAATTTAGGTAATGCTATAATTCATAACAAACCCTAAACTGAGAAATGCTAATTACATTTTCTCTTCTCCCGTGATTAATTTGCTTTGAGGGAACACTGAATATTGAATCTATTTAATTTCTCATCCTAAAGATCCTTAACTATGTCCTGCCTGCTTCTTAAACTGGGGCATCAGAAGACTCCTAAAATGTGAGATTGAATGGAAACTCGTTGTAGATTCCAGAAGGTTTTTCAGACACATACTTTGACCATTCCCTCTTTTCTGATCCCCCTTTAATCTTAAAACATCACCCAAAGGAGATTTGCAACCAGGTCTTACCATCCATTTCTCTTGCTAGGCAATGAACTTGCCTCTCAGTAGGCAGCCTCTCCCTGGGTGACCAAGAGGAAGCAGCTCGTTTTATTTTATCTTTGTAAAAAAGGAGATCTTTTTTGAGAGGAGAACTGAACTCTATGTAGTGTAGAAAACTTAGTATTTTTAAGCCTTTGGGCTTAGTAACTCAAGCTTTGAAGAAGTGTTATTCTGGGTTCCCTTGATGTTGAGGTAGTCTCTCAGGCAATTAGAATGCAGATCTATTGTTCTGCTTAGTGTATGTGTTTATGGGCATCTATATGCACTGTTTTTTTATCTACCTTATATACGCAACGAGTTCTATATGTGTATATAACACATTTCTATTTATAAATATCTATTTATATGTGTGTTTATATATGTGTGTATATATAAATATATGTATTATATGTGTGTGCATACACACATACACACATTCCTTTGTAATGCTAGAAAGATAGTGGCCCTAATATCCCTTGTATCTACACATCTAATTATAATCTAAGTCAAGGGCATCTGTCATTGGTATGTTAGAAATAATTCTGCAGAAATATACATAAAACTAGGGACAGGACATATGTTTCATTGATAGAGAAAACTCCCTCTGTAGATGAAGATGCCTGTATCAGCACATTCTCTGAAACTCAGCGGTTTGTAGAATCATCTAAAACACCCGAGTGATTAAGTGAATTGCTCAGAGTCAAACAGCAAGTATGTGTGAGGAACAAGATTTGAATTCAGGTCTTCCTAGTTTCAAGGGTGCCTCTCCCTAACTGTGCCGTGTTGCCAATCTATCAATATATAGAGAAAAATATTGTATCTATCCTGTCTACCTATCTATCTACACACATACATGTATGCACATATGAACCCATATACACATAAACATATGCCTGCACATACACAAATACATATACATGATGTCACAAAAACAGTAGTACATTTTTAAGCTTTATTATAATGACATATACCTAGAGACTCATTGTTGCAACCATACAAATATTTCTGCTTTAAGCTTTGGTAGCCTGAAAACTACATTAAGACTTTTGGGACACCCAATATATGTATGTATACACATACGGATGTATAAAATCATATAGATGTATATGCATGTATTTGTGTATATGTCATACATGCATGTTTACTTGAATTCCTCTGATTTAATTGGCATAGGATACTCCCGGTGAGTAAGTTGGTAGCTACTCTGAACTTCTAGTATTAGAGAGATACCTGAACCAATGAGAGGTAGAGAAACTCACATAGGATTTTAGCCTCATTTCCCCTCAACCATGATGGAACTTCAACCCAGTTTTTCTTGATTCTGAGGCCTTTTTCCTGTCACAGTGACTCTACCATATCTAAATGCACATATGTGTGCTTTATGTTTTCTTTAATTCCTTATGACATGGAGATGAATGTGAGGTCTACAAAGACTGATCTAGTTGAGTATAATATTTGGGAGTCCTACAGAACTAGATAAATGTCAGGTATGGTTCCAGAAGTAGTCTGTGTGTGAGTGTGAATGTGTGTGTGTGTGTGTGTGTGTGTGTATGTGTGTGTGGTGTGTTGTCTCAGAAGCAGCTTAGTTAAGTAGGGAAAAGATTCATCACCAGAAGTTAACCAAGTGAGTACCTGGTAATGCATTTTCTGACTATAGCAACTCATGGAGCCATTTATAAATGAATAGAGAAGTTACATCTGCACTGGTGAAGAAAGAGACCATGCCCGCAATATTGAAGATATTTTAAAGTGTACAAAGATATACACATTGAGGGGAGTGCTATAGCCTATGAAAGCCAATTATTAAATTTTCAGTGTAAGCTTTGGAAATTGGCAGATTTTACAAACCAGGACTTAATTTACTGTTTTTTTTGACTATCTACAATTAAGAAATTGATGGTGAAGATGTTAATAATGCAGATTAAAATGACATACTTTTTTCCGAGTTACTTATTAAATATTTACCAGAAGGGCTGCCAGAACCCCCTTGAGCTGGCTAAGGAAGGGTTATGTCAGCTGCCATAGGAGGACAAATCTAAGGTCACTAACCAGCTTTTAGATCCTCAGTGGAAAATGGGTATGGCGGTGAGTTCAGACAGTTGCAGATATCTTCAATTTCCTTATGTTGCAGTGACACTAAAAGTGGCAGATCAGTCAGGCTAGAAAATGAATAAGTCCTTTGAAATGACAATTCCATAGTTTCAGTATTTCTTCAAGCAGTTCAAAGAAATGGTTGCTGTTATTGAAACTTTGTGAGAACTGCTTTCCTTCCTGCCAGATCTCTGTAACCTTTGTAAGATAATGTGAGTCATTTGATGTAAACACAACGGTGTAAGGATTAAATGCTATTTGATAAATGAAGATATGATTCCTTTATCATTTTCACAGGGCTATATGGTACTATCATTTTATTCTTAATTCATGCGTTAGACTGTTTCACAATATCATATCATCTAAAGTGTTGTATTGACAATTACAAATAAGCTTGACAAAACAAAGAAGCTTAAATAAGGTAACTCAAAAGAACATGCAGTCATTTGTAGGATTAGTGAAATAGTTGGTTTTATAACAGAGAATAGAAAAAAAATAACTTATTTGAGAAGTTCAGATTCAAAAAGTGACAATCAAAATATAAATCTATAGAGCTATCACCATATTAGACACTGGACAGATCTATCCTTGGATGACAACACAAGCAAAGAGAAGATGGACTCCTTTGTCCAGACCAATCTATGCAAAGCATGATCTTCTTTGCTTTGGAAATAGAAAAAAAAGATTTGAATGCATATCTTACTAACTAATGTGATTTGAGGAAAGATATGGCATTGGGAAATCACACAGAAATAACTGCCAGTGGAGAGGACGTCTGGGAGCCAAGATGGTGGAGCAAGCAGTAAATTGCTATAGCTCTCCCATATTCGCCTCCAAACAACAACAAAATAGTGCCCCAGGACAAATTTTGGGACAGTGTAGACAGTGTCAAGATGGAGTGGAGCAGTCTTTTAGCACAGGAGACCTGGAGGATCAGCAAGAAAACGCCATCTCCCTTGAGTAAAAGAGATGTTTTCTTTAATTCCTTATGACATGGAGATGAACGTGAGGTCTACAAAGACTGATCTGGTCGAGTGTAATATTTGGGAGGTCCTACAAAACTAGACAAATGTTAGGTATGGTTCCAGAAGTAGTCTGTGTGTGTGTGTGTGTGTGTGTGTGTGTGTGTGTGCATTCCAGGACAGAAAGTATCAAAGCAAGCTGACAGGAAATCCTGAGTCTCAGTGTGGTGGAACAGGTGAATGCCAATAATAGGATATGCATGTGTCTTAGCATAGCCAGGGGAACCAGCAGATTCCACCTCTGAGAACCATTGCATACTTCAGTGTAGCCCCAAAATAGCAGACACCCTCCCATGACTGGACCTCTATGTGTTTCAGCACAGCCCAGGGTGAAAAGGCACCTTCTTGTGACCAGACCTCCAAGTGCTTCAGTGCAGCCCAGGGCAAAAGGGTATCCTCCAGGAGTCAGACCTCTAAAAACTTTAGTGCAGTCCCAGGGGAATACAGAAAAACCCCACCTGGCCTCAGCACATGCCAGACACAGACACTATAACTAGGACCCAGTTAAATACCAGGTAAGCTACCAGACCCCTACAGCCTCCAGCAGCACAGTCACTCTCCACTCTGCCCCCTCAAAAGAGCACCAGACATAAGGGTCCCTTGTGGGTACCTTATATACTATATGCAAAAATATATTGAATATATCAATATATTGAATAGAGAAATGCATATTAAAACAGTTCTGAAATACTACCTCAAATCAATCACATTGGCTAATATGACCCCAAAAGGAAAATGATTAAGTATTGGAGAAGATTTGGGGAAATTGGGACACTAATGCACTCTTGATGGAGTTGTGAACTCATCTGATCTTTCTGGAAAGCAATTTAGAACTATGCCCAAAGGGCAACCAAACTGTGCAGACCCTTTAATCTAGCAATACCATTACTAGGTCTATGTCCCAAAGAGATCATAAAAAAGGGGAAAGGACCAACATGTGCAAAAATATTTATTGTGGCACTTTTCATGGTAGAAATTGAGGGGATGCCCATCAATTGGGGGATGGCTGAATAAGCTCTTTTATATGAATATGATGGAATACTATTGTTCAATAAGACATGATGAATAGGTAGTTTTCAGAAAAAACTTGAAAGACTTGTACAAACTGATACTAAGAGAAATAAGCAGAACAAGGAAAACACCGTACACAGTATCAGCAACATTGTGTAATGTTCAATTATGCATGACTCAGCTTTTCTCAGCAACATAATGATCCAAGAGGAGTACAACGGACTTAGGAAGGAAAATGCTATTCACATCCAGATAAAGAACTGCACTCTGAATCAGATTGAAGCATGTTTTTTTTTTCACTTACTTTATTCTTTCTTGTGTTTCTTTCCTTTTTGATCTATTTCTTCTTCTACAACTGTGATGAATATGGAAATATTTTACATGATAGCATATGTATAAACTACAGCAAACTGCCCACCATTTTCAAGAGGGTATAGGAGAGAGGGTAGGAGAAAAATTTGGAACTCAAAATCTTTTAAAAATAAATGCTAAAAATTTTCTTGAAACAAAAATGTTTGCTAAATTGTTAGCAAGAAGGGAAATAACTGCTGGTGAATTTCATAGCAAATTTCAGGAAGTCTCAATTTCAGATTTCATAGTTAAATAAAATATATAGTATTAATGAAATGGTATTGTTTTGGGCATGTTACCCAGCTAGAGTATTTGTGTTCAAAATGCTTATAAGTTTTTCTTTATGCCTTGATGGTAGGACTACAGATTTAGAAATGGAAGGCATTTTTGTGGTCAACTAGTTCAACTCCTATTTGAGGCTCAGAGAGTTTGTGATTTGCAGAGTCACACTGACAGTAAGTAACAGAGCCAAAATTTGAACTTAGGTCCTCTGATGCTGAATCCAGGATTCTTCCACTGCATTACGCTATCATGGTCCATATACCAGGAAAATATGTGAATGGGGAGACTTGCTCATTGACTTCCATTCTGCCAGTGTTCCTTCTTAGGGTAAATCATTTAATCTTGTTGCTCTTTCCTTCTTTGTAAAATGAGAGGGTTGAACCACCTCTAAGTTCCCTTCTACATCTAAAATTCAGGAAAACCTGAATTACTCTTGTTATGTCAATGAGTAGTTTTTCTAAACTTAAACTTTATGTAATAGAGAAAACAAAGAAGCCATATTTATTTCTAGGAACTGAAGCCTCAACTCTGTCAATGTTTTCAAAAGGGAGTATGGTTGGATCATTCTATTTTCAAGTGGCACCATGGAAGACTTTTTGTGCTATGGGTTAGAAAATATTTGAAATTTAGAAACCTGACCAAAAAAGTGGTGCAACTTTAAATGAAACTATCCTTGCATTAGTTGGTGGCAAAATACTTGGTCCTTCTGCCTAAAAAGTGGCCCATTGTAGAATAGAGTCAGATGCCATTTTGCCAGTCCTACCTCTGTATTTCTCATTTCCATGAAATTAGTGACATTTGAGTTGCATCTTGAAAGAAGAATATAATTTAAATAGTTAGAGGTTTGGGGTGAGGAAGTGAGAGACAGGGAATTCCATTTCAAACATGTGGGAATGGAGTATACAAGTATGTGGAGATAGGAGAAGTCAAGATGACTTTGGGAATTATGAATAATTCCAGTTTAATTGGAACTTAGAACATGTTAGGGGAATAGGGTGAAATACTACTAAGATAAATTGAATTGCTGAGGGCCTGTAACGATACTGGGATTTGAAGATCTTCCACGCCCCTTGAGCTTGCTGATGTAGCAGGAAGGGGTGGAGCAAGAGAA